>LNAC01001139.1:186489-277679 GCA_002007465.1 Ailurus styani
GCTTCATTTATCCTAGCAGTAAGAGCCTCCATTTTCAATTGCACCTCATTAATAGCTTTTTTGATTTCAGCTTGGTTAGATTTTAGTTCTTTTATTTCTCCAGAAAGGTCTTTTATTTCTTTAGAGACAGCTTCTCTATTTTATTCCTTTTTTTTTCAAGCCCAGCCAGCACCTTAAGAATCGTCATTCTGGACTCTAGTTCTGTCATATTACTAATGTCCGCATTGATTACTGGCTCTTGTTCTTTTTTTTGTGTTGATTTTTTCCGCCTTGTCATTTTATGCAGATAGGAATAGACGGATGTGAGAACTAAATACTAAGGGGTAGCAATGACCCCAGAGAAATATACACTAACCTACTCAGAAGAGACCTGGAACTGGGGAGAAAAGTAAGAGGGGAAAAAAAAAAAACCAAAAACAGACAAAGAAAATCAAAAACACAAAATCATACAAAAACAAAACAAACAAAAATGAATAAAACAAAATCCTATATCTATATTATCTATTTCTCTTTCTATATATATGTCTGTCTATGACTCTATCTCTATATCTATCTCTATCTCTATCTATCTATATCTATTTGATTGGTGAATTGAACAGACTCTATAAGTATCCAAAAAAAATAATGTTAAAAACAATGAAGGGATAAAGTATGATTATAGCAATGAAAATTTAAAAAAAGAATAAAAAGTGTTTATACGATATGAGTTAAGAACGTTAAAATGGGAAAAAAGAAAATTTTTTAAAGGAAAAAGTAAGAAAAAAATTCAAAGAAAAAAAAAATTCAATGAATTTAATTTTGAACGACTGAAGAATCATGGGGAAAAAGCCATGAATTGAATCTGTTGCTTTTCCGTACTTCTGGAGTTTCGCAATGATTAGCAATCTTGAACTTGACTTTGACTGGATGTTTTTTTTGTTGTTGTTGTTTTGTTTTTCCCTTGGTCTTCTGGGGGAGGGGCCTGTTGTTGTGATTCTCAAGTGTTTCGGCCCCAGGCAGACTCCCACCGCCCTTGCCAGGGGCCAGGCTAAGTAATCAGCTCGGTTCGCTCCCGGGAGCTTTTGTTCCCTGAACGCTTTCCGTACCTCGTTGGAGAACGGGACTGAAAATGGCGGCTCCCAGTCTCTGACCCGGAGGATCCAAGAGCCTGGGGCCTCAGTCCTCAAGGCGCCTCAGAGAAAAGCAGTCCCTCCCATCTCCTGGTCTCTGGCCGCTCTCCGAACTCACCCGGCCTGTGACTGAGTGTCTGTCTCTGGCGGGGCCCCGTTTAGAATCTCCGAACCCGGCAGATTCCTGCAGCCACTCCCACACCACTGCTCCCGGAGGAGGAAGTTGAGTGTCTCCGGGTCTGCCGCCCATGGGGTCCTCGCTCACAGATCAGTGGCCTGGCTGAGCTTCAGATCAGAGCCCAAGGTAACCCGAGCTGAGAGAAACCTCAGCTCAGCTCCGTCTCTCCCGCCGGCTTCTCTCTGAGACCTGGGAGCTCGTTCGGGCCCAGACACCCCTGGTCTTTTTGTGTCCCCGTGGGTCCTGAGACCACACTGTCCCTGCAGGGGTTTCATCCCCCGCTTGGTGTCTGGGGCATCGTTCCCGTCGCCTCAGATTCACTTCTCCGCACGGCCTACCTTCCAGAAAGTGGTCGATTTTCTATTCCTAGAATTGCTGCTCTTCTTCTCTTAGATCTCAGGTAGAATTTGTAGGTGTTCAGAATGGTTTGATAGCTCTCTGGGTGAATTCCTGGGACCTGATGATAATCGGTCTCCTACTCCTCCGCCATCTTTCTGCTCCTTCTAAGTTTAAGTTTTAAAGTGTTTATAAATTCATTGACTTTTCAACAATGAAAGATAGTGATAAACTAACAAATATTTGAAAAAGCTCCTTTAGGTTAAATAATTACTTATGCAGTAGATGTGGGAGGGCCAGATAGATTGGATTAAACTCAGTATGATTCAGTGTGGAGTGTAAAGAGTGCCCCAGCTGGGATTAGGAGGAGAAGCAAGAAGACATACAATGAGATGCACAAATGGAGAGAGGAGAGTTTCTAGTCAAGGTGGGAGAGCACTAAAGTGAGATCCATGGACCAGAGCTGATAGTTTCTGGATCTGCCTGATTTAGGATGACTGTCCAATTCAGTCTCTAGGAGGCCTGGCTCCGCAACTTGTTTTGTTCTTGTTTTTGTTTTTGTTTTTCCCTGAGAGATGCCTGCCTCTGTCATTGCCAGGTATAACCATATAGGTAGCCTTTATTATTGGGGAAAGACTTAAATGTCTGGTTTTATTGTAAACAAAATGATTTGATACAAATTATGAATAAACTTCAGAACTAGAGTTAATTGATACATAGTAGGAGATGTTCCAGTTCACCATGTTTGAGAGGAAATACTGAACAACTATTTCTTAAACCTGTCTGCTCTTGAGAATCCTCTGTGTACTAATAAAAATTTTAGATCACAGGGACCCATCCCTGTTTTGCTGCATCAGAATTTCTAGAGAAAGTGCTGTTTTTCTATATGCCTAATAAGATCCATGAATAATGATCACTTTGGGAAAAGATGTTGAGTAATGATTATGAGACCATTGACTATGCCAAACTCAAGTTGTGATTGCACAGTCTGTAGAAAGAATTAGAAAACCCAGACTCTTTTAAAATTATTTTTGCTTTCATTAAACGCATCAACTAAAGAAACGACTGCATTTAAAAACTTGCATTTTTCTGAAGTAATCAACAAATACAAGCTGTAGGCTGCAGTGTACCTCAGAAAAGATAGGGCCACCAGTAGCTAGACTAGGTCTGTGAGTTCTAAACTAGGGTAGGGAAAGAGCAATTCCTGTTTCCTTATGAATCACTACAGGCTTTGGGTAAACTCTGTAGTGCTGCAAAATATGTATGGCTAATCAGGGACTCCATACTGTGATGGTCATTGGGTGAGAAGGAGGCAGATACTGTATATCAAAGCTGAAGAGGCCCATATACATTATAAATGATGTATACACTATAAATGACCCCTGCAATGAACAGGAGGATAGGAATTACTTTTTTCCTTCAAACATAACTGTGTACCCCAAGAACTCTGCATGGTAGAAGAAACCAGGATGAGTGGGGGTCCTGAGAAAACCAGAAATAATCTCCTTTACAACCTACATGTTAAGGAGTACATTTTGTTTTAATTTCATTTTAAACATCAAGGCCTCTAACCAACTTTGAGAGACAGGGATTTGGAAAGCACTGCATTAAAATGTGATGCACAGGTGCATGTGTGCATACTGGCCCCCCTCTGTCCTCTCCTCCCAGAACACATATACACACAGAGGACAACCACATAAAATTTTAAGTGTTGGTCTCAGTATGGGGGAAGAACACAGTCCTACTGCACACACATGATTTATATAGATATAGCAGCACTAATGTGGTGTGCCACCCTCTAAATTTTTAAAACAATTTTATAATAGTGTTTAAAACCAGACAGGGACAGTTTGGAGAGCAGAGCTATATCAAAGGGTTTAGTTAAAATGATTTACTTGTGGGTTTTAAACAGCATTAAGTGGTTTGTGAAAAGTGTTCTGATTTGTGCTTAATATGGATGGTGCTTAAAAGTCTGGGCACCGGAAAGGTACACCCCTAGAGACACATTCACCAGGAAAATGCAGGCCTTAAATACAGCTGGGTGTTTGCTTCCAAGACTGCTTTTCTGAGTATTAGCATTTAAACCACCCACAGAGGCTTTGCAGATGCTTCACTGGGTAAATGAGGAAGAGATGAGGAAGCTCACACCTCATGACTGCTACTTTTAATTTAGTGACAGACCTGCAAACTGGGTTGACCAGAGAATCAGATTTTAAAGGAGCATGAAAGAAGGTATCTTGAAAATCTAACACCATTTAATTTTCCTTTTTTTCTTTTTCTTTTCTTTAAAGATTTTATTTATTATTTATTTGTCAGAGAGAGAGAGAGAGAGATCACAAATAGGCAGAGAGGCAGGCAGAAGCAGAGGGAGAAGCAGGCCCCCTGCTGAGCAGGGAGCCCAATGCTGGACTCCATCCCAGGACTCCGGGATCATGACCTGAGCCGAAGGCAGCTGCTTAACCAACTGAGACACCCGGTCGTCCCTTTAGTTAATTTTCTTAAATTAAATAAACAAAGAGGATTGATTTTAGTTCTTCTTATGGCTTTTGATTCAATCCTATGCTATTTTAATCATGTAAGAGAGAAGCCTCAGATCTTTATGGAATAATACAAAAGGAGTCTTAATACTATTACTTCCTTTATTACAATACCTTTCTTCAAAGAAAGTCAGAGTGGTATATGATGCTTTCTCCTTTAATCCTCATAATATCCTTAAAAATTAGTTTGAACGATTACCATTGTCTCTCACATTTGGGAGGCTGAGTTATGGGGACATAAAAGGTAAAAGATTGGCAGAGGATTTGGGCACATGTGTTGTTCCAACAAATTCACTTTTAAGTATTCATTAGTTTCTATAATGTACAGAGCACCATTCTAAGCTCTGGAGTGGCTGAATAAAAGACAACCAAGGTCCCTGCCTCACAGAGATTGTATTCTAGGGAAAGAGACAAATAATGAATGAGTAAAAAACAAACAAGAACGTATCAGAGAACTTATGGAAGAACATAAGATAAAGTGATGTGAGAAGGATAATTGGGATAGGGATTCTATTATTGGAAAGTGAGGACTGCCTCTGAGAAGGTGATGTTTGACCCAAGACCTAGATATTTAGAAGGAGACAATAAAGCCATGCTCTGGAGAAACAGTCCTTGAAGCTAGGAAATAAGAAGTAGATTGCCCTGATACAGGGATGAGTCTATTATGTACACACCTTACAAAGTAGACTGGTGGAGTTGGACGTTCATGAGTAGGACTAATAAGATGGGACGAGTCATGAGATGAGGAGGAGAAAGAAGGCAGCAGCAACTTACGTGGGATATAATGGTTATGGTTTGAACTTTTAATTTTATTCTAAATAAAGGAGGGAGCCATAGGAAAAGTTCAACAAGTAAACTGACACGATTCAAGTTGTGTTTTAAATGAGAACTCTGGTTGCTAGATAGAGAATATTATATGGGGATAAGGTCAGATAAACAGAGGCCAGTTTGGAGGCTATTGGAGAGAATAGACTGGGTAATATAGTATGGATTATATGGGTAGCTGGGGAAATAAAACTACTTTGAACAGTTTAAAAGATTTTACTTCTGTGGTATAAAATGACAATGATTGGCTATGCACAAAATATACATAAATAAGGACAAAATGAATAAGTCAGATTTTACCTCTTAAAATGAGATTCAAATGATGACAGCTTTGTAATAGAGCTTGAAATCTGGAATTGTGATGCCGCCAACTTTGTTTTTTTTTTTTTCAACATTCCTTTGGTCATATGATTTCTCTGATATGAGGAACTTGAGAGTCATGGTGGGGGGTTGTGGGGGGTAGGGAGGGAAAAATAATGAAACAAGATGGAATGGGGAAGGAGACAAACCATAAGAGACTCCTAATCTCACAAAACAAACTGAGGGTTACTGGGGGGTGGGAGGGTAGGGATAGGGTGGGTGGGTTATGGACATTGGGGAGGGTTTGTGCTTTGGTGAATGCTGTGAAAGGTGTAAGCCTGATGATTCACAGACCTGTACCCCTGGGGCAAAGAATAAAATAAAAATAAAAATAAAAATAAAAGAGAAAAAAATGAGATTCAAAGACAAAAAAAAGCAAGGATCTACCCTCTTTCAGGAGTTGGGAATAATGCTTAGCCTACTTCAACATGAGCACTTTTGTTGTCTTTAATAATATTGGTAGTAAGTCAGATGGTTGCTATTTGCTGAGCATCGCCCATGTGCTAGACACTACTTAATACAATATGCAAAATCTAAGTGTTTCATAAAAGTCCTCTAAGTTAGTTATCACTGGTCTCACATTCCAATTTAGGACATTGAGGTTCAGAAAGATAGTTACGCAAGCTTTGTATATGAGAGACAGTATTGTTTGTTTAAGAGCATAAACTATGGCTGGCTTTCCAAGATGTGAAGCCCACCAGCACCCTCTCCTATGTGACTTTGGTCAAATTATTTCACATTTCCATAGCTTGATTTTTTTGTGTGTGAAATCACAATTACTCAAAAACCAAACTTGTGGGAGCAAATGAGCTAATATGTGTAATTCAGATATTCCTGTTCTGCTGTAAACCTGTAAAGTATGGTATTGATTGTTATTATTGCTCAAATCACACAGCTAGTAAACAATGATGTTCACTTCTATTCAGGTTTTTTTTAATTTTCAATAATTACATCAACAGATAATGAATATAAAAAAATTGGGGTCCAACCAACGTTTTACAAATAAATAAAAGTAAAGTTTTCAAGTTTATTTACTTACAATAACTATCATGAGATGGGAGGCCCAAAATTTCCTAAATATTATTTCAACTTTCTTAGTTTTCTTTTTTTAGTCGATTTTAAAATATATGTCAACCAGCATCTTCTAATAGATTTAAAAGAAAACCCTCAAAGTATACATATATGAAATGATCTTTCCAACAGAAAAACTAGAAGTACAGAAAACAAAATTATAGATAACCATAAACATTCTATGTATCATTCTAGAAAATCACAAACAATACCATGATCAGATCTATACTCAAACATTTTCACACTGTCTGCCTTTGCTGCAATTCTACTCACTTGTATGCACATGTACACACACATCCCAAAATACGCTGAAAACACTTTTAAAAGAAATAATATCTATGAAGTATTAGAACGGCCAAGGGCAGGCCACCCCAAAATGTGCCACTTTAGCATATTAATTATTTTAAATAAAAGTTACTGGAGAAACAGCTGTTTCAAGGACGTTCAGAATCTCCTCTGTCCCCCCCAAAGCAGGAAATAAATCTCCCACATGAAAAATGTGCTCATTATACTAAGAAGTAAAAAGACATCCTTAACACCAGAGATAGGAATATGAAAGCTGAGAAAACTGTAGAAACAAACCTTATTATTTTTTCTAATCTACTACCTCAGCCTAAATTCTGCTTAGAATTCCTTACTAATTAAGACTCTCAAACATCTGTTTTCTTTATCCTGTCAATTTGACCAAATTTATTGTGTCTCTGTCTAAAATGTATAACAATTTTTTGCCTTGGTTATTTCTTTAGGTCTCAGTTTCATTATTGGGCCACTGTGTGCACATAATAAAACTTTAATTTTTTCCTCCCATTAACCTGTCTCATGTAAATTTAATTCTTAGTCCAGCTGGAAGGCGTGCAAGGCTAGAGGAAGAACTTTTCCCTCCTTACATAACTAAGTTACACATCTTGGCAATCAATGAGTGTTTATTATTATTACTATTATTATCCATCATTACTATTAGTTATCTCAATCCAATGACCCTGCCTGTATGCACAATGATGGAGAATGCAAAAAGTTTCTGAACTGTTTTGAGAAAATCCCAAGCACCAGCCACTTGTGTCAGCAATTGCTTTGTATGGAATTTAAGGAGGGATGTTCTTCTGGCATCAGAAAAGAGGGGATAAGTAAATAGCTTTTAGAATATGGGGCCTTGAGTGTAATATAGTTTAGGAAAAGTTATTCGTGAATATATTCAACTGTATAATTTATCTAAATACAGATTTTTAAATTAGAACATTACTAATCCCAGAAGCAGCTATTTGTCCCTCCCCAAACAATTCCAAGACCTCCTATTCAGAAGTAACTTCCTTGATGGCACCATCAATTTCTCACTGTTTTGGCATATAGAAATGCAAATTTATTTTTGTTCTGTATTTAGAAACTATTTTAAGGTTTCTAAACAATTCAAATAGCTTTTCTATAGATTATTTTGGAATTTCTATGCATACAATTAGATATTTTATCAATAATGAAAGTTTTGTTTTTACTTTCCAATTCTCATACGTTTTCTTGTCTTCCTGAGCTGGCAGGACTACTATAGCAGGAACTCTTGTCTGTTTTCCACTCTCAAATGTAATGGTTCTAATATTTTGTTATTCTAAGTTTATCTATCTATTATTTATCTATGATCTATCTATCTATCTCTATCTATCTGTCATCTATCTATTTAAACATACCTTTAGAGGCTTAGGGAGTTCCTTTTACCCCCCTTAGATACTAGAAGATTTTTTAAAATCATAAATAAATGTTGTATTTGATCAAATGTTTTTTCTTTTCTATTGAGATAACCTTATCATTTTTCTTGTTTACTCTTTAATGTGGTAAATTACATCAATTGTTTTTCCCATGTTAAACCTAATTGGTATCCTATGTGAAGCTCAACTTGGTTACACAGTATCTTTTTTTAGATTTTGCTGTTTTCTATTTGCAAATGTTTCATTTAGAACTGTTATATCTATGCTCATGCGAGTGATTGGTTTTTAATTTTACTTCTGATAGTAAGGTTACTCTCTCTCTTTTCTACACTTTGAAATAGCTGTGTAAGATTGGAATCATTTATTCTTTGGTAGAACTTTCCAGTAAAAGTGTCTAGGTCTGCAGGTTTTTGACTGTGTGCATGTAAATGTTTTTTAACTATTTATCTATTTGTAGAGTATTTAGATTTTCTAATTCTTTTGAGTCAGCTTGGGAAATTATGTTTTATTTATCCATTTTATATAAGTATTCAACTTTGTTGACATTCAATTATTCCTCACAATCTTTTATTACCTTTGCAATTTGTTTGTAGAGTGAGTACTTACATTTCCATTTTTTTCTCTTTTGTTTTCTTAGTATCTTCCCTCATTTTTCCTGATCACTAGAAACATGGGACTTTTTTTTTTTTAGTTTTTTGAAAGGACCAATATTTGGCTTTATTAATCGTCCAATTATGCTTGATATTTGTGTGTAATTTAATTAATTTTGCTTTTATTATTTTCTTGTTTACTCTCTGTTCATGTTCCTTTCCTAACATCTTAAGGTAGATACTTAGTTCTTTAATTTCAGTTTTTTTACTTTTCTAATATAAGTACATAAAGCCATAAATTTTCCTCTAAGTTCTGGAATACAAGGGAGATATGTTAAATTATCTCTGATAGTAGATTCACAAATTTTTTTATAGAACTGTTAATTTTTATTTTCATATTTTGAGGCAATGCTATGCCATAGCTACAGACTTAAAATTGTCATGTTTATTTGATCTCTCTAAGTATGCTTATATAGTAACCATCTTTACGCTTCTTTTGTAGTCTTTTTTCTGATATTGATACAGCTAAGTAAGTTTTTTGGGTGCTTGTATTTAACTGATAAATCTTTAATTCCAACTATCCTATTTTCTTATGATTTAAACATATGACTGTTAGATTTTTATTTTAGCTCAATATTTTAGTAAGGTCTTAATGATTGAGGATGTTTTTACTAAATTATTTCATGTTTTCTCTTTGTGCCTCAAATGAAACATGAAATAATTTAGTAAAAGTATACTTAATCATTAAGACATTAGTATAAAATTAGTATATATAATTATATATATAATTATATATACATACTAATATATGTATGTGTGTGTGTGTATGTGTGTGTGTGTATATATATATATATCAAGTTATTGTTTTCAAGTCTTTGGCTTTTTTCCCACAGGCTTTAATATTAAAAATATTACTGTTTAATATCACAACTTTTGTTTACCTTTACATACATATTAATACTTACACTGCTTTTCATTCATCATTGTACCTCAAGTGCCTGGGTTCATGTCTCATTTAGTCTTACACCAAACTATGTAGTATAAATTAGGGTTGCTTACCCTTAAGTATAACACTTAAATGGAAGATTTCCCCTCTAAGACACAAGATCAGTAATTGTTCTTATGGTTTTCTGATTGAATTGATTTATATAATGTTTAGCTTTATGCTGCAGTGGTAGCCATTTGTGGGCCTAGCCTTACAGGAGGTATGCCCGAACTTTGTCTTTTTCCTTCTCAGCCCACCAACATGAGAAAACAAATGCTTAATGTCAGCAAATGCCCTAGAGGTGAAAAATCAGCTTCCATGCAAGGTTTTGTCACCAGAATAAGCTCAAATATTGGCTTTAACAATTCTTCCTGACTTTCTTGCCAGCTCATTGATAAAATCAAGACATTTAAATAATATTTATTTATATATTTATATTTAAATCATCATTTAATTTTTTTTTCTTTTAGGAAGATTGGTGCAGTTTTCTGTTACATAGAACTTAAACATAATTTTTAAAATTATAAAATAAAAGTGGATGCCCCAAAATAGACGTGAATTGAATCCTTCAAAGACTACTCCTTGGCTACTAAATTAAACATAAATTCAATCTGTCTTTCCAATTCTCCTCAATTTGTCCTCAACTATTCAGTCTTTCCAGCTTATTTCCATTTCTACACATAATCTATACCTGGCCAAATAATAGTACTTGCTTTTCACAACAATGTCCTATGTTCATGACTGTTTTTGCAAATTCTGAACTGTCTAAAACACATTCCACCTCTGGGGCACTGAGTGGCTCAGCCTGTTAAGTGTCTGACTCTTTTTTCAGCTCAGGTCATGATCTCAGGGTTGTGATGATTAAGCTCCCCATCAGGCTCCACACACAGTGGGGAGTCTGCCTAAGGATTCTCTCCTTTTCCCTCTGCCCTGCACGACCCCCCACTCATGCACACTCTTTCTCTTTCTCAAAGAAAAATTGATGAATCTTTAAAAAAAAATAAAACACATTGCACCTCCACATGTCAAAATCCTATTCAAGAACCATTTCAAATGGCAGTTCAACCAAGTTTTCTCTCATTTTCTATCAAGATTTTATTTTCTTTTTTCTTAATTCTCAAAGTTTTTTGTACAGTGGAATAGACCAAGACCTGATTTGAATCCAAAGAGAATTAGGATCTCTTTCTGATTCTCTAACTTCCTATGTATGTGACCTTAGGCAATCTCTTTATGCCTTAATTACTTTATTTAAAATAGGAATGATTATATCTTCCATACAATATTACCTTATTGTGAGGATTGAAATAAAGCAATCCATATATAAAATAGCCAGTTCTCAATAAAGGGTAGTTATTTTATCATTATCTTAAATATCTTGTTAGTAATACCTAAATATCCATTAAGTATCCTGTGTTAATAAGCCTATATTATTATTACCTTAAATATCTTGTGTTATAATTATCTGTGCATTAGTTTTATTGCCTATTAGGCAGGTGCCTCATTTGGGAATGGAAATCTTTCTTACTTGTCTTGGAATGACTGACATAGTGTCTTACATTCAATATATTTTGAAATAAATTTTGCTTACACTGAAATAAACTGAATTGAATAGAAGAGTGTCTAGATGATACATTATTAGGGAAAAGAGAAGTGAAGCTACCGTAAACAATTAGAAAGAGAAACAAAACCAAATAGTACCCTGAAACCTCCAGATACAACTAAAAATGTAGAGCTCATCTTATATTTTTATATCTATCATCTATCTATTTTTGATCTATTAATTCATAAATAATTCTGTTACTCAAGCAAAGGAAAGTAAACATGCTAACAATAAAATTTGCTAGATTATTTTTATGAAAATGTTCTGCAGGTTGTTTTTCATTGTTACCAAGTTCGTCATTCTAATTCCCATTATGAATCGACCACAGTTAAATTAGATCATGATTTATGCAAAAACTGAAAAGAAGTGACTATGTAACTCTCAGAGGAAGCTAAAAATACTTTCTTTTAAACATTCTCAGAATCTTCTCTCTTTCACTACTTTGTATTCAATGAAGAGTCACTTGGGGAGGTAGTAGGATCAGTCAGTAGCATGTACATAGATGCTTGAATTCCCAAGTATTTTAGATGTTGTTTGTATTAAGGACAAATTAAGCTGAAAGTTGTAGTCTGGGGGGCTTTTGGAAAAGAAAAGCTTTTAAGCAATTAATGGATTGTTCAAGTTGTGTCTATGTGGAGAGTATAACCAGGCAGCTTGTACAGCAATTTATAGTAACTGGGGTAAATGAACCATAGTTAGAAGTAGAATTTATGAACTGTTTGCTAAATTGGTAATTAGCTAGCAATCTAATGTTACAAACTGGAGGTGTTCATAGCAAAACAAAGCAAGGATTATCTTGTTGGCATTTACAGTTTAAATTAACTGACTTCCTCAGTATTACCTCAATTGGGAGTTCAGGCCTCCCAAATTGTTATATTTAATATTTTCCTTTTTTTTAAGTGGAAACAAGAAAAACTGGTGGTAAGATCAAGAAAAAAAGGTTAAAGACCTTTGAAAAGGAACTTTTAGAATTTTGAAAGTTTGAAAGTTTAGAAATTTGAGAAATATTAGTAACAAATAATTTGAGGCTTTCTTACATGCATGTCTTCTGTGTTCAAATGAATGTCATTAATTCATCTTAATAATAATCTTATTATTACCTTAAATATCTTGTGTTATAATTATCTATGCATTAGTTTTAGTTTTATGGCCTATGCATTAGTTTTATTGCCCATTAGGCAGGTGCCTCATTTGGGAATGGAAAACACATTGTTTTTTCTTGTTAAGCTACACTTAAGATTTAAGATTAAATGGTTATATTATCTAAATATACTGTTGAAGATATAATCATTTGAAAAATATGATAATTCCTTTGTTTTTCTCATTCCCATTCAACTATTTGGCACAGTGGTAGCACATTGTTTCTCAGTAAATTTGAATTATTTGGGGTTATTTATTGTCTGAAGGAGACCAAGTTTAGAAACACTGAACACCTCTCAAAACAGTGTAGATCTACAATGGGAAAAGTGTAAAAGCACAGAGCAGAAGCATCACAATAATGCCACCTTAGAATTATTTTGTCTATAACATTTGATTAATTGATCAATGTCATTAAAAAGACGATAAGTATTTCTTAAAATTGGATTGCTAGTCAATATCAGTGTGGTCTAGTTTATCACAATGTAAAATGTAGAAAGAGAAAAATAAAGGTAATTGGAAATTTTGGCCATCATGTCTTACTTTTTAGTTGGGTACTATGTCTTTTATTGGAAGTAAAATTAGATTTAAATTAGGTTTTTCATTTAGAGGGTTTTCTGGACTTTTGTGAAGAGAGAGTGTGTGTGTGTGTGTGTGTGTGTGAAAACAACTTATGAAGTTGATCATGCAGCTTTTGAGTATAGACAGGGAAGCTGAATCCTTTTCACACTAAGAAGGGATTCCATCACTATTCTCCATGTAGATTGAAATGCAGCATCATTGTTAAACAATTTGATTGTTAGGATCATCACAGAATCATTGACTAGCAGCAAGCTTGGTTCTAAAGCTTTTTTGTGATGGATTATTTTGAACAAGTCACTTTATCTCTTTGAGTTAAAAGATTTTATTTATTTGAGAAAGAGAGAGAGAGTAGAAACAGGGTAAGGGGCAGAGGGAGAAGTAGACTCCACACTGAACAGGGAGCCTAACTTGGGCCCAATTCCAGGACCCTGGGATCATGACCTGAGCCAAAGACAGATGCCCAAACGACTGAGCCACCCAGGCATCCCATCCCTTTGAGTTTAAACTTCAAAATGTGTATGTCAGAGAAGACAACATCTAAATAAGAGGGCTGTGAACTGGCATATATGGAAACTAAATTAAAGATTCGAAGTTGACTTAAATCCTTTATCTAACTTCCTAGCAACTACAGCTTCTTGGTAATTATATTAGCTTGAGCATTTCCAAAGCTGAGAAAGCACAAGAAGAGAGTTTTTTCCTTTGAGTTAGTATTTCAAATGCTGTTGAGGTTAACCAGCAAGCTATAAGGAGGGGAGGAGAGAAAGGGGGGGAAGTTTGAATCAAGATTATCAGGTGAGAAAATGAAAAACTTGATCTGGGGAATGGCGAGTATCCATGTAGTTTGAAGCTACAATATTAAGGATTTTTTTGGGGGGACAGCAGAAATGGGTAGATAGCAAACACATATAGAGAGAAAGATAGCTGAACAGGTGGGTAAAGACCCTGAACTCCATGTTAGTAGTACCTTGTGCATTTTATTCATAACTCCATTGCTGGCATTGAGCATTATAACATATAGACCCCTTAAAATATTAGGTAGAATCATATGAAATTCTTGCAAGTCATTCATTTTTAACAGACAAAAAAATGGAGTATAGTTCATATAGTTCAACCTTATATTTGTTAGATGGATTAACAAATAAATGTGGAAAAATATGGAGAACCTCAAATATAGTCATGAATTATGATTGTATTCAATAGAAGATTCAGATCAGTAGTTTCAGCAGGAGGATGACACAGTCAAAGGTGTGCTTTGAAAAGATTCTTCCAGCTATATGGAGAGTTATGGTTTATCTTGACACAAGTCAGTTGAACAAAGCCATGTCAAATGTTCAGAGGTTATTAAGGATGTAATGCAATTCAACTAGACTAAATCAAAATTTTGCTTCCCATCTTTTTACATCTTATGCAGCGGCAATGTGACTCCTGGAAAGTTGGAAAGAGTGTGTATTTCTTCTTTGGCTAGAAGAAGTACATAGAATTACATGAGCTCCAGAATCCATAGATTTCAATATTCTCCATCTATGTTCAATATTTTTAATATATGTCACTACTTATTCACATCATTGTTTATTTATGAATCACTTAAATCCTAAGATTTATGTCTTCTCTCATCCCATTGCTGGATTCATAATCTCCAAATTTATTTTGAATTTAATGTTGAGAGGGTGGAATACGGAGAGTAATATTTTGCCACCTTAAAGAATGGCTTCCATGTAACACAGGTTTTTAAGCAAGGTTTGTAGTGAGTCTCAATTACTGAACTTAGTAAATATGGAAAGAAAATAGAGGTTAGTGAAAGATTCCATCAACTACCTCTTATATTGATTTTGCTGAACTTCAGAGGTCTAAGCTTGAACAAGCTACTGATCATTTCTTAATTGAGCCCATCTTTACCTGAAGGGGTGATTCCTATTAGAGGCCAAGAATTTGTTTATCTATACTCATAACTTCTAATGCTGCTATGACTGCATTTTTTTCTCCTTTTGTGTTTTTACTAGCATTTTAAAGAGAAGGTGGTGAAGGTTAATGAAGCAGAAACTTCTGCCATTAGTTTTCACTGAAACCAGGAAGTCAGCATCCTAACTTCATCACAATGAATGTGAGGTCATTTTCTTCCTTCCTGTCATCTCCTTAAACTTGGTGGAGCTATGGAGCAGCAAGTCACCATCCCTGAGTGTTAACACATTGTATATTGTAAGCAGTTCACAGATAGTAAATCTTATGAGGTCAGTTAATAACCTTCTCTTTCTTTAGATAAATAATGTCATTTTAATCATTTTATTTCCTTTGAAACCATAGATTTTAATTTATGAAGGAAGTGAAGTGATATATTCTTGATATATGAATGCTCATATTCCCTTATTACACAATTTCTTAGGCACCAAAAAAAAAAAAAAAGCAAGATACCTAGGGTTTACATTGTTTTATGTTCTTAATATGTAAAAGACATTGTCACAGAGGAAACAACAAAACAGCTTGTTCATTAGCAAACACAGCATGTAGGTGGAAATAGAGGGACAGAAACAAGACCCTAATTATCCCCATGAATTCCTTTTCTTCCTTAGAAAAAGAAGACCCTATTTCCCCCTAGGTAACAATGTCCTTTAGGGTTTGCACTAAAAATATATTTTTCCATATGTCTCTGAGTCAGTATGTAAGCCTGATCATCTTTGCCTAATAAACACAACATGAATTCCCCCTAGAAGTCAACTAATGGGTACTTCAAGTGCAATTTTCTCTGTGTGTTAAATGAGTAAGTTGAAAACTTCACTGTTCTGAAGCTCCTTTAGTGAGCAGGGGAATATTACAAAGGACTTTGGACAGTCCCATAAAAGAAAAATTACAGTATAATACTTCCTCTCCATAGGATAATTTTTGTTTTTTCGGATACAGGGTTTCTTTAGCACCCATTTGAATTATAGTCTATTATCTCTGTAACTGGTACCCCTTTTGCCTAGAAATGAACACTGGTACTTAAACCAGTTTGATATTTCAATAATTATAAATAATTTTTAAACATGTATGGAATATTCCATGGTGTTCAATAATAATTTATATCTATGCAGATGAAAAGGAGACAAAACAAAACAAAAAATCTGTGTCTTTACCAAAAATTATGTATTCTTCATTTTGGCCAAGATTGTCTTTGTCCACAAAAAGTACAGTAAATTGAACATGTAATAATGAAGACTTAATATTTGTGCACTGCTGGAGTGCTTCTGGGTGATTATATTTTAACAAAAGTTAATGGCCAAGTAATGAAAATAATGAGCTGAAGTGAAAATCCAATATGAGTTTGATGAGCAGAACATTTTGAATGAAAGTATACTACAGGAGAAAATCTCCATGGAACATTTCATGTCTTATACTCCTGGAGCTTAATAGTTTAGATTGAAAACGGACATGATTAATAAAGAAATCTAAAGGAATGTGTGCTTGTGATCTTTAAAAGTGATGGGGCAAAACCTGGAGTTTCTTTACAATAAAAAGGAAATGAAAAAAGAAAAAAAAGAAATAGAAGGAAAGAAAGAAGAAAGAAAGAAAGAAAGAAAGAAAGAAAGAAAGAAAGAAAGAAAGAAAGAAAGAAAGAAAAAGAAAGAAAGAAAGAAAAAGAAAGAGTAAAAAATAATTTAAAAGGCTTCTTCGTTTCCATTAACTCTCCACATATATTCACCTACTGGCACATGGCCTATAACGCTGATTATGGAACAAGTAAATGCTCAGTCTGTTATCAGAAACTACCTGAGAGATACTGAACTAAGAGTAGGTGAAACTGATGAGAATGGTTATGCCAGAATGATGAGACGGGTAGATTTGGAGTTCTGATGGACAAAGAATGTCACCTTAGAGAAATAGATTAATGAATAACATATTTATCACATGGAAGACCTAAAAGACTCCTTCAATCCCAGATAATAACTTAAACCTTTAGAATCCATTCCCTTAACTACTGGAGAAAGAAAAACAGAAATATATGTCAGTAGTCAAAGAATCAAAAGTTCAAATGATACCATCACCATCACCACCATCATTTCCATCAGCATCAACAGCATCAATATCATCACAAATAACATTCATTGAGCATTTATTATACCAGCCATGGTATTTTACAAAATTTCTTTCAATTCCCACAACCCAATGTGTTACTCTTTTGAATTCTAGTTTTATAAGTAAGGAAATAAATTAATTTTATAAGGAAACCTAATAGTCCGCAGGATAAGTAGGGCAACCAAGTCTTGATTTATACATTGGGTTATACTGTTACCCACAATGTTAGAGTGCTTCATAAATTATAACTGCTATGGACTTATTAGCAGCCATCATCATTATCAATAATAATATGGTTTACTTTTTGAGCAGCAGTTCATTTTGAACATTCTGTCATATAAATAAGAAATAACTACACAGAACTCAAATTCTAATATAACCTATTTTCTTATATACTTTAGGTGCATTATTTAGGGTCAAATGAATGAAATATTTTGTAATATATAAGTAGGTAACTTCTTTGTTAATCAGATTTTTTCTAAAAGTCATGTTCTAGTTATTACTTACTGAATTTAAAATTTTTGGATAATGATTTATATATTTCTTTAGTAGAACAGATAAATACAAAAAAAGAAAAAAAAAGACAAAGAAGATCCCCTTCCAAAACAAACAGAACAAAACAAAATTTGAAAAGGTCAATAAAAATTTGGCAGAATAAAGGAGACATCACTATGTCCTTTGGCATTCTGTTGAAAAAACTAATGATTACCTGTTAATCTTCAGTTGTTACAACATTGAATTTACAGTTTAGAGTTAAATTGCAGTTGTCCATAGGTTCAAATTCTTTTTTTTTAATTTGAGTTTCTGACATGTTTTCAAATGATTAAGCGACATTTTCTGCAATTAACATCTTTCATTACGTTTTTATGCTCGTGCTCTGGATATAATTTTATGCTTTTTAAAGTGTTGTATTTTTCACATTTGAATGTTTCTTTTACAATGCATTATTATTTTTGCTCCTTTCCTCCAATAGAATACGAATCTTTATATGCCCACATAGGAAATTGCCATTTGCTGTTTCATCTTTAATTTGAAATGAATCCAAAATAACTGTGAAAATTGTGAATGAAGGACAAGACTAATTCATTTAACATTTTTTCCAATTATTATAATAATTGATGAGTGAGGAACCTATTTAATGTAGATCACATGAATAGTAAATATACTTGTATTCCAAGGAAATAAACCATGATTTGAATCTGTGTTCCTAATGTGAAACATACATGACACAAACTTTTCAAAAACCTTAACAGTTTTCTAATACTTCCCTTTCCACTTAACTTTATATTCACAACTCTTACTAGGTGGTGAGCTTTATAGCAGAAAGAATTGAGCTAAAATTTCTTAAGAAAATAAGGTGTCATATGTAAGTGGTATTTTATTTTAAAGAATGTTTAATGTGTACATTTGAAATTTTAATTTTCAAGTTTCCATTCATATTTTTAGAATGCATAGTTCTTCAAACATCTACATATGTCTTCTTACACTGCTTTATGTAAAGAATTCTTTCTATTGTTATTTAAGTCTTAGCCTCTTATTTTAATACTTGAATGTTTAATATTTTTATATCTGAATAGATGGTATTCTTCATGAAACTGGGACTACACAATAAAGTAACAAACTGTACATTAGTAAAAACAGTATTTTGCAACTGTGCCTGCTGATTTTAAATATAAAAATGCTTTTGGAGTTATTAAATTAAATGAGTTTCTAAACAGAAACATAAAGATCAGAGTTTACAAACATAAACATACATATCAGAATAGGCAAAATGCTGATTAAATGTGGCCCAGTGCTGCTTTTAATTCAATAAATAAAAATACAAATATTTCACATTTTAGCTTCCTTCCTGAATGGCACTTTGACTAAAAGTATTTGACATTTGGAAAATTGAGTGATCTGAGTTTGAAGTATTTGTCTCACTAGCTTAAATGGGTAGAAGTGAGGAGAAAAGGAATCAAGAAAAATGGAAAATTTACAAACTGTTTTTCAACTTATGGGACAAAAAAGGTTAGTATGTTTATATTTGTTGTAACAGAAAATTCATAATCTTGTTTCTCTCTCAATACATTTGGCTTGACAAATGTGATGCCACCTAATTTTTAAGACTCATCATGTGATGTCTATGAATACTTGCTGAGGAACATTCTATGGTGAACTGAAATAAATAGGACAAGATGCACATGCCACCTACAAACAACACAAAGTAATGCATTTTTGGATGTAGTGGCTTATAGGACAAATATATTTTGATGATATAAAAATTTTCAGTGCATTCAGATAAAATCATAAACAATTTAAATTCTTTGATCTTAATATACAAAAAGTATTTTCTTCTGCTTTAATAAGGGTTGTGTCAGGTTTTTTTTTTAATTTCTATGAGCAATAATGCCAAAAAAAATTCAATTCCACTATAAGCAATTTAACCAAATGCAATTCAACCATATGTAACATCGATTTCATAGTTTGTGATTTTGCCCTGCCTCCTTTCTCAAGTAACAAAGATACATTCTCTTTCAAAACAAGATGCGTAATATAACCCATTCAATCCCCAATGATCACCCTTTCTAGGCATCATACATCCTTGTGCCTAAACTAAACCCAATCAGTCTTTAAGTTGTCTCATCTGAGACAGGCAACTTAAATCAGTGTTTTTCATATTAGAACAGGGGAAAAAAACACATTTCTAAAGAAAATTTTCAAATATTTCAAAATATTCCAAAATTACCTCTGAATTATTCAAATAGACCCCTAATTCTGATGTATATTAGCTTTTACTATATGATTACTTAGATCCAGGCAGACATAAAATAAGGCATAAACTCCATATCCTTATAGATCAAATGAAAAACAAAACTTTAAATGATCTATGCAACCTTATTTCAATATAACAGAGGATATTATCTTGTCAAAGCTGAATTATCATTTGCAACATCAATATGTTAATGATTAGTAGAGCATGGGCTTTTGATCTGGGCATACATAGTCCTATGATGATTTGATTCTTTCATAATTTTTCCACATTTGTATTCCTGTGATGTCCTTTGGCTTTGATTACCAAAAACAAATCTTTACACAAATATTTGCACATTTCTCATTTGCCTATGGCAACTGAAGTAATCCCATATTATTTTGCCTTAATAAGATTGAAAAAAAGGGGGCAAACCTAGACACAAATCTCACTTGAAAGTACTCTCCACAAGTAATTATCCAAAAGATCCATCCTTATATCATTTAAAAATATTAACCTTAAAATAATGACACAATCTCTAAAAATATTTATAGATAACTTGTGAAACTCCAAATCTGCAGACTCAAAATGAAACCCAAAATAACTAGCTTAATGAAGGTGTTTGCTTTCTTGTATTCTTGTATTCACACACCTGGTGAAATTCCCATTGGTGCTAAAACATCATTTAGGCAAAGGAGTCTGACCATATTGAAAGAGAACTTTGGGTTCTTTTCAATCATTATGTAGACAAAATCCTACTTTAATCTGTTCATGAAATATGGTTTAAATTATTTCAAAAGTCTTTCTTGTATACTCTGTACCATCTGCAACTTCAAAAAAGTTTGATGTTAAGAGTTTGAATTATGAAATAGACCTCTAACCTTTTATTCTCTCTCACTGCTTTGTCTCCCTTCTTCCAAGAGATGGTTGGTTTTGGAGAGCCTTGGGGTTTGCACTCTATGATGACTTCTTGGCCTTTGGTAACAATTATTGTTTTCTTCAGTTGATTCAGTGCAAAAGTAGGAGCTGAAGCTATGACAAAAAAAATGTTAATTCTACCAGAAGCAATGGCAATAACCTCTAATGAATGATTCATCAAGATTTTGCAACTCTTCAGGGATACATTTCTAATAAAATTGCAGGATACCTACACATGTAAAAGGCACTAACTCAAAATTTAAACCTATAATTAAGTAATATCTTATTGGCTGCTCTATTAGCAGGAAATGGTTTCATATAATGTGGGGCCCACAGACTAAGGCTGTTTCAAAAGGTGACATGATTTAACTATGATTATCAGTTTTAATTGTGAAAGACTAATGATCACCTTGAACAAAAGGAGAAGGGGCTGGCCAAGAAAGTCTATCTGGGACTTTCTTTGGAAAAATGGAGGTTACATGTGGAGAAGGTGATCCTGCATCATCCATTTCCTATCTGTGAGTCTTAATACATATTTTACTTTAATCTTATATAAAATTAAATGTAGTTTAAAAAATACATTTAAAAATTGAATTATTTAAATTTCAATGAAAACTTTTACTTCATTGTTTTCAATTACTCAACTAGGTCTGATCATTCATTAATATTAATATTGTTTTCACTAGATTTTCATGAAGATACTTTTGATTAAATTTCTCCAAGTAATTCTGGTGGGCAGTTGTGGGTTGAGGATACTGGACTAAAAGAACATGTTGATACAGAGACCAACACACACACACACACACAGACACTTTTTAATCTAAAAGAGAACCTGAGAGATATGTCTAAAAGTCTACTGTATCTGAAGCATTTGTTTAAACTAATTTAACAACTTCATGGATATATCATAAGTATTTTATGTACATTATACAACAGTATAATGCATGGCACAACAGCATTAAAAGCTATGTATATAACAAGAAATGTATGTATATAATTGAGATGGGTTAAGAAGTGAAAAAAAAGTAAAGCAACTTTATGTGATTTCAGGTAATGATTTTGTTTGCCTACTAGGAAAAGAACTTATAAGAGGTAATTTTTAAAATATCTCTAGTGAATGAGAAAAAAAACATATTTGAGAATATTTCTGGGTAAACTATTAACTAGGTGAAGGCTGAATTAGCTTTTTTAAAAAGATTTTGTTTATTTTTTTGAGAAAAAGAGAGAAAGAGCACAAGTCAGGGAAGGGAGAGGGACGAACTCTGCACTGAGTAGAGGAGTCTGACAAGGGGCTTGATCCTAGGACCCTGAGATAATGACCTGAGTCGAAGTCAGATGCTTAACCTACTGAGCCACCTACTGAGTCACCCCTGAATTGGCTTTTTTTTTAAAGATTTTATTTATTTATTTGACACAGAGAGAGAGAGATTACAAGTAGGCAGAGAGGCAGGCAGAGAGACAGGGAGAGGAGGAAGCAGGCTCCCTGCTGAGCAGAGAGCCCGATGCGGGCCTCGATCCCAGGACACTGAGATCATGACCTGAGCCGAAAGCAGAGGCTTTAACCCACTGAGCCACCCAGGCGCCCCTGAATTGGCTTTTTAACTCAGAAATATTGGAGTGTGAGCTGAGAAGAAAGTGCATTCATATTTGATTGGTTAGGCTGTAGGAGATGGAAATTTGGACTCCTGTATTTATTTTAGGTGGGTTTATTATAATGCAGAGAAATTTCAAGAGCAAATATTCATAATTCAATAAGTTGACTTATGGTGTGCTACATTTAGCTGATATGTAAATGATAAGTTCCCAGATTCCTCAGATCTTGGGTATTTCTGTTAATATTGTGCTTTGGGAATTTTAGTGCAGAGCAAGCAGTGGGCTCCTGCTCTTTGGGAGACATGAGTTATGATCACCTAAGTCTCTCTCTTTGTATTATAAACCTCCCAGACCAAAGTTTAGGAAACTAGAATGCTAAAAAGTAAAATCCATTTGGTGGCCCAAACATGCTCAATTTGGGGAGCCTGTTCTATTGGATGGAATCGTTGGCTGTAGTACTTAAAGAGTGAAGTGCTAGTGTCCTATCAAGGGCTTAACCCTCTGAGACAGCTGAACTTGGCCTCAGAAAGGCCTTCCCTTTCATGTAAGGATGATAATCACTGATACCGCATGGTGAGAGGGTGCTTTACCTTGGAGTGTTGTCTTTACCTTGGAGTGTTGTCTTGCCTACTGTTAGGTAAGAGCTGTATGGGTAAATATTAAGCATTTCTTTTCAAGTCATAAAATAGGTTTTTACAATCACATCATAAAATGTCAGTATAGTAAGAATTAGAGCATGAAAAGAAGCTACACATTTTTCCTATTCATTTACTTAGAAATTGCTTACCTAGAATCTTCAGCTCAGCACTCGCATAAATGGCTCCATATTTATTTTCGGCCAAACACTGATACATTCCAGCATCTGACTGATTCACATTGTGGATCATCAATAATCCATTAAACATCTCAATCCTATTCTGTAATAAAATAAAAAAAATAGATATAGAAAGTGAATAAGTCACACAGATTTTGCAGTTATTCTCTCCTAGACCAAGGGGAAAAACCTCCAATGAACATAGTTGAGCATTACTTGACAACTTAGTAATACAAATTTACTGTTCATTATTTTATGATAAAATGTCTTTCAAAATTTTAACTGTTTCTTGGTCAGAAAAGATATTATAACTGTATTTTCCTGTAGTTATTCTTATAAGTTTTAGTTTCAGTTTTGTTTTTATACTGAGCAGCTTTTGTTGGGTATACTAGTACAGCGTGTGAAGTATAATCAGCAGATGAAGCTTTTATTTGAATTCATTTTACAGAAGAAGAAGGGGCCTTTAGTAACAATTGTGACTGTAGACAAGTGGGACAAAGTTAAAAATAGCCCAAATCAAAACAAGAATCCATTTACAATATTAATCTAGTCAGGAATTTGCCTTTCTCTCACTTCCCAACAAATTCAGGAAAAAAAAAAAAAACTCCTCTCCAACTGGAATCTGTATAAAATTATTGGTCAAAAATATTAACTTCATTATCAGACAAAATTTAATACAGAAGTCATAAAACTGAGCACGTGTAAATTCAGGTCAAGTTAGGCTAAGAGCACATTTCAAAAATGGTTTTGAAATTTAAAATGTTGTTAAACACCTAGGTGTCTTGTCTACTTAATGCCAAGCAAATCATTCTTTTAATATTAGTGAGCAGTGCTTTACCTATCACAATAGATGCCAAGTAATTTTACATAATTTTCAGAATAAACCTATTCACTGTGAAGATTATCTGCCAGTGAAATTTACTTTACTTGGGTGCTGAAAGTAGAAATATGACCAGCGTATTCCTCTCTCAGTATCCTTAGAAAATTAGAAAGAAAGAGACAATGAAACAATGTCTCAGGATTCTCATACCCTCAGTTTTCTTTAATAGCTCTATAGTTCCTTGTATTTGTGTATTTCTTTTGTGTAATTGTGCTTTATTTGGGCCTAACTGGTTTTAAAATAATGGAATGTTGGAGATGGATGGGACTGCAGGGATGATTTGATTCAATCTCTTCATTTTACAAAGGAGCAAACTAAACCCCAAAGAAGTAAATGACCAAAAAGAGGCCTCTTGGTAGTGGCAGGACCTGGGCAGAACCTACATATAGAATTTCAACTTTATATAGCAGCCCTTTATTTTGGCCACACATAGTGAACTATTCTGCCTTTGCTCTCCTTCCTGCAAAGGCCACAACAAAGGAGTTAGTTAAAATTATTACTATTATTTTAAAATTAAATAGTAATTGATTTAAAAAACAAGCAGATTTACTAAAAAGATATTTAAGTCTTTTAAATCATACTAAGATGTCACAGAAAAAACTTGTCCAAGATACAGAAGGCTAGGATTCTATTATGGTTTCATTTCTCACTAGATACATGACCTGGGGCAAGTCACTCTACTTCTGGGCCTTAACTCCACCATCTGTAGGGGGACAGCAACAAGGTAGATGATATCTAAAAGTCAGCTAGAAATAGCAATGAATCTATGTTAATAATTGATATTTTCCTATGAATTTATAGGATTGAATAAAATTTAAAGAAACAATGTATTACTCACAAAATAATGAAGTAATTAAAAAGAATTTTATTTTATATCTGTTAGAGTTCTCACTTCAAATACATTAAAAGGCATAAATAAAAAATGACTTTCCATAAGACAAAAAGAGGATAGCGTGTCCTGTGTGAAGTCCTGTTAAAATTACACAAGAAAGGTTAACAGTTACCAATAGTACCTGAGGCACGAGGGGCACTCCATTCTTCAGCCAACGGTATGTGGGTCGGGGTTTTCCAGTAGCCTTACATTCCCATCGGAGAGGGCTCCCACTGTCCAGCTGAGTGTCATTCAGTTTTTCCACCCAGTGTGGATAGGCTATAAGGATTTAAGTATTAAAGAAAGATGATTTCATTTCTCAAACACATTATCAAATTCAAAATTCACGGGGAAGTATTCTTTGCATTAGAAAAATTATCACTTCTCATAATTGTAGGTATTTGGAAGAAGCACAACATCACATTTCACACAGAGCTCTATGTGAAAAGATATAGCAATGACAATATTTTGACAATTTAAAACACTTTTGTAAGCTAGATCAACTGTATCTTACTGTTTTATAAGTTTACTGCTGTGGCTACAGTATCCCTAAGGTATCAGACCTTGTTCAGTAGGAAATCAGGTACTTAGAGAAATAATTTTTTCTAGGCATTGGGGCAGCGTTAGCACAAACTGAAATAATACAACATGTGTATTTAATGAATAACTGCTTTGCTTTTTTATTTTTGTTTTTTCCTAAAAGAACCTGAATGGCATAAGAAAAATAATTTGTAAATTCAAATTTCGCTTGGTGTAAAATTTTTCTATATTTACTAGCATTCTTCATAAACTTTTTAAAATGTTTTCAAAGTTACAAGAGAAAAACTACTTTATCAACAAAGAGATAATGTAATTGTTTAAAGTCTATAGGATACAGAATAGTGTCTTTATTGGCTAATTTTTAAAATAAAAACACTAAAAAACAAGTGACTATTTGTCCACAAATACTCTGTTTGAAACAACTAAAACAATAATGTTTTTAACATTTTTCAATAATGAAAAAATATTGAACTGAATGAACTGTTTCTCTTTAGCAACTTTTTTTGGCATAAATCAATAACATTTGCTTTGGGATAGTGAGGACTTTGATCATTGATTCATTCACCTCAGACTATTTTGTCCTTTCTTAGTCTTAGAGGTTATTAGGGATATAGAAACATCTATATCTTACAATTTTTTTAGGAGTTTATACTGTGGTAGAGGAAATCTATAGTCAGTGCTGTAGGATATGATAGTGCAAGAAAGGAAAGAAGATGTACTAAAGGAAACTGCACATGAATACTGTAGTAGTTGGTCTAAAGGTACAGCAGATGTCCAAAAACTAACCAGTTTAGAAGGGAGGAGAAGGAGCAAGAGAAAAAGAACTCTCATTTATTAAATTCTAGCCTTAGGAACTGATCTACATTGTTGATTAATCCCTGTAACACCAAACATACTTAATTTTATGAATCAGGATACTTCTGTTGAGAGAGGTTAAAAAAATTTACCCAAGGTCAAATAGTAAGGGATAGTAACCACTTTCAAAGTCAGATATTTCTGACTTCAGGGAGCATACAATTCTCTCAATCTACTCCGGCAGATTAAAAAATGAATTGGAAGCATTTATTGCATTCATAATGTGTTTTGCCTTCTACTGGTCTCTAAATGGGAATTTTGTTTTCAGGAGAGCATTAGTCTTCTAGGCAATATAGTCTGATCTTTAAGGAGTCTTACTTTGGCATAGTCAGAATTTGTAGGCCTTTGAACACATTCTGTGATTCAATTTCCAGTCTAGGAGCTGTCAAGCAAGAATCTTACCATGGTGGGCCTCAAATATTAATACTGACTTTCATGCCTGGCTTCTAAAATCATTCCCTTTATAATTACCTGTCATAATATGCTAAAAATACTGATAGGAATGGTAAGATACAAAAGGAATATTAAACTCTACTTTCTCATTAGGACTTTCTGTATACTTTCATACTCTACTTTGCCAGTTTATTTCATACTACCCATGATCCTTGTAATCCAAGTATACAGGTGTGCTGTCTCCCAAGCACACCCTGTATCTTCTTCAAAGTTTTAAATCCACGTGGAATGTTCTACTTCTCTTGTCTCTTTTAGTTCTACTAATAATTCAAAGTTTAGTCTAAATTATATAAGGTTTATTAACTCTAAACTCAAAGAGAGTCATCTGCACCTTCTTTGGACATGTTTAGTTCTTAGTCACTTGGAAAATAATCATGATAGTAGCTTGTTACTCCTGTTGGTGACTTAAACTGTTATTGGACTTTTCAGTTGTTTATTGTTTGACACCCCATCTACATAGCAAGATCATCAAGAGCAAAGTTGACATGACATATACATTTATTTTAGACATAACACTGACCCACATATAAAATTAATTATAGGATATTGGTTAGTTATATATGTATATTTTTATGTTTTTATTTTAGGTTAGTTATATTTGGTATGTCTCTTAATGTACTATAACTCATGCTGGTAGATGCAGCTAATGGGAGATAAAAATAAATTGAAAAGAGATCTAGGGCGCCTGGATGGCTCAGTGGGTTAAAGCCTCTGCTTTCAGCTCGGTCATGAACTCAGGGTCCTGGGATCGAGGCCCGCATCGGGCACCCTGCTCGGCAGGGAGCCTGCTTCCTCCTCTCTCTCTCTGCCTGCCTCTCTGCCTACTTGTAATCTCTCTCTCTCTCTCTGTCAAATAAATAAAAAAATAAAATCTTAAAAAAAACATATTTTGGATTACTCTATAAAACTGGCCTAATTTAGAGTCCTGGTTCCAAAATGAATTTGTTGTAGGAACCAACAATTTATAAATGAAATTAAAAAGAAATAATTTCTGCTTCCTTTTCTTCTCAAATATTTATTGGACATCACTATTGGCACAATGTTTAACACTGAGGATAACAATATGTTACAATGTGTGTTTGCTGTCAGCTCAAAATCTAGTGGATGAGACAGACATTCAATTAAAATACTCAAATTCACTCTACCAATAATTCTACAAATAAAAATGGCCTATTACATTGCCCCTAGAATTAAACACACAAACAAAAAACTAGTAACTTCTTAATCTATTTTTTGTTAGTCCACCTATTTTAGGGGATGAAAGAATGGCCCTTTAAACACTTTCACTCTCACCAGATTCAGTGCATAATAACAACTATTTATGTAATACATTTGAGATTCAGATTAGTGTCCAGGTTACGTTTTTAAAAACGCTAAGCAGATGTGCATAAAGAAAGTCTTGCTTATTATGTCTTGTCATTAGAAATTCTCAAAACCCTTATTGATAAATGCTAATTGTTATTGGCCACAATCATTGCTCCTGTACTTTTAAGTGTTGAAGAGTCAACATATTTAATCACACAGATAATTTTTAATATTAGGACTCTCAGTTGTGGGCCAGTGAGGGGTGTAACATGGTATATTGAAAAGATTATACAGTTGGGGGTAAATGTAGATTCAAATCCAATGATACCCTGCCCTTGCTCTAATATGAGATCTTGAATGAGTTACTTTAATGAGTATCATCTGTAAGCCATAGATGGTAATTCCTATTTCAATGGGCTACTGTGATGGTTATAAATACTGGTCACTTTACTTCCTCAATCTATTGCTCATGCATTAACACGAACTTCATTTTCTACCCACAGTGAATATATTGTCATAACAACAAAACTCAAGGTGAGATACATTCTCCAAAGAACTAGGACTGAAAAAATTTTCTTCATGTATGTATTTTGTATTATCTTCTATGGTATATATATTTAGTGCATTTTAATGGCTAGAATATATTTTTTAAGATTTTACTTATTTATTTGAGAGAGAGAGAAAGCAGGGGGAGAGGCAGAGGAACAAGAAGACTCCCTGCTGAGTGTAGAGGAGACAGACATGGGGCTTGATCACAGGACCCTGAGATAATGATCTGAGTCAAAGTCAAACACTTAACCAACTGAACCACTCAGGCATCCCAGTAGCTAAAATACTTTTAAAATCATGCCTAATACAGAAAAACGCAACTCTGGAGAAAAGAAAAACAGAGAATGAGAACTAATAGTCAGGATTTTCATTTTTCTCTAATATTAATAAAAGACAAGTAAACAGGAATTAACTACTCTCCATCCATTCTTATCCTATGCCTTACTTAGCTCAGCTCCTCAATATTTCACCCAGAGGTAGTATCTTATATTTGGAAGTCAAATTCTAATGTTATTGTCAGTTCTAAGTTGAAATCTGCTTTTACAGCTTATTATTAATAGAACATAGAGTAATAAGCTCCTTAACCTTACGAGGCCTTTGTTTCCCCATGTATCAAGCAGGAATACTAATTTCTAAGAGTTATTGTAAGTTAATCAATGCAAAGTACCTAGTAGTTGCAGTACTGTCTAAAACAAGTTCCTGGCAACTATTTGTTCCCTTCATTAGTCCTTTAATCTCTCCTCACTTTCATTTCTTTATTTACTTTTCATTGTACAAAAGTATTTAATATGCACACAGTACAGAAACACACAGAGCTTATACTTTAGAACTATAAGAGCCAAGTGAAAAGTCAGTACAGACTTATTTTACATATACATGCAAATAACACATATAATAAATTATGTATGTTATATATTATATATAACATAAAGAATAACATTTTATATATATATAAAGTATACATTGGGAATTGAACTATTACATTTTTTCTTCCTTTTAGATTTGTGACATCCATGTTTTCTGGTCAGTAATGTTCTATCAAACATGGTACTAAATCAAATAGACAGATGAACAGTAAAACTGTTTGTTCTCTCCTACCAGTGCTGAACTAGACCAGTGGAATACCATCTTGGTAGGAAGATTTTGACAGGACGAAGAAACTGCAGAGACCCTACCCCCACAGAAAACTTATACAGAAAGGGTTTTAACAAACCTATGGAAACATAACATACTATAAGAAAGGGATACCTTTTATCCTGGACTATGCTTTTAGTCCAGCATATGCATAAATTCATGGGTCCCCATAAAAGAGAAACACCAACATAGAAAACATTTTTGGTTTCATAGTACTAACACCTAAAAACCACACAGAACATAATACTCTGATCTTTAGTGAGTAATCATGGAAATTCCGAGCTTATATCTGCTAGGTTAGCCTGATTATACATCTATAAAAATATTTTCTTCAAAAATTCTTTTTTTAAAATTAATTATTTTTGAGAGAGCATGAGTGAGGAAGGGCAGAGGGAGAAGGAGAGAGAGAATCTTAAGCAGGCTCCATGTTCAGTGTAGAGCCCAACACGGGGCTTGATCTCACTGCTGAGATGATAACCTGAACCAAAATCAAGAATCGGTCACTTAATCAACTGCCACACAGGCACTCTCCAAAAATTCTTAAAAGAGAATTATAGAAACAGTGGGACTACCTCAAGACCAGCAGGAGACAGTAATTCAAGGACTACAAATGTAAGACTGGGAATTGATTTTTATGTATAGCTTTAGGTAAAGGACAGCTCTCTCAGTTGATTCCTAAAGCCAAGTCTAGCTGTGATAGAAGATGCTTCAGAAATCCCAAGAGGGGCAGCTGGCTTGAGTAACACCTGTGACAAATCTCCCAAATAGTCAAAAACACCTTTGAGACTACAAGACTGAAACTGAAAACTGTGAGAGCGCAAAAAGCCAGGTGGGACATGCAGAGCCTGCTGGGCCAAAGACAGTTGGAGATGGTGAGTTCTTTCAAAGGCTGATACACCAACACTGTATACTGGGGAAGGGGCCTGCAGGGAATGTGGACCTGGGGTTGTTCCAGAGGAGTCTGACTCAGAGGCCTCTGAGAAAGACGTCTACTCAAGGAGGAGGCCTGGGGTTACTGAACACAAGAAAGTGCTTCAGGAGAAACAGGTCTCAGGAGGGTCAGGTGATTGTTTTTTGACCCATCAATTCTTAACATTAATAAAGAGTTTCAGAATAAAGACAGTCTTTCCAATATGTAATTCTTCTGTCACATTAGCCAAAACTTTTCCTAGTCTATTGGGTAACACTGGGAAAGATCTCATTGCCTGGAAGTGGGACCTAGGGCTGTGGATCTTTCTGGGAAACTGTTATAGAAGATGATTTACACAACAAAGCCACCAACAAACAGTTGCTTAAATCCAATCCCTTTCCTTCTTTTAAAGGTCTATAATCTTGAAACTTTCTTTAAAACCCAGAAAATCTCTAAGTGTCAGCAGCATGCCATCTACATCAACCACTTATCTTTATGGTGCTGTAAACTTATCAAAGCTGCCATGTTAAATCCAAGAATCTGCTCCAGTAGCTGTTCTTGAAAATATACTTTTTCTACCAAAGAAATAGATTTGTTAAAAATAGGCATCTAGGTGATTTTATTCTTTTCTATTTTTTAAGGCTAATTTTTTTTAATTGTGTTATGTTAGTCACCATACAATACATCATTAGTTTTTAATGTAGTCTTTTCTGTCTTCAAACTATTGGTAATATGAGACTGAAATTTGAAATAACTGGAACTCGTCCATCATCCATGATAATGTCTTCTAAATATCCGACCACAGCATCATATGCTGGGTCAGAGGCTGAAGATAACAATGAGAGGCTCTCTTCCTCCAAGGGGTCCCTCACTGCCATGGCCTCCCCATTCACCTGCAGGACAAGCAGGCCTGTTAGCCTCCTACTGCACCTGCGGCCCAGTCTCCTCTGTGCTCCACAGACAACAGATGGCCCAACAGGGTAGTGCCTGCCCAGGCTGGGGGCCTCAGGCTCCCTGCAGGTGGCCACAGGCTTCCTGGGCCCCATGTCTCTGTGTGTCTTGCTGGTACCACAAGTGCATTGTCGGTTACCTTACTGGCATCTGTTCTTTACAGTGTACCTTGAAGAATGGTGTGTATATCTAAGCATTAATCCTTATAATAGCATAGAGTTATAAAAATTATCCACTGTGTGCTAGACATAATGCATAGTGATGGGAAAAATAGAAAAATAACAAAACAAATAAAAATAGTCTTTATCTTGGAAAAGCTTATAATCAAATTGCAGAGATTGGCAGGTATTAAAATTTGTGAGGGTACTCTCCAGTGATTTTAGAAAAATAAGGAAATCTATAACACTACACTGTAATGAAAATAAAACTGTGTTCCTTACTGGATATTTAGTACAATGCAATGTAATTTTCTTTTAAGCATGTTGGTTATAAGTGTATATTAATAATGATATATTTCTAGTCTAAATTGTCAATACAAACATTTCAGTGATCATAGTGACAGTGTCCTTACCTACAGGGTGGCAAATTATTAGTTGGTGGGGCACATGATATATATTTAAACTCACAGATCACACATCTTTATATAATATTTTTCTGTACACAAAGTACCTCCTGTTGAGAGCTCCTTATATATAAAATTGCTTAAAATTGTTTGAACTTCCTTCTTTCCTTCTTCCCTCCTTACTTCTTTATTCCTTTGCTTTCTCATTCTTTTCATTTTAATTGAGAACTTTAACAAGCAACATTCAATTTACATTGGAAATATAAAGACTAAAATTTTTGTGTGACTAGTTAAAATCAAATCTAGTTTCATCAGAAACTAGAAGGGGCAGAAATAATCAAAGAAATTATTTCATCTTTAAAACTACCATAGAGGGGAGCCTCGTGGCTCAGGTGGTTAAACATCTGCCTTCAACTTAAGTCATCATCCCAGATTTCTGGGATCCATCCCTGCATCCGGCTCCTTGCTCAACAGGGAGCCTGCTTCTCCCTCTGCCTCTCTCTCTGCTGATCCCCCAGCTTTGTGCTCTCTCATTCTCACTCTCTCTCAGGTAAATAAATAAATCAAATCTAAAAAAAAAAATAGAGGGCGCCTGGGTGGCTCAGTGGGTTAAAGCCTCTGCCTTCGGCTCAGGTCATGATCTCAGGGTCCTGGGATCGAGGCCCGCATCGGGTTCCATGCTCAGCGTGGAGCCTGCTTTCTCCTCACTCTCTGCCTGCTCTCTGCCTACTTGTGCTCTCTCTCCCTCTGTGAAATAAATAAATAAAATCTTCAAAAAAAAAAGATTAAAAAAAAAATAGAACTACCATATATTTTAAACAAAAGACTATTTAATAGAATAAATGTGCAGTTTTTCTAAGTTTCAATTATTATTAAAATTTTGGATTTTTTTTTAAGATTTATTTATTTGAGAGAGAGAGAGAGAGCGTGTAAACATGCATCCGCAAGCCAGGGCGAGGGGCCAAAGCAGAGGGAAAGAAGCAGACTCCCTGCTGAGTGTGGAGCCCCTTGTCCTTTGTGGCTCGATCTCTGGAACCTGAGATCATGACCTGAGCTGAAACCAAGAGTCTGAGGTTTAACCAACTGAACCACTCAGGTACCCCTGAATAATTTTTTTTTTTTTGCTAGTTTAAAATTTTTTCCTTTTCATGAGTATTGTTATTCAAATGTATTAGTTAAATAAGACACATAAGTTTACCTTAATTTTTATTATTTTACTACCATGTATTTCCTTATGTTGTGTCATTTGTTGCATTATGTTTATAACATAGATTTTGAATTATAAATAATAAAATATATGGTTTAAATTTAAGCTTACCACCTACATTAGCACTTATTTTGTAATGATTTGAAAAAAATGATATTAGAAAGGCCTTGGAACCTTGGTTCATCCATTGAATCTACTTTCCAAAAGAAAGCGAGCCACAGGGAAAACCCTATGTTTTCAGTACTCTGTGAATATTGACCATTTGGTAAAAAGTGTCAGGCTCTACTTATTCCAATAGGTGAAGATCAGGTGTTAGAGCTTCCAACAGAAATCCATTCTCCTGAAAAGAGAACATTACAAATACAAACCGTGGGTACAGTAGAATATTCATGGATCATGCTATTCTGTATCAACTGCCAGTCAAGTGGAAATGCTAGCCAAGATTCTTTCTACTTTCTACAGAGTTTGATGGGTGAGGAGAAAGGCTCTTACGTCAAAGGCAATAGGTTTAAAAGTACAAATTGGGTGAATATGTAATAATCAAGATACTTCTTGAAGTGAAATAGAGCTTGTTGTAATTGTTCCAGTGGTACAGACATAAACTGGGACTATCCAGGCAAAATCAGGAGCAGAGTAGAAAACCACCCTAAATATGGGCTACGATGAAAGGCCAAATTCTTCCAGATACGTCCCCTAACTGCAGAAATATATACCAGAGTAGCAAGCAGGCCTGGTTTCTTTTTCTAGTCTACAATCTTGATTATTTTCTATCCAAAGTGATGCATGCTTTGGGCAGGTTTGTCCTTACCTGATTGACCTACAGTGTACATCAAATTGTGTGTAACAAGAAGAGCCACACCTTGTTTCTTAATAGCATACTCTCTTAAAGTAAACCAGTAATATTTAGTGAAATCAAGTTTTTTCAATTTTCCTGGAAATAATATTTACTGCTATGAATCAAGTAGCTGGAGTTGTGAGGGGTGTAAGTAGAGTAGGGCCACATAGGAAATTCTGTCTCAAACTGTAAATCTAATTATAATTTAGGTGTGGGCCATTTTTTCACCACACAGAAAGATTTGGAACTTTTCCCAAATAGCCTTAAGAGTAACAGGCACTCCTTGCATTTTTTTGTGTTCTGAGTGGAAATGTTCTGGTTGAACACCTGTCTTTCAGTATCAGATTTTTATTTGTAGAGATAAAATAGTATCACTTCAGACTTTTGAGGATAAGCTGATATAATATGAATGTTATTAATATGATTCAAATTAAATCAAACTAATATGATTTAAATGTTAATTATTGTTCACTGGGGTACAGAAGCAACAATTTTTGCCTATGGTTAAACAGTTGACTTAATTATGTAATAAGAAATCATTAACATTTTGCTTTGTGGATTTCATCAAAGTATAATGCCCATGACCTAAAAAATAAACAAACCAGTGCTAGTGTTTCAATCTTACAAACTTCTAAATGACTCTATGTCTCTTTTCCAGGATGCTTTTCCCTCTTTAGCCTTTAAAGAAAGGCTTAAAGAAATCCTTTGGAAAGCTTTCCCTGAATCAGCCCAGTAGAATGCAGAAGACTCTGCTCCCATAATCCTTTGCACATGGCTTTATCACAGCAGACAGCATGCTTTGCTCTAATGCTGGGTTTGTTTTTCATCCAATCCAGTGAACCACGAGTTCCTTGAAAGCTCTACTGCTAGTATGTAGAGCAATAATAGGTACTTAATAAACATTAATTGAATGAATGAATGAATGAAATGTGCATGGTAGATTCAATAAGGTTGGACTGCTGAAATCCTAAAGGAGTTATTAGAGATAATGAAAGAAAAACCAGGTTGAGTTCAGATATTAATGTTTCAAGCATTTCTTTGAAGGACATTAGCCTTTTTAGGAGAATCAATTTTGAGATACAATGACAGTTGTAATTGCTTGATGGATTCAGCCAAATATGTAATTTGGATAATTTCATTTTGAAAGCATCTGAATTTTCTTATAACAATGCTTTGGATTATAGTATTCCTCTTTTTTTTTTAACTGTCCTCATTAGGAAATAAGAATACTATCACTTGCTGATTATGGGTAATATACACTATACAAGAAAATATGAAAAGTAGATATAATTTATGACCCTTAGAAGTAAAGATGAGATTGTATATATTTTTGAATTAGATTCTTCCAGTTCTTTCACATAACTTGGTTGGCTCTTTGGCATTTTGGACAACATAAATGCTTGTAGGCTGTAGAGGTTATTTATATCATACATGTATTAATTTAAGCCAGGGGTCAGCAAAGATTTTTTTTTTTTTGTAAAGGACCAGATAGCAAGTATTCTAGGCTTCGCATATCAGCTACTTAATTCTGTCTCAACTACTTTATTCTGCCATAGTAGTGCAAAAGCTGACACAGACAACATGTAAACAAATGGGTGTGGCTGCATTCCAATAAAATTTTATTTAAAAAAAGTGACTGTTGGGCAGGATTTGGTTCATGGTCAACAGATTATAATTCCTGAGTCAGGCCAAGGGAAAGAATGAATTAATGAAGGTTACAAGACTTTTAACTTATCAATGAGTTTGGTGCCAGGAAGACATCTCATTTTTAATTATATCAACTTTCTATACAAAGAACCTGATTAATTCCCCATTCATTTTTAATTTAAAGCATTTCTGTGTATAGGGTAATTTTACATGATGTTTTGCCATGCAAAAAAAGTATGACTATAAATTATTACCTTTTTTGGGTACTATCTAACAAACAATATTTAGTTCAAATTAATTTACATTTTCAGTTTGACTCTTGGGACTAGAGAAACATGTTTTGCTGAGAGCACTTACTGTATACTTGTAACTGTCCACGAAAGGAATTTTTTCCACGTGAGTTTTCAGCTCTGCACTCATATAGGCCTGCATCATCCAGCTGCACGTTGGGTATTTCCAGGACTGCCTGAGATTTCCGCAGGCGTGCCTTACTAGGAATATAACCATTAACCTTCATCCATGTGATTGTTGGAACTGGGCTATAATAAGGAGCAAAAATGCTGTTAATACAATTCCCACTCTTAGGAACATAGATTCTATTATCTGGTAATTTAAGCACTTAATAGGCTGAGTACAATAAAGTGTAATCACAATTAAGGACCATGTGCTGGTTGATATACTTCACTTTCCATGTGTATTGTCTGGGAGGTAGTTACACTAAAGGAAGAAGGTAGTTTCCTTTTCTTTCATATTTCAGTAAAGCAATTCAGAGACAATACTTTATACATTTTAATACATATACTTTATTTAAAAAAACTTTAAATTGTTTGAATGGCAAAGTAATTTGATGAAATTACAAAAGTAATGCATGATTATTTGAAGACATTAAACAAAAGACTCATGAACTAAAGGAATTAAGAACTCTTTTACCCGCACCTCTACAAATATCTTCTTTTTGTAACAACAAATAGAGTTTACATGTAATCTTCCACTTTGTCTTTATAAGGCACATATGTAACACATATGATTAGTTATTTGTTTTGTTTAAAAAATAAGTTGTGTACATGATATTTTATAGCTAAAAATCAAATTCAAGATCAACTCCTGACTTATTCCAGTTAATAGGTGCATATTATTCTTTATATAGATGTATCAGAATTTAATGAACCGTTAAGTGTAGGCATTAAGTGTAGTTCCAGTTTTTTTCCTTTCCATTTTTTGTCACTAGAAGACAATATTGTTATAAACAACCTTGCACATATATCACATACTATTGCTTTTATTTTCTGCAGCAGACATTCACAAAGTGGAATTAATGGATCAAAGGGCGTGTACATTTTTCATTTTAATAAGTACTGCCAGATTGTTTTTCAATAATATAGTAGCAGTTTCCAAATCTATCAGTAATATATGAGGCTGTTTCCCCATATCCTTGCAACCATTTTATGTGATCAATTGGTTTAATTTTTGTCAGTATCAAAAAGTAAAAAATGACATTTTGTTGCTACTTTAATATTTCTCTGAACTCAAAGAAGATTGAACTTTTTTAGACTTTTATTGGCTATTCGCATCTGCTTTTCTGTGAATTATTTGCTTATGTTATTTTCCTATTTTTTCTTTCATTTTTCTATTTGCCTATTTGTATTTTTAAAATTTATATCTTAGAGTTCTTTGTGTATTAAAGCCACTAAAACTTTGTTTCTCAGAAAAATTCTCCCTCAGTGTATTGTTAGTTTATGATGACATCTCTGATACACTTTTATGAACATTTTTGGGAGAAACAAACATCTATAGTTTCCTTCACAACCTCTATATTTTTGTTTGTTTAAAAACATTATCTGTAAACCCACTTATGTCCATATTGTCTGCATTGTTTCTGGCTGTATTTTGTGGGGTTTTTGTTTGTTTTGATTTTGTTTTAAATAGTTTGATCTTTAATCTACCTGGATTATATTCATGTTTTTGGTGTTAGGGAATATAACTAATTATTTTAGTACCATTAAAGTAAAATTCCTTTCTCTACGATATTTGGTATCTTGTTTTTGTCATATAATTGGTCTCACATACTTGAATTTGTTTCAGACTTCTCAGTTTTGTCTCACTGATTTATTTATTACTATCTATATTTAATGCACTTTATGGTTTGGACCCAGTCTACTTTTTCAGTTTGAGTTCTCACTACTTCCTTCCGTATCTCCTGACCCAGAAACATATCTCTGTGTGTTTCCAATTATATCTGTTAAAATCTTACTAATCCTTTGAGACCCATCTTAAATGCCTCCTCTTCAGCAAAGCCTTTCCTTATTTATGTAGTCTGCAAGGATTTTTTTTTCTTTTAAATATAAGGGTTTTTTTTCTTTTTTAAATTCACAGCTCTTATAACATTCTACCATAGATTATAATTGCTAAGTCTAAAATTTTTTACACTAATTTTTCTTATAGAAGGCATAGCGATGTTCACTATTATAAACAATATTATGATAAACACCTGTGTATTTTGAACACGTTTTTTAATTTGTTCCTTAGGAATAAGGCATAGAATTGAAAGTTCTGGATTAGAGTTGAAAATTTTTCTTGTTTATTTAGGTAGGTACATATATCTAACATCCAAGAGGATTGAAATTTGCATTTTGTAATAATCTTTACATTGGTATAGCATATCATCTTTTAATATGTATGAGAACTAATTTGTGTTTTTTTTAAATTAGGATCTTTTGCATCTATATGCAAAGGTGAGATTATTTTCTGTTTATTAGGTTTACTGGTTTGTGTGTGTGCTTACTTGTTAGTGAGTGAGTTGTTGGTTTGCTTACAAGATAGTTTTGACAGATTTAGTATCATAATGAGGGATGATAGCTTAGTGAACATGCCAGAATATTCCCCTCTTTCTGATAACTTAAATAGTAGGGAAATTATATGTTCCTTAGGACACTGACAGGATTTTCAAAAAAAAAGTCACCTGGATCTGCCATTATTAGTGGAGTTCATTTTTTGATAATATTTTTAGTTTCTTCCAGTTTTCCTTAATTGTGTTGTGTTTTGCTTGTGTCAACCTTGGCAATTCATGTTTCTCTAAAAATTCAAGTATTCCATCCCTAATTTCAATGTTTAGCAGTAAGTTCCTTAAATAATTGTTTAAAATTATTAAAAATTCATTAATCATGAGTGGTTGCACATTTTAGTAGTAGTTAAGTGTGGGTTCCCTAGCTAAACTTCCTGGGGATAAAAAAGTTCTGCAATCATATATTATTTAACATCTTATTTCTTTAGTTTCCTCAAATGTAAATATGGGGGAAATAATATGACCTATTTCAGAGAGTAGTTGTGAACAGTAATTATTTAAAGTACTTTGCACAGAGCAAGCGGGCAAAAACAACTTGGAATGATATGATTAGGATATTTTTTATCGCCTTTATAATTTCAATGTATATGTTTTCTCCTCAACTCCCAATTCCCCCAGGTTTTTAAGCTTTGCATGTTGGGTAAGAGCATGGAATTTAGGGAGCACAGTTTAGGTTAAATACAATTGGAACACAAAGATGCTATGGAATCTTAGGAAAGTTATCTAAGTTAATGAATCTAATTTCTCCATCTATAAAATGGACATATTTATTTGCTCCTTCAGAATGCAAATATCTTGAAGGCAGCAGCATTATTTCCTTATTCATCAGTATGTTTACAGTGTGTCATATAGTGCTAGGCACATAGTACTTAATAGATGTTTATGAAATAATGATTCTCATAATATTATTTGAACATTAAGTGAGCTATGTTCTTCTAAATCACTTAGCAAAATATGTTGCAAATAGTGAGCAAACATGTGCCCAAGAGAAAAAAAGAAATGGATATGGGGAAGAGCAGAGCTTCCCACTCTTTGCTATATGCTACATTTGTTTGGAAAATTACACTTTTTAAATAACTACCCTATTAATTTTACCATGCATTTTTAAAGTCTAGAGTTAATATCTTAATCATATTCCCCAAAGTCAAAGAACTTTAGGACATATTACCTCTCTACTCACTCCTTTTTAATTACATGCTCTTTTTGATTTATACAAATTCCACCAAAGATTTATTTTGAAAAAACTTAAATTTCTTTAAAAATTTGGAAAACACTAAAATATTTGAAATACACAATTTAACAAAAACTATATCAAATTTAATTTTTAAACTTTTATCATAAATAAAATATACCTTTTTATAGACATGACTTTCACAATTATTCATCCTATGTGTAGCTACAAAGATTGATTCAACAAGTTCCGAAAAGCAGAAATGGTACAACTCATCCTACATATCAAAACATATGACATGTGGCTATTTCTGATATCAGAGGATAAGACAGTCTTATATGTTTTATTATTAGCCAAAAATAATAACTATACTGATCATTCAGCTCAAAAAGCTAGAAGTACAATATAAACGTGGTGGTCTCTATTTTATCTTTCTCTTTTGCCTAGGTGGATATCAATGCCCAGGACAATTTTGGAAGTCAAAGGTTGAAGATAGCAGAGGCTAGATCTTTATTTTATTTTTTAATTTTATTTTTATTCTTTGCCCAAGGGGTACAGGTCTGTGAATCATCAGGCTTACATCTTTCACAGCATTCACCAAAGCACAAACCCTCCCCAATGTCCATAACCCATCCACCCTATCCCTACCCTCCCACCCCCCAGTAACCCTCAGTTTGTTTTGTGAGATTAGGAGTCTCTTATGGTTTGTCTCCTTCCCCATCCCATCTTGTTTCATTATTTTTCCCTCCCTACCCCCCACGACCCCCCGCCCTGACCCTCAAGTTCCTCATATCAGAGAGATCATATGATAATTGTCTTTCTCTGATTGACTTATTTTGCTCAGCATAATGCCCTCCAGTTCCATTCATGTTAGATCTTTAAATAACTGTGTAGAGGAAAGTGTCAAACTACGACCTCACCAGTGCCAATCAATAACTCTCTTCAGATTCTGTGTGAATGATATATGTTTATCTTTCTAAGCCCCTAATATTTAAATACTTGTTATATCTACTAGAAGTACTTTAATAACATAGAAATTGGCATAAAAATGGAAAACTGTCATAACAAGACATTACATACTTGAAACAGTAAGGATGAAAAAGATAAAGATCTGATGTTGGGGAATAAGAAAATGAAGACCCTATTATGTAGTGGCAAAACAATTTGCTATCTTTGATAATGTGGAAAGGCCATCCAAATGCTTACATAACTACTGAAGGAGTTAGAAAATAGAATATTGAAAGTGTGTGTGGATTGTTACTAACTTTATTCATCAAAGTATTAGAAAAAATAGAGATGAAGTCAGGAAAATACTGGATGGACTATCAACAGAATTAATGAGAATAGAAAGACTGCAAAATGTGGGACCCTGACCAGTAAAGCAGATTAATTGCAAAGATGGCCTTACTTCTCAATTCCTCTCTGTATGCACATCTTTTGCCATGTTATTTTGCAGATTTTATCATTATAAAACAGAGTCTGTTAACCAATACTTTGATTCTAGGTTGCCTTCTGACTTACTTTGGCTATTAAAATGTAGTTTTATAAGGATTTGTGTGCTTTTGTTCTTTCTTTTGGGCCCTTGCCTTTGCCATGAGAACCATTTAAGTTAGCGTGCAGGAGAATGAGATAGCACATAGAGCAGGGCCACATTGTCTAGGCATAGGACATTCCAGACCAACCACCTACCAATGGACCCTAAAACTGACATATTTATGAGCTAATTCAGCTGTTATTAGCTCAGTCTGAGCCAAATCAACAGAACCACACAACCAATTTTGTTTTGTTATAAATAATAAATGGTTATTGAGTTAAGCTGCTAAGTTTTGGGGTATTTTGTTATGCAGCATTCCTGAGGCAATACATAATTAATTAGAAATTAGATTAGAAAATCTCACTTTTTATAGATCCTAAACAGTAGGAAATAAGAATAAAAAGATATAGGATACCAGGGGGCCATTAAAAATCAATCCCATGGCAAAGCTAAGGGTTTTGGTCTTGCCAACCAAACCCGATGTCTTCAAGGTAGATTCCAGTATATTGAGAAAAAAAGGCATGGGACTTTATTTCTAAGGAATAACTTCGAATGAAGTTACTAGTACATGCAATTGATTGGAAGCAAAGAGGTCAGAAGCCAATTAGATATTGAGATAACTTCATTGTCAAAGAAACAAGGAGTCTGAATTTAACTCAACAACAAAACATCGAGTATTTGAGCCTTAAAAATAATTTTAGGTTTCCAAATGTAGACCAACAGGAATTTAAGCTACAAAATTTGAGCCTGCAAGGAGGAAATATTCCTCAATACACATTTCAATTATGGCCATGGAATAAAACAAAAAGGAAAATGTCAGAGTATCCTGAAGGGTAAACAAGACAACTTCTTCCAAAGAGTGATATCAGTGTCTAATTAACTGCTCACCTCACATTCACCCCACATCCAAGGGAGAGAAGCTTTAAAATGAATGGTTTTATGGGAAAATTTATATTTGTGATGATGTTGTGACTAGTTTGGTTCTGTCATTCTTCTCTTTTCTCAATGGAATGTTTTCTGTGGATAATCAATCCTTTTTCAACCATTCATAAGTACACAGAATTTATCTTTTAAGTACATATGTTACAGAATCAGGATAGTCCATATCTGAACCTAATGGATATCTGGACTCAAGTAGATGCAGAGACCAGATGGGATTTGGTTTGTCTCCCTTGGGGAAAGGGTGAGTGCATTCAACGTGTGGGAAGAATTCAAATGTTCTTCAGAAGAACAGGTTGGCTAAGTGTTCAAAAAGTTTCCCTTTCTTCCTGGGTATGTAATTAGACCTTATTTTTTAGCAACCCTTAGTCAGAGGCATGTGATTGAGGTTTGGCCAATAGAATAAGGAAAGAATGGTGTACCAAACCCTCCACATGATCCTTCAGTTTCACTTTTTCCCAATCAGTGGTAACTTTTGTAAAAAAATATATAGGAAAATGTTTTTATATCCTTGTACAAAAGGAGTGATTTTTCTAACAATATTTAAAACACTGTTATCCACAAAAATATTGATACATTTGACTACGTTAATATGAACAATTTATTTTTATTAAAGGACACAACCTGGGTGAATTCATTTGCCACACAAATAACTGACAAAGAGTAATAGGTTAAAGAACTCTGACAAATCTATAAGAAAAACAACTTGTAAAAATAGGCAAAAGATAAAAGAGGAAGCATACATGATCAAGAAACATGAAAATGCTTTCAGTCTCATTAATGATTAGAACAATGCAAACTTAGATCACAGTAAACTTCCATTTCATACCTAGCAGATGATTAGTAACAGAAAGGTTACTGGCCTTGAGGAGTGAAGGTCCAAACTTTCCCAGGCCACAGAGACCAAGTCTGTTTGAAGGTGCCTCAGCTTTCTGGTTAGCCTAGCAATGTTTTTTAGCATAATGGTTTTGTTTGTTTGTTTTTAGGTCACACATATGATTTTAATAAGCTCCTTTTGTGTATCTGTAGACCTTACCCTCCCTGGCAGAAAGAACAGAGAACTCCTGCACATCATGAAATAAGAACCAGATTCCCCTCTCCCCTGCACAACTCCTAAACACTGAGATAATATTTTTTACCTGGCAGCATCGAGTTTGTACATAATCAAGAAGTGCTGCAGACCACTGCATTTCCTTTACTGTCTAACTACCTTAGCTCCCTTTATAAACCCCCAGACCAACAGAAACCTTGGAGTTGACTTTTGGACAAGCATTCGCCTTCTCCTCAGGTGGCTGGCCTCCTGAATAAAGTTCAAATTCCTTTCTAGTCAAAACTTGTCTCCTGAGTATTGTCTTTACCAGTGACAAGTAGCTGAACTTGGGGTTTCATAACACACACACACACACACACACACACACACACACACACGTATGATTTAAAGCAGAATTCTTGCTGATAGCATATAATAGGGTCTTGCTTTTTCATCCAGTCTGACACTGTATTTTAGTGAATTTACTTTTTATATAATTATCTGCAATTGGGTTTAAGTCTAGCATTATAAGTTTTCTGTCCATCCCATAAAATATTATTTTTATCCTTTTTGCCTTTTTTTGTCTTATTTTCTCTTAAGTAATCTTTTTTTTTAGTATTTTAAAGTCTTCTATTGGTTTATTAAGTATAGCTCGTGTGTGTGTGTGTTTGTGTGCATGGTTGTTCTAAAATTTGCCATATTTACCTGAGAACATTATGCTAACATGTCTCCCTTCCCATCCTTTGTGCTATACTTACACACGTTATTTCTACATACTTTATAAACCCTTCAATATATTATTATTATTTTTACTTTAGAGAAAAAAGTGGAAATTATAAATTTGAAAAACTAAAAAGAGTAAATCTATTTTATATTTACACACACACACACACACACACACACACACACAAGCATTTCTTGCTCTTCATTCCTTTGTAGGGATTGAAATTTCCAAATAGTATTAGTTTTCATGAGCCTAGAGAACTTTCCTTAACATTCCTACATTGCTACCATAACAAATTATTCAAGGTCTTGTTTTTGTTTGACATCTTTATTTTGCTTTCAGTTTGAAAAATATTTTCACTTGACGAATAACTCTAAGTAAACTATTTTTTAAAGATTTTTTTTAATCACTATTTTTTAGTAATTAGATTATGGTGTGCCTTGATGTATTTTTCTTGGTATTTATGTTACTTGTGTTTCATTGAACTTTGGGGATCTGTGACATTATATTTTTCAATCATATAATTTTTGGTTACACTCTTCAATTTATTTATTTATTTATTTACTTATTTATTTGGTCTACCTTTATCTTCTGGGACTAAATTTTTATGTATGTTAGATAATTTAATTATTGTTTCACAGCTCTCTTAGCACAATTCAGTTTTTTGCTTTCTGGATACTATATTTTGAATAGCTTATTTTTGTTCCATCTTCAAGTTCATTCATCTTTTCTTCTATGGTGTTTAATTTGCTATTAAGCTATTAGGTAAATTTTTCATATAAGAATAATCATTTATTGATATTCCTTTCTCATATCTAGATTTCTATATTTTCTCAGTAATATACAAAATTACTAAACAGTTATTTTACATGACATTTTTTCTTCTGTCTCTAATCTTTATATCACTTCTACCTTAGATTGTGTTTGGGGCTTCATAAATAGAATTATAGCTGGCCTTTAATTATTTACCTAAGAATACACTACCTCAAATAGTCACAAAGTCAAAATTTCTATTCTACATTTTCCTAAATTTTTCATGTCTCAATTTTTAGTGGTATTCTATTGACTTTCTGACTCCTGCTTGAATCATTTTAAGCTATTTAATTTTCTTAACTGTAATAAAATCTCAGTTCCTATGCATTTCCTCATTTAATCTATGAAAGAAAGAAATCCAATATGAATAGAAACAAAAGTCTGTGGGATGGGGATGAGTACATCCTAGATATGAGATTTCAAAGGGTTTGAGAAAACTCTTCTTGTACTAGGAAGACAAAACTGTCTTTGATGACCAAGAAAAAAGGAGATCTAACAAGGAAAAAATCAAGAGAACTTCACTATATGCCAGACCTGTATTAGAAATAAAGATAAATAAAATGGTGCGCCTGGGTGGCTCAATTGTTAAGTGTCTGCCTTTGGCTCAGGTCATGATCCCAGGGTCCTGGGATCAAGCTCCACGTAGGGCTCTCTGCTCCATGGGAAGCCTGCTTCTCCCTTTCCCATTCCCCTGCTTGTGTTTCCTCTCTCGCTGTCTCTCTCTCTGTCAAATAAATAAATAAAATATTTTAAAAAAGATAAATAAAATGAATGTCCTAATGCCTTAAGAAATCCATCACTTAATTGAAAAGGCAAACTGAAATGAGCAAAATGATTCAAATACAAGAGACAGTTTGAAAACAAGACTATTTATTTTAAACTGGGAGGTGTGGGAATGCAGCCCAAAGACATGACACATGAGTTGAGATTTGAAGGATGAGGAAAATTAATCTAGGCAGCAAAAGTATATTTATGGCAGTAGAATCCATATACATGAACACAGAAAACAAAGAGATAGCATGGCAGGTTGGAGGAACTTCTCATAGCTTGATATGCTACATTGCATGATATATGCAGCAAAGCACTGGCAAGTTTATGAGAAGTGCACCTTTTCCCTTCAAAAAAAAGATATCTTCAAATTTTGAAAGTTTTAATGCTGTTTCCTTCCATTTTCATTTTTCTCATATCTTCAAGATTGGTATCCTAAAATGTTTGCCTCTAAGCTGTTAGAAGCTTTGGAATGTGAAAATTTTGAAAAGTATTGATGGAGTGATTGAAAGCTTATTTGGAAGGATTTCTGTATGCAATAACATATATATGCTATTATTAAATGAAATAATGATCATGAGCCTACTAGCAGTGCTCACTTTTTACAGGTACTTTGAATAACCCAGGGTCATTTACTTTGTCCATGTTGACTTAGGGGGAATCAAATATTTTTGCTGCTTTCAAATGACTTATTTATAATGAAGAATAATTCATTCACTTTTATAGGCATGTGGGATTTTTAAAAATTATGCATACAAGATTTTAATCTGTTTCATATTATTATTCGAAGCAAATTTCTTTTCAACAACAACATGGATGTGGGATTGTTTGTTAAAAAGATGGCTGATTTTAGCTATACTGAAAGGATGAGTAGAAATGTCAGCTTTGATGGTAAGCCAGAGCACAGTTAGATTTTTTCCTATTTTAGTTTGTTGAAATTATATCTGTTCAACTATACATTTGATTTTCATGTAGAATGAGCAATGCGACTTAAAAAAGATAAAGGAGCTTTTTCCTAGCTAATGTTATACTGAGAATGGCATTATTCATTTGACTCAAAAATATCTGTTAATAACAGTAAAAGATGATATGAAGCTGCATTGAAATTCTGACACAAGCTTTTTGTTATGCACTATTGAAGTGACAGGATAAAAAGTGCCTCCAAATGCAGTTCTAGAAAGTAAGGAAAGTGTTGGATGAACTTTGGCCATTGTTACAGTCATTAAAGGTATTTTTTAAAGATCATTTTTATACATATGATAAGGTAATGTGTAGAAGCTGTAAAGATTTAATGATTTCAAAGGAAAGTACTCCCCAACTGCAAATCACCATTTATAGACAAATTGTAGGTCTGTCTAATGGAGCTTCCTATTTTCCTTGCATAAGTCACAAGTGAGACATGAATTTTACATCTGATGTGAAAATATATACAGTTATGGTTCCTTTGTGACTTGCACAAAAAAGAAGGAAACATTGTATATCTTTGATAGAAACTGAAAGAACTAAGTTTTATAACTTTTTTCTAAGAAAGCACATAAAAAGCCATCATAAAAAAAGCTATTGAGCCGAAGTTATTTTTTTCTTTTATGATCCCTTACCAAAAAAAAAAAAAAAAAAAGAAGTAAACAATCACTAATGTGAGTGATCACTGCTAGCTACATAATATGCAAAATGTTTGAAGGCAAGTTTGATTTGTAAAAATTTGGAAACTTTCAGGGGCAGTGGATATGATGCCTGGATCTTTTTTACATCCTCTGTCTCAGCCACCAAATAATCAGACTAATTGGCATGTTTTTGGAGAAGAATTTAATTGCATTCAACTAAGTATAAGCTTTAGATCCCTCTGCTTTCTGATTCTTTTTTTTTTTTTTAAGATTTATTTATTTATTTATTTCACAGAGGGAGAGAGATCACANCATCCCTCTGCTTTCTGATTCTTTTTTTTTTTTTAAGATTTATTTATTTATTTATTTCACAGAGGGAGAGAGATCACAAGGAGGCAGAGAGGCAGGCAGAGAGAGAGAGGGGGAAGCAGGCTCCCCACTGAGCAGGGAGCCAGATGCGGGCCTCGATCCCAGGACCCTGAGATCATGACCTGAGCCGAAAGCAGAGGCTTTAACCCACTGAGCCACCCAGGCGCCCTGCTTTCTGATTCTTGACCAATGTCAAGATTCTTGACTCATTGCCTTCCCAAGGTATTATTTCTGCTTAGGACCTTAGAGTCACTTCTCTGAGGATTTCATCACATCATTTTTAATTATTTTAGGCAAGGATCAAATTTAGGTAAATATCTTGGTAGTCTTTTTGAGATCATGGATTGGTATGGCCTTTATGTTTTTACCATTGTTTCATAAAGTTTACTTACTTTCCTTCATTAAAAATAATAATGTCACAGAGAAAACAGTCAATTCTGAGGTCAGCTTGTATTCCAAATATAGGCAATTGTATGCCTTCCTTTCCACATATGGTTCCATCCATGTACTTCTTAACCTTCAAATCAGAGACTCTTGAATCCAGCCATCCAAGGAGGACTCAAAAGAATCACATGCCAGGTTATCTTTGCCAAGAAATATTAGGTTCCTTGATTAGGTTTGCAGAGGGCTGAAAGAAGTTTTTGGAATTATGCTGTATTTATTCATTCATTCAATAATTATATGATATACCTACTATGTGCTAGGCTCTACAATAAATTTTAAGGTTATAATGGTGAATTTGATAGATATGGAACTTTCAAGCAAATAGTTAGGTAATGGCTTAAAGACATGATTTAGAGGAAGTACAGAGAGAGAACACCCAATCAAGTCGAGTAGGAGGCAGAAAACACTTCTTTAAGCAAGTAAACTAAATTCATACTTGAAGAATGAGTAAGAATTATCCCTGCAGAGATAAAAATCTTCAAGGAAGAGTTAATAGCATTGGGAGTAAGAGAGAAAATGTTTTTAAAGAACCAGTGTTTGTTTGGCAGTGGCTAGTGAGAAGGCTGAAGAGGCTGGCAGGAGAGAGTATGAAATGCTTTAAAAATAATTTTAAAGATTTTGGACTTTTCCTAGTGGTACTGAAAGTCACTGAAGTGTTTTAAGCAGGGGTGTAATGTTCATATTTGAGTTTAGGATAGAGCTCCACAAACTTTTTTTTTTTTTAAGAGAGAAAGCATTTTAGATTTGGGGGCCACACCAAAGTAGCAATTCAAGTCTGCCATTGTAATGTGAAAACAGACCCAGGTAATGCATAAGGGAATGGATATGACTGTGCTGTAATAAAACTTTGTTTATAAATAAAGGTGATGGGTCTGTGGTCTACAGTTTGCCAACCCTTGGTTTAAGATATTCTGTATACAGCAATAAGAATGCACTGAAAATTAGCACTATTGGGTGTACAGAGAAACATTAGGAGGTAGATAAAGAAATCTATATGAAAGATGACTCTGGTTTAGACAAAGGTAATGGGCTAGGAATAAGAAGTAAATATTTAAGATATTTAAGAGATAAGGCATCTTGGTGACTCAGTTTGTTAGGCATCTGATTCTTGGTTTTGGCTCAGGTCATGATCTCAAGGTCCTGGGGCCCAGCCCCATGAAGGGCTCTGCCCTCAGCAGGGAGTCTGCTTCTCTCCTTCTCTCTCACTCCCTCTCCCTCTGCTGTGCCCCACGCTTGCATACTCTCTCTCTCCCTCAAATAAAAAAAGATATTTAAGATGTGGGAAGAAGTAACAGAACTTGATACTAGGTGGAGTATGAATGAGGAAAAAAAAAAAGGTGACCACAAGACTTTCTGTCTTTCTCGCTAGACTGTGTGATAACAGGAGAGCATATGAACTGGGATCTTACCATATGCCAGAATCTGTTCTAAGCACTTTGTGTATATTAACTCATTTAATTACTTATTCCTTCTTTCCTCCCTTCCTTCCTCCCTTCCCTCCTCCATTTTAAGAATACTTAACATGGGATCTACTCTCTTAACAATTTTTTAAGTGTCCAAAACAATACTGTTAACTATCAGCACAATGACATACAGCAAGTTTCTAAAACTTAACCATCTTAAATAACTGAAACTTTATACATATTCACTAACAACTTGCCATTTTCCTTTCTCCCCAACCCCTAAGAACCACCATTCTAGTCTCTGCTTCTATGAGTTTGATTATTTTATATGTCCCATGTAAGGAGTATGCAGTATTTGTACTTTTGTAATGCTTTTTCACTTAGCATAGTGTTCTCAAATTTAATCCATTGGTGAGATACCCTTCTTTTATAAGGCCAAATAATATTATATTGTATGCATATACCACCATTTCCTTACCATTCATTTATTAATGTGCATTTAATAGTAGATGTACTGTTTTTATACTCCCACTTACAAAATATAAAAATTTCAATTTCTTCACATTTTTACCACCACAAGTTACCTTTTTTTTTTTATAATAACCATTCTAACAGGGTAGGTGATATCTCATTGTGTTGCTAATGTGTGTTTCACCAATAATAAGTGATGTTAAGGATCTTTTCATGTTGACCTTTTCATGTTGGTCATTTGCATGTCTTCTTTGGAGAAATGTCTATTCAAATCCTTGCCCTGCCCACTTATTTATTTTTTATTGTTTTATATACATAAAAATGGAATTCTGTATTTTAGTTCTTTATTTTTAAAGATTTTATTTATTTATTTGAGAGAGAACAAGCTAGAGAGAGAAAGAGAGAGCGTAAGTCGGGGGAGGAGCAAGGGGAGAAACAGACTCCCCACTGACCCGGGAGTCCAACATAGAGCTTGATCCCAGGACCCAGGATCACGACCTGACCTGAAGGCAGATACTTAACTGACTGAGTCACTCAAGCACTCCTATTTATTTTTTTTTTATTTAAATTCAATTAGCCAACATATAGTATATTATTAGTTTTAGATGATTTATCAGCTGTGTGTAACATCCAATCAGTGTTCATTAAGTCAGATGCCATCCTTAATGCCCAACACCCAGTTACCCCATCCCCCCACCCACCTCCCCTTCCTCAACCCTTAGTTTATTTCCCAGAGTCAAGCTACTCATGGTTTGTCTCCTGCTCTAATTTCTTCCCATTCAGCTTTCCCTCCTTTCCCCTATGATCCTCTGCACTATTTCTTATATTCCATAGATGAGCGAAACAGTATAATTGTCTTTCTCTGAGTGACTTATTTCACTTAGCATTATACTCTCCATTTCCATCCATGTTGATGTAAATTGTTGGTATTCATCCTTTCTGATGGCTGAGTAATATCTCATTGTATATATAAACCACATTTTCTTTATGCATTCATCTGTCGAAGGACATCTTGACTTCTTCCACGTGTGGCTATTGTGGACATTGCTGCTATGAACATTGGGGTGCAGGTATCCCTTCATTTCACTACATCTGTATCTTTGGAGTAAATACCCAGTGGTGCAATTGCTGGGTCATAAGGTAGCTCAATTTTAACATCTTGAGGAACTTCCATACTAATTTCCAGAGGGGCTGTACCAGCTTGCATTCCCAACAACACAGGAGGGTTCCCCTTTCTCCACATCCTCACCAATGTTTTTTCTTTCTTATTTTGTTTATTTTAACCATTCTAACTGGTGTGAGGTGGTATCTCATTGTGGTTTTGATTTGTAGTTCCCTGATGCCAAGTGACGTGGAACATTTTTCTTATGTCTGTTGGCCATTTGTATGTCTTCTGTGGAGACTTGTCTGTTCATGTCTTTTGCCCATTTCTTGACTGGATTATTTGTTTTTTGGGTGTTGAGTTTAATAAGTTCTTTATAGATCTTAGATACCAGCCCTTCATCTGATATGACATTTGCAAAAATCTTCTCGCATTCTGTTGGTTGGCTTTTAGTTTTGTTGACTCTTCCTTTTGCTCTGCAGAAGCTTTTCATCCTGACAAAGTCCCAGTAGTTCATTCTTGCTCTTGTTTCCTTTGGTGTTAGAGATGTGTCTTGCAAGAAGTTACTGCGACCGAGGTCAAAGTGGTTGCTGCTTATGTTCTCCTGTAGCATTTTGATGGACACCTGTCTCACATTTAAGTCTTTCATCCATTTTGAATTTATCTCTGTCTATGGTATAAGAGAATTATCCAGTTTCATTCTTCTACATGTGACTATTCATTTTCCCTAGCACCGTTTATTGAAGAGACTGTCTTTTCACCATTAAATATTCTTTCCTGCTTTGTTAGAGATTAGTTGACCATAGAGTTAAGGGTCCATTTCTGGGCTCTCTGTTCTGTTCCATTGATCTGTGTGTCTGTTTTTTGTGCCAGTACGATGCCATATTGATGATCACAGCTTTGTGATATAGCTTGAAATCAGGCAATGTGATGCCCCCAGCTTTGGTTTTCTTTTTCAACATTCCTCTGGTTATTCAGGGTCTTTTCTGGTTCTATACAAATTTTTGAGTTGTTTGTTCCAGGTCTATGAGAAATGTCAATGGTACTTTGATAAGTATTGCATTGAATGTGCAGATTGTTCTGGGTAGCATAGACATTTTCACAATATTTCCAATCCAATTCACAATCTTCCAATCCATGAGCATGTGTCCATTCCTTCTGTCTTCTTCAGTTTCTTTCGTAGGTGTTCCATTTCTTGTGTCTTCTTCAATTTCTTTCATACGTGTTCTATAGTTTTAGAATACAGATCCTTTATCTCTTTGGTTAAGGTTATTCCTAGGTATCTTATGGTTTTTAGTGCAATTGTAAATGGGATCGATTCCTTAAGTTCTCTTTTTTCAATTGCATTGTTAATGTACAGAAATGCAACTGATTTCTATGCATCGATTTTATATCCTGCCATATTGTTGAATTCCTGTATGAGCTCTAGCAATTTTGAGGTGGAGTCTTTTGGGTTTTCCACATAGAGTATCATGTCATCTGCAAATAGAGAGAGTTGGACTTCTTTGCCAATTTGAATACCTTTTATTTGTTGTTGTTGTTGTTGTTGTCTGATTGCTGAGGCTAGGACTTCTAGTAGTATGTTGAACAACAAGGGTAAGAGTAGGCACTTCTGTCATGTTCCTGACCTTAGGAAAAAAAATTCTGAGTTTTCCCACATTGAGCATAATACTTGCTATGGGCTTTTCATAGATAGCTTTTAAGATATTGGGGTATATTCCCTCTATCTCTACACTTTAAGAGTTTTAATCAGGAAAGGATACTGTATTTCATCAAGTGTTTTTTCTGCATCAATTGATAGGATCACATGGGGCTTGTCTTTTTTTTTTATTAATGTGATCTTTCACATTCATTGATTTGCAAATGTTGAACCATGCTTGCATCCCAGGAATAAATCCCACTTGGTTGTGTTGAATAATCCTTTTAAGGTACTGTTGGATCCTATTGGTTAGGACCTTGGTGAGAATTTTGGTATCTTATGTTGATCGGGGATATTGGTTTGTAATTCTCCCTTTTTATTGGATCTTTGTCTGATTTTGGGATCAAGGTAATGTTGGACTCATAGAACAAGTTTGGAAGTATTCCTTCCATTTCTATTTTTTGAAATAGCTTCAGTAGAATAGGAATTATTTCTTCTTTAAATGTTTGGAAGAATGCCCCTGTGAAGCCATCTCACCCTGGACTCTAGTTTTTGGGAGGTTTTTGATTACTGTTTCAATTTCCTTGCTGATTACAGATCTGTTCAGATTTCCTATTGCTTCCTGTTTCAGTTTTGGTACTTTATAAGTTTCCAGGAATGCATCCCTTTCTTACAAATTTTCTAATTTGTTGACATACAGTTGCTCATGATATGTTCTTAAAATTGTATTTTCTTGGTTGTGATCTCTCTCCTTTCATTCATGATTTTACTAATTTGAGTTCCTTCTCTTTCCTTTTGGATAAGTCTGGCTAGTGGTTTATCGATCTTATTAATTCTTTCAGAAAACAAGCTTCTAGTTTCATTGATCTATTCTACTGTTCTGGTTTCTATTTCATTGATTTCTTCTCTAAACTTTATTATTTCCATTTTCCTGCTTGGTTTAGGCTTTATTTGCTGTTCTTTCTCCAGCTCGTTTAGGTGTAAGGTTAGCTGGGGTATTTGAGAGTTTTCTAATTTTTAGTATTGCAATGTACTTCCCTCTTAGGACTGTCTTTGCTGTATTCCAAAGGTTTTGAAGAACTGTGTTTTTTTGTTTTTTTGTTTTTTTTTTTTTTAAATTTTATTTTTATTATTTGCCCAAGGGGTACAGGTCTGTGAATCATCAGGCTTACATCTTTCACAGCCCTCACCAAAGCACAAACCCTCCCCAATGTCCATAATCCATCCACCCTATCCCTACCCTCCCACCCCCCAGTAACCCTCAGTTTGTTTTATGAGATTAGAAGTCTCTTATGGTTTGTCTCCTTCCCCATCCCATCTTGTTTCATTATTTTTCCCTCCCTACCCCCCACAGCCCCCCACCCTGACCCGTTTATTCTTTGTTTGACCCATTCATTCTTTAGTAGGATGTTCTTTAACCTCCAAGTGTTTGAGTTCCTTCCAAATTTCCTCTTGTGACTGAGTTCAAGTTTCTAAGCACTGTGGTCTGAAAATATGCAGGGAATAATTCCAATCTTTTGATATTGGTTGAGACCCAGTATGTGATCTATTCTGAAAAACATTCCATATGCATTTGAGAAGAATGAACATTTTGTTGTTTTAGGATGGAATGTTCCATATATATCTGTGAAGTCTATCTGGTCCTGTGTGTCATTCAAAGACCTTGCTTCTCTGTTGACCTTCTGCATAGATGATCTGCCCATTGCTATGAGTGGGGTATTGAAGTCCTCTACTATTAATATATTATTATCAATGTGTTTCTTTGCTTTATTTAATTTATTTATATAATGGGCTGCTCGCATGTTGGAGGCATAAATATTTATAAATGTTAGATCTTCTTGTTGGATAGACCCTTTAAATATGCTATAGTGACCCTCTTCGTGTCTTACTACAGTCTTTGGTTTATAATCTAATTTGTCTGATATGAAGATTGCTACCTCAGTTTTCTTTTGAGGTCCATTAGCATGATAAATAATTCTCTACCTCCTCTCTTTCAGTCTAGAGGTTTCTTTAGGTCTAAAATGAATATCTTATGGACCACATATCATTGGGTCTTTCTTTTTTATCCAATCTGATACTCTGTCTTTTGATGAAAGTATTTAGCCCACTTACATTCAGAGTAACTATTGAAAGATATGAATTTAGTGTCATTGTATTGCCTATAAAGTACCTGTTCTCTAGATTGTCTGTTTCTTTCTGGTCTATGTTACTCATGGGCTCTCTCTTCATGTAGTGGATCCCCCTTAATATTTCTTGCATGGCTGGTTTGGTCGTCACATATTCTTTCAGTTTCTGTCTGTTCTGGAAGCTTTTTATCTCTCCTTCCATTCTGAATGACAACCTTGCTGGATAAAATATTCTAAGCTCTATGTTCTTCTCATTAGTGCCCTAAATATATCATGCCAGAACTTTCTGGCCTGCCAAATTTCCATGGATATGTCTGATGTTAGTCTGATGTTACACCCTCTGTAAGTAAGAAGCCTCTTGTCTCAAGTTGCTTTCAGGAGTTTCTCTTTTTCTCTAAAATTTGCAGGCTTCACTATTATATGTTGGAGTGTTGATCTATTTTTTATTGAATCTGGTATGAGTCCTCTCTACCTCTTGGATATGAATGCTTGCTTCCTTCCTAAGATTAGGGAAGTTCTCAGCTATCATTTGCTCAAATATACCTTCTGACCCTCTCTCCCACCCTTCACCCTCAGGCATCCCAGTAATTCTGACCTTGGTATGTTTCATGGCATCACTGATTTCTTGAAGGCTTTCTTCATGGTCTATTAGTTGTTTTTCTCTCTTTTTCTCAACTTCCTTCCTTTCCATCAACATGTCTTCTAGATCACTTAGTCTCTCTTCTGCCTTATTCACCCTAGCTGTTTGATCATCCAATTTAGACTGTATCTCAGTTATAGCATTTTTAATTTTGGTCTGATTGGGTCTTATTTCTGGACTAAGAGATTCTCTAGTGTCTTTTATGCTTTTTTTTTCAAGGCCAGCTCTTAACTTTATAATTGTTATGCTGAATTCTGTCTCTGACATCTTATTTATACCTGTATCAATTAGAACTGTGGCAAAGAACATTATCTCTGCTTCTTTCTTTTGTTATGAATTCCAACTTCTAGTCATTTTGCCCAGAGAAGAATAGATGAGTGAGTAAGAAAAATAAAAATTATCGCCCATGCCCCAAGCAAAATACAAACTAGACAAATCCAAAGCAGTCACAAACCAAAACAGAAACTCAAATGAAAACAAAAGGGAAAAAAAAAAAAGGAAGAAGGGGTAGACAAAGCAGGGTGATCCACATGTTCCTGAGTGAATTTTGTTCTGTGTGTTACAAGACACTAAATCCCAAAATTGCAAAGAAAGCTAAATTTAATAAATATAATAAAATTGAATAGAGTGAAAAAAGTCACAAAATGAAGTGTGTGTGTGTGTATATATATATATATATATAATATGTAGATGTAAAAAATAAAAGTTAAAAAGCAAAAACAAAGGGTTGATAAAATAAAAAACTAGTTAAAAAAGAAAAAAAAGAAATGGAAAATTTTAGACTGAAAGTTAAGTGAATTATGAGAAAAATTCTCAAGTTCTGTATACTATTTTCCCCTAACGCTGGAGTTTTATAGTCCTGTTGGCCCCATAAACTAGCTGTGCACCTTTTCTTCCAGTTGGTCTTCTGTGGGAGGTGCCTGTTTGGTTGCTTCTCAGGTGTCTTTGCCTGAGTGAAGAAGTACCACCACTTGCCAGGGGATTGGGTTCAGTGTAAGCTGGTCTTCTGTATGGCTTTTGTTCTCTGAAGGCTTTCCACCCCTTTTTATAGGATCAAAATAAAAATGGCCATGCCCTGATCTCCAGCCCCAGAGCCAAAAGTTCATATTCCCCCATCTTTTTTTTATTATTTTTTTAATTTTATTTTTATTCTTTGCCCAAGGGGTACAGGTCTGTGAATCATCAGGCTTACATATTTCACAGCATTCACCAAAGCACAAACCCTCCCCAATGTCCATAATCCATCCACCCTATCCCTACCCTCCCACCCTCCAGTAACCCTCAGTTTGTTTTGTGAGATTAGGAGTCTCTTATGGTTTGTCTCCTTCCCTCTTTAGTAAACTTTCTGGAGCAAATGGTCTTCATTTGTGTGTACCAAACTCCACAGACTCCTGCTGTGTATCCCAACAGTGATCCTCCTGGGGAAACCTGAGGGTCCTGAGTTTCTGCCTTTGTACTGCCCTGGTGCTGAGAATGGGCACGGGATCATGCGTGTTCCCACTCTGCTGCTCCTGGGGAGGGCTGAATGTCACTGTACTGTCCTTTATGGAGCTATTTCCCTGAGAGCTATTGCCCAGTTGTGGGCACACTCATTCTGCCCCTCCCAGGGTATGACAGACAATTGTTGTGTTCTGATCCTTTGCAGGGTGTTCAAGGGGAAAGTGGTCACCTAACCTGACTGGCTTGCAGTTTATGGCAACCTGAGCTGAGGGTCCCCTCCTGGGCTCACTGACAGTAAAAAGTTTCCCCACCCCACTACTTGGGCACTCTGTTAGCTTGGGCACCCCTATTAGGTCTGTGACTCCTGCGATCTTGAGACCACACTGACCCACCTAGAAATTTACCTTCTTCATCCCCTGAGCCCTTTCAGGCAGGGATGTCTCTCACTGGATCAGATTTCTAAGGATTCCGATTTTGCCTTCCAGGGCTATATCACTTTCCAGTAGTCAGCTTATGGAAGCTCCTTCCCCCTCTTCTGTTTATCTTCCAATAAGATGTTAGATTCATGTATCCGCACCTCCCACCTTGCAAAAAACAGTTACTTTTCTACTTGTAGAGTTTCCAATATTTTTTTCTTACATCTCAGGTTGAATTTACAGGTGTTCAGAATGGTTTGATAGTTATGTAGCTAAATTCAAGGAACCTGATAAAATAAAGTCTCTTATTTTATTGTCATCTTGCCTCAAAACTACCCATTTTTAAATATTATTATTTGAGTTTACTATTGAGTTAAGAAGTGCCCTATATATTCTGATATTAACCCCTTATCAGATATATGGTTTGCAAATATTTTCTCCCATTCTGTAGATTGTATTTTCATTCTGTTGTTTTCTTTACTGTGCAGAAGCTTTTTAGATTGATGTAGTCCTGCTTATCAGTTTTTCATTTTATTGTTTGTGCTTTTAGTTTCATATCCAAGAAATAATTGCCAGAACAAGGTCAAGAAGATTTTCTCCTATGTTTTCTCCTAGGAGTCTTATCATTTCAAGTCTTAGATTTAAGTCATGGATTCATTTTGAGTTGATTTTGTATATGGTTTAAGATTTTATCCTTTTGCATGTTGATATTGTTTTCCCAGCATCATTTTTTTCAAGAGATTATCCTTTTTACATTGATTCCTCTTGAAACCCTTTTTGAAGATCAGTATCATATATGTGTGGGTTTATTTTTGGGCTCTCTATTCTATTCCTTTGGTTTATTTTGGAACCATGCTGTTTTAATTACTGTAGCTTTGTTATATAATTTGAAATCAGGAGGTGTGATGCTTCCAACTTGGTTTTTCTTTCTCAGGATTGTTTTTGCTATTTGGTGTCCTTTGTGAATTTTAGAATTTTTTTTCCATTTCTATATTAAAAAAAGTCATTGGAATTTTAATAGAGATTGCACTGAATCTGTAGAATGTTTTGAGAAGAATGGACTTTTTTTTTAAGAATGGACATTTTTAAGTCTTCTTATCTATAAGACAAAATGTCTTCCTATTTGTGTCTTTTTTAATTTCCTTCATAAATGTTTTGTAGTTTTCCATGTACAAGTCTTTTATCTCTTTAATTAAGTTTATTCCCAAGTATCTTCTTCTTTTTGGTGCTATTACAAATGGGATTGTTTTCTTAATTCCCATTTTAGATTGTTTTTATAATATAGAAATACAACTAGTTTCTGTATGTTGGCTTTGTATCCTGCAACTTTACTGAGTTCACTTATTTGTTCTAACAGTTGTTTTTGTGTGTGTGGAATTTTTAGGGTTTTTTGATGATATATGATCATGTCATCTGAAAAAAGATAATTTTGCTTTTCCCTATCTGAATTAGATGACTTTTACTTATTTTTCTTACCTATTGCTCTGAGAATACCAGTATTATGTTGAATAGAAGTATTAAAAGTGGGCATCTTAGCTTTCTTGATTTTAGAGGAAAATCATAAGTTTTCACCATTAGGTAGGATGTTAACTGTTGGATTTTCATATACTGCCTTTAATATGTTAAGGTAATTCATTTCAGTTCTAGTTTGTTGAAAGTTTTTATCATGAAAAGATGTTGAATTTTGTCAAATGCTTTTTCTCTATCTAATGAGATGTGGTTTTTATTTTTCATTCTGTTAATAGAGTGCATCTTAGTAATTGACTTTTATATGCTTGATTGTCCTTGCCTCCCAGAGATAAATCTCATTTGGTCAAGTTATATAATTCTTTTAATATGCTGTTCAATTTGATTTGTTAATATTTTGTTGATGTTTCTTATACCTATCTTCATCAGGGATTTTGGCCTATTGGTTTCTTTTCCTTGTGTGTCTGTGACTGGTTTAGGTATCAATCAGTATCATGCTGTCCTGATAAGAGTTTGGGAGTGTTTCCTCCTCTTCAAGTTTTTAGAAGAGTTTGAGAAGGATTTTCATTAATTCTTCTATAAATGTTTGATAAAATTTACCACGGAAGCTATCTGCCTGGAATTTTTTGTTTGTTTGTTAGTTTAGAGGTTATTGATTACTGATTTAATCCCTTGGTTAGTTACTGATCTTTCAGGTATTCTCTTTTCATTATTTAGTCTTCACAGATTGCATATTTCTAGAAATTTATCCGTTTCTTCTAGATTATCCAATTTTAAACATATTTATTCATAGCAGTCTCTATTGATCCTTTTATTTTTGTAGCATCCATTTTAATATCTTCTCTTTCAGTTCTAATTTTATTTATATGAATCTTCCTTCTTATTTTCTGAGTCTAGATATTGGCTTGTCAATTTTATTTATCTTTTTAAAAAGCCAACCATTAGTTTTGTTGATTTTTTTCTATTGTCTTTCTGTTCTGTATTTCATTTATATTTACTCTAATCTTTATTATTCCCTTCCTTCTGCTAATCTGAGATTTGGTTCATACTTTTTCTAGTTTATGAGCTGTGAAATTAGGTTGGTTACTTAAGCTCCTTTTTTGGTTTGTAATGTATTTCTCACCATAAACTTCCCTCCTAGTACTCCTTTCCTGTATCTCATAAGTGTTCATATGTTGTATTTTGCTTTGCTTTATCTTAAGACATTTTCTAATTTTTCTTTTGAGTGTTTTCTTTGACAAATTGGTTGTTTTCAGTGTGTTGTTTAATTTCCACGTATTTGTGAATTTTCTAGTTTTTCCTTTTTTTAATTGCTAGTTTCATTTCATTATAGTTGGAAATGATACTAAGTATCATTTCTTAAGCATTGGTTTGTGGCCTACCATGTGATCTACCTTGGAGAAGGTTCCATGTGTTCTTGATAAGAATGTTTATTCTCCTGCTGTTGGGTAGAATGTGTATATGAATGAGACCAAATGTCCATTTGGTCTATTATGTTGTTCAAGTCTGCTGTTTCCTTGTTGGCTTTCTGTCTGGATGTTGATTATTGGAAGTGGAGTATTAAAGTTTTCTATTAATTTTTTAAAGATTTATTTATTTTAAAGAGCAAGAAGGAGAAAGAGAGAAAAAAAGAGGTGGGGAAGGGGCAGAGGGAGAGAGAAAGAGAGAATCTCAAGCAGACTCCCCACTGAACTTGGAGCCCAATATGGGGCTTGATTTCACACCCCTGAGATCATGATCTGAACTGAAATCAAGAGTTGGATGCTCCACCAACTGAGACACCCAAGTGCCCTTGACATTTCCTATTATTATTGCATTGCTGTTTATTTCTCCCTTCAACTTTGTCAATGTTTGCTTTATGTATTTAAATGTCCTGATATGGGGTGCATATATATTTATAATTGTTATATTTTCTTGGTAAATTGACCCTTTAATCATTATGCAATGTCTTTCTTTGTCTTTTGTAATGATTTTTGATATAGTCTATTCTGTGTGATGTAAATATAACACCCACATTTTCTTTTGGTTATCATTTGCATGGAATATTTTTTTCTATCTCTTCACTTTCAATCTATGTGTGTCCTTAAATCAAAAGTGAGTCTCTTGTGAAAAGAAACCAAGAGACTAATTCAATATGGTTGGATTTTGGTTTTCCCCCCCATTCAACTACTACTATGTATTTTGAATGGGGTGTTTAATCCATTCACATGGAGGCTGTTTTTTGTTTGTTTACCTCTTTTCCATCCACCCATTCAGTCAAGGGAGTAGAGCTGTGGCATGAAGTAGCTTGCTAGTTCAAAATGCATTCTTTGTTCTCCATGGAACTGAGGTGACTAGGGTATGCTAGGTCCCATTAGCACTCTGGGACAGGTGATACCTAAGTCAGTACCTCAAGTAGCCCCCAGAAAGATCAGATGTTGAAAATATATTCCAGTCTTTTCTTTCTGTTCTAAGAAAGAAGTTTTCTCCCATTTGTATGGTGCTATCTCTAAAGTAGGTTTCATGGAAAGAGAGTCTCAAATATTCTTAGTGGTTTTAACGTGGCTGTTTTTTCTCTTGCATAGGATGCAACAACTTCTCAACTAATTTCCAGATTTCCCACACAGCATTGCTGTGTGCATTGTTGAATCAGTGTGCCTGTGGGGTGAAGGAAGTTCTAGGGCTTTCTATTATGCCATCTTCCTGCTATCACTCTCCTGAATTTATTTTTTATAACAACTCTATGAAATACAAATTACCATTTTGTCTAATTTACATAGGAAATACAGAAAAGGAACTTTGGAGTGAATTCTGTTAAGATGGGAGGAATACAGGAGAGGAGAAACCAGTAAAGAGAAAGACATTGAAAATATTGGAAAGACTAATAATCAAGAGATTATGCTAAGAAAGTAGAAAGGAATAAGATGTAGAATGAAATTAGATTTATCTGGATAGATAGATATCACTGCATGAGTGATAAAGATGTCTTTTTGATGTTGTTGTCTTAAAACAGGATAAGGAAAAATGATGTTTTTAAAGTCTGGGAGGTTTGTAGGTTTAGAGTCAAGAAGTCAAATGACTTTTGCTCAATGTTTCAATTATCTCTCTAAAGTGGCATCTGACATTGCCTGCTAAAGCAGTATCAGTGGTTTAAGGAGAGTGTGAATTCTGGAATTAGTCACTATATAGACATAGCAGGTTAGTGGGTAGCATAAAGGGTGTAAGTAAGGCTAGGGACAATATATTATAGTGGAAGCATTCCATAGAATTCTCTGGTTTCTTCAACAATGCTAAGCAGCTTGAGTAGAGGCAAACAGATATTGAATGAATAGATTCAGTGAGGACTCCAAAATTAGATATAATAAAATAATATTGTGTCAAGAGAATTAAAGACATAAGAGACCGTGACTAAAACAGTATACCATGTACTCTACTTTTATAAGGTAAGAAATTAAGACAGAGATCCTAATAGAGATGGACGAATTAGAGATCATGGATAAGGTCATTTTGATGTGGCTGAAGACTGAATGGGGTTGCCAACAATGCAGTAAAATATTTGTGAAGATGAGAAGTCATAGAAAGTATTATAATTGATTTTATTATTTCCAATGCAACATAATTCCACATATGGATGTGTATCTTAACAAAAAAGATTTTCTCTTACTTTACCCTCTACTTTGCTCTAAACTTCTATTATAATTTTTCAGTTTAACCAGAAAAGTTGTCTTGTTTCCCAGCTCTCCTCCAATATTTGGTGCTTAGATTTTGGAATATTGCAATGTCTTCTTATCTGAGTTTATTACAATGTATTATCTTTACCACTTTGTATATGTTTTGTAGAAAGTGGATGTATTGGATTAAAAGTTAGATGGAAAAGTATTTGCTGTGCAGAAAGCCTACAAAGTTTGTGATCATTCACTCCATAGTAACTTCCTATTTAATTTCATCCTGTTTTCATCTGCACAGAAATTTTTAGTATATAAAAGACTTTATATAGTCTTTTAAAATATTGCAAAGGAACTGACATTTTATTAAAATGAAAGGTTATATAAAATTTTAAGAACTGTATTCTGCTATGAAAATATGAAACTGAGATTCATATTCAAAAATCATTCATTAAATATTCAAATTTATAGATTAAAGTGAAAGAAATGTCATTTTAAAAAATATTGATTATATCTATTATACTCAAGGACTATGTAGGGATCATATAAAAAAATGTTTCCCCTCTAGTAAGGCTACTTGTGAATTTCTCCCTCCCCAATGTGGGCAGGAATGAAAAACCAGATTAAGTATTTAAAAATAACTTTAGAAACAAATGAATATCATCATAGGTTTTCATGACAAATGCATGCAGAAATTCTGTTGTGTACAGCAATACTATTATAACAAACATTGGCAGACAGCTCTTCTTAATCATCTTTAACTTTCAATTTTGATAAATATAGAATCATAATAAATCCATACTCTTATAATAAAATTCTCATTAATAGTTACTCCAAGTAATGCATTGTTAAGAAGAAACCTAAAGCCACTTTTTTTCCTAATTAAATTTACAAAAGGATAAGAAACATCATACACTTTCTCTCTAGAACATTTCTAGTTATTTTTATTTGTAACCCTGTCATTATGAATATTTCCTGTTTTGGCTAGTGTTAAGGGATTAGACTGAAGTTGATAATAAAACTTAAAATAGTTCATGGTAAAATAAAATATAATTCACTAATATAAAAAAATCCTAAATCCAAATTCATAATAACTTAAGTGCCATTGCAGAAAAAAATAGCATTTAATGCACTCAAATAGATAATCTGATTTTCATATCTAATGATTTTACAATAACATTCGCAGACTGACTGCCTTCTCAGAATCATCATGGGGGAAAAAATGTCAAAATAAATTTGTATCTCTCGCTTTCCTTCATTCCCCGAGTTCCTGAAACATTGTTTGAAGTTGAATTGAGTATATGATTTGGCACATTAGCATTTATAAGATATTGAAGTATATAAAACATGAAAACATATATTATTGATTATAAGATTGATTAGTACAGGGCGCCTGAGTGGCTCAGTGGGTTAAAGCTTCTGCCTTCGGCTCGGGTCATGATCTCAGCCTCCTGGGATCGCGGCCCGCATCGGGCTCTCTGCTCCGCAGGGAGCCTGCTTCCTCCTCTCTCTGCCTGCCTCTCTGCCTACTTGTAATCTCTCTCTGTGTCAAATAAATAAATAAAATCTTAAAAAAAAGATTGATTAGTACAAATTAATTCTATTTCTCCTCACCCTCACCTCTATTATGAGTTCAAAGCATAGAACAGTACAATTAGTGAGGGTTTATACTTATTCAATTAATAGTTATGGGACACAATGTTTTGAATGAATTTCCATTCAATTAAAGTACAGAATAAGCCCTAATACTCTAAATTTTTTAAGTTAGAAACATAAGCAGATATTGAACAATTATTTAACAGACAATATCAGTCATTATTTTGTTATAAAGATAGAATTAAAAGGCTATGAATATTTACTCCCAATCTTTACATGTTTAAAATTTACATTATTTATTAGAACATATTTTAGCCCACAAAAGCAAAGAGGCACAAATAGCCAATGAATCATATAAAGATTAGGTTACTCCATAGTTTATCTTGGTTATGGAGAAACAGGATTTCAAATTTACTTTTCCGTGTCCTTTTTTTTGAATAGTATTAACGTATGCATCCCAGTTGCATTTTTAAAAATAATTGTTATTACCTATAGACTCTAAAGTCATTGAGGCCCTTTTTTAAGGCAAGAAGATTCCAGCCCATATTGTAATTAAAACCAGAATATGGCACAAGCTATTTTGTTTGACCATTTTTTCCCCTACATCCAGATCATTATAGCTCATACAACAATAGTTATTAAGCCATTAAAACTAATGATTGAACAGTATATATCTGTTTTGTATATATGTATTTTTTTTCTACATACTTGACTCTTGGTATTTACATTTTGAAAATTTTTTGGCCTCTTGTTATTCTTTAAATTGATATATAAAACTTGATGCTGAAATGATCGTATAAAATATGTTAAATGTTATCAACCAAAGTAAAAATGTTACTCTTGACTTAATATGTAAAATCACTTCTAGCAAATAGTCTTTCAATTCATGGGGAAGAAAAGGAAGATATTGATCTAAAAGTATATTTGGTAATGATAAAACTGAAAAAATATTCCAATATTTTATATCTATAGAAATGTTATAGATTCAAAGTTTCTTTGGACTATTAAGCCACATGACAATATATATTATTAGCAGGAACCAGAGAGTGAATTTTTACAATCCATATTTAGTTAACACTATGAAAACCTAAATGATATGAGAGAGAGTAAAGCTTATAGAATGCTAATATTCCTGGTTTTAGGAAAAAAATGGACTGTGTCTTATTGGGTAATTCAGAAAGAAGCAGGATATTGGATCATAGGCAATCAAATTAAAATAAATTATGCTTCATAAAAATTCCAGAGAGTTAGGGCGCCTGGGTGGCTCAGTGGGTTAAAGCCTCTGCTTTCGGCTCAGGTCATGATCTCAGGGTCCTGGGATTGAGGCCGGCATCGGGCTCCCTGCTCAGTGGGGACCCTGCTTCCCCCTCTTTCTGCCTGCCTCTCTGCCTACTTGTGATCTCTCTCTCTCTCTCTCTGTGCCAAATAAATAAATAATATCTTTAAAAAAAATTTCCAGAAAGTTAGGGTAAAAGAATTAACATGTCACCGGCCATCTTTTACATATTGAGTCTTTTAGTAAAAACTAATAGTAATTTTATGTGATAGATATTGTTATTTCTAATTTACTGACTTTGAAAGTATAATGTCACATAGCTGGTAAATGATTGAGTTGATATTTGAAATTAGGTATCTCAAACTACTAAGCCTTTGAAAATACATCTTATTCAACTAGAGAAGATTTATAGGTCCTTGTGAATTTAACCTTTTTTTTTTAAGATTGTAGGTTAAATGAGACAATTACCTTTTACTTCTGTTTTAAATTCTCTTTGCAGAAGGATTTTGTCAAAGAAACATTTTATTACCTTTCTCTTGTTAGAGTGTGATCATAATTTTTTCTAATAAAGACTGATAAAACATGCTACATTCTATATGGAGATTACTTTATTTCTACCTTCTCAGTTTGATAAAGTTGGTTAAGGTAGCTTTACTTTTGATCTTTCATTTACTTGCTACTGAGTAACTAAAAATGACTGAGACAGAAACAGTTAAAAATTGACAAAATATTTTTAAAAAATGGATCTCAAAATATTGGACATCAGACTGTGAAAGACAATGATCCCTGAAATAAGTTAAATAAGCACTTTGAGCCTATAACTAACTGCCTCAGCTTGCTCCCTGGGCAGTTTCTAAGCTACAGCTTTGGGAGGGGGGCAAAGTTTCCAAGCCACAGCAGAGGGAGGGAAGACTCAGGCAAAGCCCAGCTACCTTCCTGAGCTGAGGACACAGATTTGGAAGTCTGGGGAAGCTAAGGCAGATAGAATCACAGGACTTGGAAGTGGAGAGCTACACTGGGAGAATGTCAGGAATCCACAAAAGACCTCCCTTAAGTATCCTTTAGTACTTATCAGCATATGCATATGAGAAAACTACTTAAAGAGGAAAAAAGACATCCTGAAAAGATTGGAAGAAACAGTCCTCAGAATTTGCCTGGGCCCAGAATAGTTTCTATTCTGATAGTGAGAGTGGACAATGTCATAATTTAGGAGCCATTTTCTAGGCCACTTGGAAGTCTTGCCCCAGTGGTGGGAAAAAAATTAAACCTAAACTAAATGCTGCTCAGGTCTTGTTTAAAAAAGCATAAAAGAAAGCTAAACGAATCAGATTGTTTCCAAGTTACTTAATCACATCCCAGAACAAAGGTCAAGAATACAAAAATATACAACATCCAACGATGTAAAAGTCAAATATCTGGCACCAATAAAAAAAATTCTGAGTTTGCAGAGAATCAAAACTTATAACTCATATGAGAACAAAATCAATCAACTGAAATGGAAACAAAAAGGACACGTGTGATAGAATTACTAGACCAGAACATTAAACAGTTATTTTAATTAGGTTACATATATTCAAGAACTTAGAGGAAATATTTGACGTGTTATTTAGGGAAAAATAAAAGCCTAGGTAGATACAAAAATTTGTAAAGAAATGTTCATAAAGATTTATTGGTAATAGATGAAACTTGTAAGCAACTGAAATGTCCATCGACAGATGAATATATGAACAAGTTTTGATGCAGTCATAAAATTGAATACCACTTAGCAATATAAAGGAATGAATTCCTGATATGTCCAACAACTTTTATGAATCTCATGATTATTCTAACTAAAAGAAGTCAGACAAAGAAAGTGTATGTTGTTGTAATTCTGGTTAAACAGAACTTTAGAAAAATGCCAACTATAGTAACAGAACAGAGAATTAAGATCAGTTGTTTCCTAAGGTTGGGAATGCATAGATAGGAAGAAGGGAAATAATATAAATGTACATGCAGAAATGATTAAGGGTACTGGATATATTCATTATGTGGTTATGTGAAGGGTCATGGATATATACATGTTAAAATGTGTTACATTGCATAGTTTAAACATTTTGTCGCATGCCAATTATACCCTTAATCAAGCTTTTTAAGAAAACAGTCTGAAGAAATATTTGAACAGTACGTTTAATTTACCTAATTGGGTTTCTGACTTAATAGATTTTATTTTCTGTACACATTAAAGTCACTGAAAATGTGTTAGAATATGTATCCTTAAGTATGCTTCAAGTAAAAAATGTTCTTGCTGAAAAAAATAAGGAATATGCATTCTTTCCATTATATACCCTTAAGGCCAAACTAAAAACAGAAGAAAAAACTATCAAGGTATCTATTTTATGCATAATCTCTTTAGATACCACTTTTTATGTTTCCTCTATTTTCTCTTATTTTTGACATATAGTCAACAAAATCCAGAGTCTCAAGAAATGATTAAGACAATGGGCAGAAGGATTCTTCTGGACTCCTTTATATTTTTATCCTCAATTTTAAAAAAGGTGTTTGTGTGTAGAATCTCACAGATGACATGGCTGGAAGTAACTGAGAATGTTTGTTGATTTAGTAAGATAGAAATATTCAATCAACAACCATCCTTCTAGTAGCTTTTGAATACTATAGGGGAGATATTTTGTTTACTAAGTCAGATTTTAAAAATTAAACTGCATATAAATGGAGGAAGAACATACCATCACTCAAGTTCTGATTGATTCGATCACTAGGTTAGGTTTGAACATATGCCACTTTAGCCTTAATTACTCTAATTCATCACATCCAAGATACTTCTGATCATAAGACACACTATTAAGAATCACTAAGAAAGAAAACATTGCTAATTAAATTACGACATACCATCAATTGTAATATACATCCGGATTACATAGATTTTTTTAAATGTATGCTTTGTGATATATTATATTTATACTTTCTCTCAATAGAGTGTGACTAAATGTAGTGGAATTACATTAAGGTGGAAATTAAAAGATGTTTTTCCCCTATATGTCCATGTAAGAAACACTGATATGTGTTCTTCTTTCAGAAATATTGAAAGGGCTACATTTCTCTATAGGGATGTATAAAACAAATGACCTGATTCATAATGTGACTTCCTTTGAAAAAATGGCCATAAATAACACATTCTAAAAGTTGTAACTAGATTGAATCAATCCCCCAAAGAAAAGAAAATAAGGGAAGAGAAATGACCAAAAGTACTTATCATTTGCCTTTCATATGATAACAACTGACATATGTCCCCATTGAGTATCATTTTTGTATTTATTGGATATCAGGATATTGACTAAAAATATTATTATAAAGGCTTGACATGAAACTATCCTCTGCTATATACTACAACAAAAGCAATGACAGGAACAGAAGGTAGGTGTTGCTATATTGCATTGCAAAGAAAAAAGAAAAAAGAAAGAAAAAAAACCAAGGTCACAGATAGTTAGTTTATGTCTTAACATTTACTTTCTTGAGACATACTTTCTGTGGACTTAAAAAATACTTTATTCACATACATATACATACATGCACACGCTTACATGTTTCACTTATACAGGCAATACATTAAATCAAATTGCATCAAATGCTAACATATACATGTGACTCTACCAATGAAAATCAAATGCACAGCTAGGAACAATTAATGCAAAAAGTACCAGACTTTTACTTCCCTGTCATATGAAATAGAAAATGTTTGGATAGAATGAAGAATCATAAATGATTTATCTAAGGCAACAATTCATGAGCTATAAGACAATTCTGGTTACACATTGTGCATGCAGATATATTTCATTTAATTGCATTTTTAAGAAGCACTTTAGATTCACAACAAAAAAATGAAGAATATGGAGTTGCAATGTTTTAATTTCACAGTAAGTTGTTTTACAATAAATGCTATTACAGGGATAAATAAAAGCTAACTAATGTTACCAGTAAGTAAAGGCATAGGTGATGGTTTTGAGATGGTTCAATTAACACCCTTTCCCTATGACTTTACCCTCCACCTATCTTATCTTTTTTTTTTATGATTTTATTTATTTAAAGAGAGAGTGAGGAGGTGGAGGGACAAAGGGAGAGGTAGGGAAAATCTCAAGCTGACTCCACTCTGAGCATGGGCTTAATCCCATGACCCTGAGATTATGACCTGAGACAAAATCAAGAGTCAGATGCCTAACTGAGTCACTCAGGTGCCCCACTCATCTTAATGGCACCCGTTTCCAAGTTTTATAACACCCTGCGAGAGATAGTCCAACGACGAAGATGGAATTATTTCTCTGGTTACTCATTTGGTAAGAACATTAGCATGAACAAATGAACGTTAAATGGTGTCTTGTCTGTCTTGGTGTCATTGAAATAAAAAATATAAGGGAAAGTTTTATCCTATATCAAATATTAAACAAAGACTAAAGACAAAGAGATATGATTCATCCTCCAAATTTCAGGATAAACTCTGAATTGAGAAGAATCAGATACTAGAATTGATGGGATTAGGTATTTATAGAAATATTCCTGATGCCAGACAGTAAAATGTTATTTCTGGAAGTGTGACTACTGAGGCTAAGGTGCTTTCCTAAAAACCCAAAGGAAACCACCAATTTAAATATGTAACTAATAAAATAAAAATTATTCTTGGAGGTTGTTGTACATAGTATGAGGTTGTTAATGCTGATTGCTTTTGTATTATAGAAGCTTTGTATTTTTTAACTGATAAAACATATTGGAAAAATAGAGGATAATAATAATAATAGTAGTAGTAATAATAAAATTAGTTTCTCCCTAACACTATCCAGAGAAGAGATGTTTTTAATCTTATTGACAGAGGCCATATATACAAAATATTTTGAGAAGAAAAAGACAATCCATCAATTTATAGTGGCTTGATAGTTACAGCCAATAAGGAAGTCAACTCTCTTTGTTCTGACTCTGCTTAGAGGCCATCAGCTTTCTAGTCATGTTTCTACCAAGGGCATTATTTATTTCTATAAACAACCAATCCTGGTTACTAGTGAATTATCACAGCTTCCTTTCTGATTTATCAAAGTGACTTCGGTGGGAAAACCCAATCATGCTAGAATGCTAGAACCCATATATCAACTGTAAAAATTGTGTTTCTGAAATTAGGACATACAGGAACATACACTAATGCATGAGACCTCACCAAGATGAAGCCATCCTCTGGTGTGCAGCTAAATGGGGCCACTTTGTTTTTAGTTTTAAAATCTAAGTGCCCATGCATATGTGATCTTAGGCTTAGAATTCTTTAATATGTTACTTTAGTTCTGCTTCCTCATGAGCATATATGCATACCTATTATATTGATGAAAGATTTAATTCAGTCATGAATGTTCGCTTTGTACCAACTAAGTGGGAATAAATTTAAGATACTTGTGATTAACAGATGATGATGAAAAGGAAGAAAGAGTGAAAGAAAATTTAAGAGTTTATACTTTCAGTAACTGCCTCAGGGGTCACCTCCAGTGACAGTGAAAATTACTTATGTAGGTAGATGTGGAATGGGTGTAGTAACTGTATATGAGTTGGGAGTTCTAGGAACCCAGTCTGGACCTACAGGCTGTGGAAAAAGGGACTGACGAATCTCAGGTGGAATAAGGAGTTGAAGTTGGAATCAACAACCAAATTAAAAACCAAAAGAAGTTAGGCTGAAAGAGATAGGGAGTCATATGAAAACCAGGAGTAAAGCCCTGAGAACTATAGAAAACAGAAATGATAAAATGCCATTAGCAGAGATTGATAGAAAGCAGTACTTGGAAAAATTCCCTAAAGTGGTGAAACATCAGTGTGGTGACTTTTTTAAAGGACATCTCCAGTCTAATTTGTAGCAGAAATAAGAGAGCCAAACTGCCTTAATAGTAACAGACTTTAAACTATGGTTTTGGGAGAAGGGAAGAAGTGGACTTGAGGGATTTTTAAATGACTGAGAGATGGGGACAGATGGTTTGAGGGAGGACAATCATGATGCTTGAGGGGGATTACTTGGCTACTGAAGTTAGAGAGAGGGAAGTGTCAAGAAAAGAATATCATATTAATAAATCATAAATGATAATGACATATTCAAATTTTTGGTTATTAAAAAGAAAAATCCAAAATTTAAAAACATATGAATACTAATGGCATGTATTTACCAATGCCTGCTATCTAAATTTCCAACTTAGTATAAAATCAATCTGAGCAATGCATATGAAAACATCTTAATATTCTAAATTCATCTTTATCTAGTGAACAAATTTTGATGCTGTTCTTGGTCAAGCAATACCAATATGGTAAGAATAAACATATACCAGATAGGCTTAGCTCATAGTACAATGAATCGGTAAGACACACCACTTTTTAGAATCTAAATTTAGAGTGGGAGAGGGAGAAGCAGGCTTCTCCCTGAGCAGGGAGCCTGATATGGGGATATGGGACTTGATCCCAGAATCCTGGGATCAAGACCTGGGTTGAAGGAAGACACTTAATGACTGAGTCATCCAGGCACCATAATTTACTCCTGTTCTTAATCCATTGAGAAAACATGCCAGAAATGTGATTAGAATTTAACTGAGATATGGAAATCATCAAGTATGAGGTAGAATGTCACTTTACTGAAATTTTGGACGTTTTGGTCAAAATTTTCTTCTACTTTTGCTCCACTAAAAGCTCACTCAGATGTCAAGATTATGTATCTGGTGAATTTTTTGTGGTATGGGATAGGAGTTGGAAACCTCTGGTGGATATACTGATTCTTTATAATCTCTTTATGAATGTTATCAGCCAAACAATTTCTTCATCCCACAAACAACATCCAGTAGAAGATGTTATTTTATGAAAACTCCAGGGAGATTCACCCAAAATAAAGCTGTTGAATGACTGTAAACTAATACAAGTAAAAATCTCAGTCATTTTGGAATTGTCATCTTCTTTATGCCCTTGGTGTCTTGTCCTGCATGCATGCTAATATTCCTTATTTTCTAGCACTGAAATACATTAGTGCATTTGGAAAGATATTTGCTATGATAAAGTGGGATTTAGTCTTAGCAACTGAATATTGGTATGGTAAATTGAGAAGAGCATTTAGTCTTAGAACATGGTTCTGCCTCTACAACTCGCTAGTTGTGAAGACTTGCACAAACATGCAGTTTTTCTAGTGAGGCAAATTGACTGGACCTAACGTATTCCAAGAAAAGTTAGAAATATGATGCTACCTAACTCTGACTCCAAAAGTGAATAATTATACAAATTATTGGTTCTGTTTTCCTAGAAATAGTGGACACCTTTGAATGCAAAAGTAAATAAGTAATTAGAATACAGAGTTGGTGCTGTGGAAGGGTGTTGAAGACATGAAGAGCACCAAACGAAGATGCATAAACCATTAGCTGGTTGTGGCCAGCAAGTCCACGAATATTGGTCTAGCCCTTTCCTGTGGAGTCTCAGTTTCCCATCTAGAAATCGATTTTGGGCTTTGTGATCTTTAAGGTTCTTTCAGTGCCTATCTCATTTGAGTACCTCCTGAAACGATGATGCATCCTTGGTCTCACCAATATGGAAGCAACCAATAGCTCAGAAAAGTAATTTCCTTCACTCTATAATGTACCACTTTCCTGTGATATCAAAACATTTATTGATTCCTAGACCCAGGGACTAACTCTCATCCCCAGATCTTCTGTCAATCTAAAGATTAAGTAATTTGATTTGGGTTTGATAGACAAATACCACCAACTCCAATTTATTTTTAATTCCAACAGCCCTTAGTGACTGGAAGTTCCAAATAAACAGTATTCATAAATCATCAATCTGTAACTAAAGAGTAGATTCTTTCAGGAACATTTGCCAGTTGCAGACCATGGGAATTCTCAGAGGAATATTTGTCATTCTCACAGTTACAGTGGGACACAAGAACAGCCATTTGAGGCAACTTGGCTGAGGACTAAGAAAAAGAAAACATAAATTACAGCAAAAAGAACTTTTTGAATTGATAACTGGTACTTTCTTATTCGCAATAAACATGTACAAGAGAAAAAACTACTTAATGTCCTGGTTTCTTAATAGACATTTGATGGAGTGTAACAAAAAGATGGTTTGCAAATGCTATCTGAAAGAGAGATAAGCAGGAAATAAGAAGGGCAGGAAATTGAATGTGTTCCTCCCTCCCACCTCACCACCAGGTTTCAGATGAGCCTGGAAAGGTCATCCACATAATTACTAGTAACTGGTTCAAGGCCTTTTGAGCACAGTTGATCTGATTGTGTGTTAATGGCTGCAAAAGGAAGATAAGGAACATGTAAAGTTAAAAAAAAAAAAGATCTGCCTGTGACACTATTAGCTTGTAGGATTGTCATAGCAGATAAACTGATGTTGCTTTATGGCATATGGGTCTTTTATTACAGAATAACCCCAAGTTTGTCCTTGTGCACAGGGTCATTTAAGCATCAGTGACCAAATTTTACTTCTTTGTTGTTGGTAGCTATGTGGCATATCTAGTGATCTTTTTGGGGTCTGCAAAAGGTTACATGGTGAAATGAAATCTGTCAGAAAACTGTAGCTAATGTAATATGGTCAGAATTTTCAGGGCCAAGACACGTGAAAGGCATCTGGAAACTTCTGTCTGACCAAAGCAAGGCAGTAACATACTTCCTGTTATAAAAGATTTGTCACATTTCTCATAACTGAATTAAATTCAATAAATATAGTCAGCATCTACTACATATAAAAATACCTTAGGGATCCAAAAATTGTTAAGAAGTAAAAGAGGCCAATCTACACAGCTAATCCAATGGGGCAATCTAAACAGTGAAATATGAGTGGTCATATAGTTCCAAATGTAAGAGGTTGGATCTCAAGTTAGAGCAGGCAGGACTTAGTAGAGAAGTGGCTTTTGACATAAGTTTTGAAGACTGAAAAGGATTGTGAGGGCAGGATATTTTAGACTGTCAGAACTGAGTTACAGGACCACAGATGTGGAAAAGTATGTGTGAATGAGGTATGGGAAGAGATGTGGTTAAGAGGTAGAGATAATTTTGGGGGTACCTGAAAGGTTCAGTTGGTTAAGCGTCTACCTTCAGCTATGGTCATGATCCCGGGGTCGTGGGATCAAGCCCCTCATTGTGCTCCCCGCTCGGTCTCCCTCTCCCTCTGCCCGCACCTCTCTGCTTATGTGCACTCTCTCTCTCTCTCTCTCAAATAAATAAATAGAATATTTTTTTAAAAGAGGTACAGATAAGTTTGAAAATGTAAAGTGTAATCTATGTCAGTTTCACCCTTGTTATTCTGTTTTCTGATGTAATGTCTGACAAGGAACACCAGATGGGAAACTCTGAGTTTCCAATTTTAAGTAATTCCAGCTTTCCTTGTTTTTCCCCACAGTCCTAGAGATAATAGTTGCTTTCTGCAGTTACTAACTCTCCAAACTTTAAAGCTCTCTTTTCATTCTGTGTAACCTAGTTAATAAGTTATATAAATTAGACTTAAAACTGAGCACAACCAGTTGAAAATATCACCAACTTTCAAATACATTTAGAGAAGACCATTGAAATGAAATATTTACTAGGGGCCCTAAGGGATTCCTTACTTGCATTGTACTTTGACCTCCTATCTCTCATTTCCTTTCAAGAGTATTATGGTCGGTGTTTAAAGCACACCTGGGAAATACCAAAGACACCTCACCCTCCCTAACTAAAGTCTCTGAGCTGTAAGCTAAGCAAGAAAAGGCAACACTTTTCTTTTCTATTTCCTGTATATATCACTTTAAAATGTTATGTAATAATGTAGTTAACAAAAGGCAGCTGATTAAGCTTGCCTGGCTCTAGACTTCTACTCTTACTATTCAGCCTGAGCAGGTAGACTAGTGGTCAGCAAAAGAAAATGTCTACAATATTCATTTCCATCCATGACCCAGATCATTTCTCTCTTTTCAGAAAACATTCCATCTTGATTACTGGAAGACAAATGGGTATTATATTCTTACAGCAGTATGGGGAAAGAACTCCTACTGCCTCTGCTGATAACCCATTTTCTGTGTGACAACTTTTTTGGTCACAAGCTTCTACATTAGACCCAATCTAATTCTACTAGTTTAATCTCATACTGTTGAAATTTCAACCCCTTCCCACCTTGTTGAAACTGGAGAACAGCTTGTGAGCAATCTCTTGATAATAAACTTCCATATGTCTGAAAAATCCTTTTTCTTTTCTTTTTTTTTTAATTTTATTTTTATTATTTGCCCAAGGGGTACAGCCTTTTTATTTTCTAAGTAATTAATCCCCCTCCTTTTTTTTTTTTTTTTTTTTTACAATTAATTGTATTTCCCAGGCCTTTACATACCTTTGTTTCCCTATGGATCCTTTTTAAGCATTTCCCTTTTTCTGGGGAAATTATACCTTTGTAGATTGACCAATACTAAACATAGTGTGTCATAGTCATCATGCATGTGTCTGTACTCAGTGTTGTATAATTCTATTTGCAGAGGGATTTCTAGGGATGTAACTGGTTCACTTATGTTATATTCTGCTGTAGCCATTTGAAGTATTTAACTTCAAATTAGACAGATTGGTGAACTTGTGTGACATTATGAGATAGCGAAATTCAATAACCTAAAATCACGTATCTTCTGCTATATTTCTTTAAGAATACAGATAAAGTATCAGCTTATTTATTTTTAAATGATCTGTGAAACTATGGCTGCATTTATTTACATCCTCTAAGTTATAAGGATGGAATACCTTTAGAGACAGAGTATATAAGAGTGCATGTATTTACTTCTCAAGAGGAATAAAATGTAGTTTGTAAACAATGGAACAGTATTCTAACGTGTTTTGTAAGTATCTTAAAATCAAAGAAATTTCCCAGTGTGGCTTATGATATTCATGAGATGATGTCATGGGTCAGAGAAAATTCAAGAGGAGGAAAATCTGCCTTTATTGTTGTTTAGTCTCAGTTTAAAGTTGGAACAAAAAAGATTGGCAGTAATTCTCTCTAGAGATAAAAGTTGACTGTGGGAAGACATTTGGTCAAGGTGTATACTATTGCTTATGCAATGACAGACTGGACTCCAGACAGTGTGATACTAAATCAGCTAAATGGATGATAAAATGAGAACAGGGACTATGGAAATCCTTGAAAACTAGTACAGAACTGGCACCAGGTTTTTCTTAAAACCTTCAGACTTGTATTCAATGCTAGGTTCTTTCAAGTTATTTTAGCCCATTTGCATTTACCAGATGAGCTATGCAAAGCATACCACTCAATTTTTGGCTCCTTTGCATTAATGAATGAATCATTTTTTCCTTGAGAGAAGAGCATATAGGAAGTCATTTGATTTAATGAATAACATGATAAAAATGGTGATATCTGGTAGGAAATCTGGGTTGCTCCAGTAAGGGTAAGAGGAAGCAAAGGTGGGGCACCTGGCTGGTTCAGTGGGTTAAAGCCTCTGCCTTCGGCTCAGGTCATGATCTCAGCATCCTGGGATCGAGGCCCGCACCGGGCTCCCTGCTCCGTGGGGAGCCTGCTTCCTCCTGTCTCTGCCTACTTGTAATCTCCCTCTCTGTCAAATAAATAAATAAAATCTTTTAAAAAAAAAAAAGAGGAAGCAAAGGTGGGAACAGCAAAATTTTGTGCTTATGATCTTCCTCTTGTTTGTCCTTCAAATCATCATTGCATCAAATATTGCTTTATGTAATAAACAGTATGAGATTAAATATTGCTTTTTATTATGTCCCTCACCATGTATTTATTCATTTTGTAATTTATTTTTTAAATTATTTTAAAAATAGACTTTACTTTTTTAAAATGCAGTTTTAGGTTCATAGACAGCATAATTAAACAGAAAGTACAGAGAATTTTGATATACTTCCTTCCTCCAACAGTCTCCCATACTATCAATATCCTCCACCGAGTGGTACAAATATTAGAGTTGTTAGGCCTTCATTGACAAATTATTATCACCCAAAGATAATGTACTTAAGGGTTCACTCTTGGTTTATGCTATGGGTTTTGACAATATATAATGACATATATCCAACATTATAGTATCACGCAGAAGAGCTTTATTGCTCTAAAGTTCTCTGTGCTTCATCTAGTTATTCCTCTTTCCCCCCAGCCTTGGCAACAATGATATTTTTACTGTCTCCATTGTTTTGCATTTTCAAGCACGTCATGCAGTTGGAATCTCTCAGTGAGTAGCCTTTTCAGATTTGCTTCTTTTGATAAATTTTCCTCATTCTTAACCTCACACTATCCCCAAAGGAAACAACCAAAATTTTCTTAAGAATCAATAGATAAAGGGAAGATTTTCAGGTCATCTTGTTAAGTAGTAAGTATGAGTTGGACATGATAATAAGCTTTGAGAATAAAAAATGAGAAGGAAAACTTAGAGGTCTAAGAGAGAGACACTGATGGATTGAGGTAGGAACAAACAGGAAAAGATGGGGACAAAATATAAGTGTTTAATGTGAGCATAAATGGAGAAAAAGATGAGAGGGCAAGAGGTAGAGGTGTGGAGAATATAGGTGGATTTTTGGGGGAGAATAGGAGTTATTCAAAAGCCTTTATTCATAAAAAGTAAAGTTATTTATTATTTATTATGTGTTACTAATGAAAAGTTGAATTGGATTAAGTAGACACAATCTTTCTGAGTTTATTCATTCCTTCAACAAATATTTCCTGAGGGTTGTTATGTGTCAGGCACTGTGGTAGGCACTAGGAATAAGTGAAGAATGTAGTCATGATTCTTGCCCTCATGGGGTTTAAAACTTGATGGGAACTTACTGGTTATTCTTTTTGCCTCCCTTGCCTGTCATCTTCCCCTTCCCTCAGACTCTCTGCCTTACTTTGAATGCTGCTAATAACCTCTGGGCTTGTAAGCTGGCTTCTGTTTGCCATTAGCCAAGAGAACCATCAGAGGAGCTCAGAAGGCATGAGGAAAAAGAAATCAGGGTATGAATTTCCTGATCCTTTCCTCAACTGTGTTCTTTTTTTTTTTTTTTTATAAATTTTTTTTTGGTTTTTTTTTTTTAAAGATTTTATTTACTTATTTCACAGAGGGAGAGAGATCACAAGGAGGCAGAGAGGCAGGCAGAGAGAGGGAGGGGGGAAGCAGGCTCCCCGCTGAGCAGGGAGCCCGATGCGGGCCTGGATCCCAGGACCCTGAGATCATGACCTGAGCCGAAGGCAGAGGCTTTAACCCACTGAGCCACCCAGGCGCCCATCAACTGTGTTCTTTTAATGCATTTCATCATGGGTATGGTTACTATAGTTGCTTTGAGGGGCCCCAGCCCTCTCCATATCTATAGCTGTCCCTGGTTCTGGTGACGCCATCCATCTCCTCCTCCTTCTTCATTCTGGCTTAAGGGTGGGAATGACTTCTTCTTATCCCTAGTCTACAAATGCTTCGGTTTCTTTTCTTGGTTCCCTTAACCTTGCTCATTGATCTTTAACTTGTACCTTTACTACACTCTTTTGAACCATAAGGGTTTGATCCTGTTTCCACCTGGATTTCTGACTGATCCAGAGGAAGAATAAATTAAAGAAACTAATATGTAAATAATTTAATAATTTAAAATTTTAATAAGGTGTATACATAAAACTGTATTTATGATGAAAAATCACAGATATTTAGATAGAGAGTAATGAGTGTCAGTTACATAAAGTAGTCACAGCTGGCCTCTTTAGAAGGTAATATTTAAGTTGAGGCCAGGAGGTAAGGGGGAACTAGCATGGTAAGAACAGGAAGAGTGTTCTCCATAGAGGGAACAGCAAGTGTAAAGGCCATGAGATAATAAAGATCTTGGCATCCTCTATGCCAGAATTTGGTTATAATACTCTATGAAGAACACTTGTTTAAAACATTATGTGGACTGGGGTACCTGGGTGGCTCAGTCACTTAGTTCTTCTACCTCAGGTCATAGGTCACAATCCTGGTATCCTGGGATTAAACCCAGAGTAGGGCTTCCTGCTCAGTGGGGATCCTGCTTCTCTCTCTTCCTGTGTCACTGCCCCTGAATGTGCTCATTTTCTCAAGTAAATACAAAAAATCTTAAACAAAGCAAAACATTATGTGGACAGATGGAAAGGGGATATCAGTTTGAGTGGCAAGGTCCTGACTAGTATCTAGTGACAGATGATAAAGTTTGTGGACAGGCAAAGGTCCACCAAAAAATCATGTCCTTGTTAAAGTGGGAAACAGATCAGGTAATCAGTGGGAACTATGCAGATGCTCAGGTATTAATCTGAAATTGCTATGATTTTGTTGGTATGCAGTAAGGATCTATTTCAGGTGATAATGTACTCTAAAAGAATTAACACATATAAAGATGTTAATTTTTAAATTTTGTTTATTTTCATCAGTGGTAGGTAAGTTTTTACATAGAGGTAGATCTCTTCATAGTATGTTTTCTTTTCCTTTTCTCTCTTTTTTTTAAAAATTGAATTTATTTATTTGGGAGAGAGAATGAGCCAGAGAGAGAACACAAGAAGGGGGAGAGGCAAAGAGAGAGGGGGAGGCAGACTCTCCCCTGAATGGGGAAACTGAAGAAGGGCTGGGTCCCAGGACCCCAAGATCATGACCTGAGCAGGTGCTTAACTGACTAAGCCACCCAGGCGCCCCATGTTTTTTTTTCCCCCGTAATTATGACACTTCATAAAAAGAAAATCAAAAGAGCAACAGAGACTTTCTTGATAGGTGTGTGTCTTTATAACCTGCCTTTATTTTTTTTTAATACTTACATTGAGGGGAGATGAGGAGAAGGAGTAACAAAGGAGTGAGAAGGTTGAAGAAAATAAAGTATTAAAATAACATAATTTGACTGTTGGATTCTTCCTAGAATGAAAGGAACTTTAAGGATCAATTTACTAAACATATTTCAGGAATTCTAAAAGCAAACACATCTAACTTATTAAATAAGCTTGCCTGGGGAAATATGCCATATTGTTTTTTTCTCTATAAAACCATTTCTATAATTTGTTTTACAATATGACCTTCCATTAGTGCAAATTCTGGCATTTAAGAATTATTTAACTGCAGGATTTTTGAAAACCTTTGGCATCAAGACAAAACATATTACTTTTGTATTTATCAGAATTGAAATGATTACTCAGGACATTTTCAGGCATTCTTGACACCACAATATGGACAAATGGTAAAAAAACAAGACTTTTAAAGTATGATTTAGTCATGTGCATTCAACCAGTACCTTTGGGTTTGGAAGGCTTCCTCAGGTATTGGCCCAAATACCTCCTACATAAATTTTAAGTTCTTGAAATATATTTCTACTTATAGACATATTTTGCCTAGAAATGAACCACATGACAACTTATTTTTTTAGTCTATTATGATCATCTTTTACTTAGTTTTATTTTTTTAAGATTTATTTATTTATGTTAAAGAGAGAGAGAGAGAGAGAGAGAGAGAGAGAGAGAGAGAGAGCATGAACAGGAGGGGCATAGGGAGAGAGAATCTCAAGCAGATTCCATGCTGAGTGTGGAGACCAACGCAGGGCTCCATACTACTATCGTGAGATCACAACTGAACAGAAACCAAGAGATGGATGCTTAACTGACTGCTCTACCCAGGCATCCCACTTCTAGTTATATTAAATAGAATTGCACATGTATGTATTTAATTTCAATCCATTTTGAAATTAAATAAAGAAACCATGGTTTTTAACTGTGTTTGCACCTTCAACTTCTTCTTATTAGCTGAATTTTTCATATTTACTAATATTTTCCTCAACCTTAGGCTAAACCTACTGTAAGCACATTTATATAGTGCTTTATCTTCAAGTGCTTTAAAGCTAGGTTGTGGGAGCTAGCTCACCACAACTTAAGTTAAATGATTAGTAACTCTGATAGAGATGTATTTATGCAAATTATAATTATAGCATCTATAAAGGACCCTGAGGTCTTAACATCCTAAAAAACAAAACAAAACAACACCCTGTTAAAAATAAATCATAATACTCTAATCAAATATAATCAAAATCTCACTCCTGCATCTATGCTCAATACTCATATGATAAACATCATTGACAAGTGATTATATATCATAAGATTTAAACCCTCAGAAATAGAATCATTAAGCATAGTAGTCATTATAGTGTGATATAAATCATCTTTCTGATTTGGGGAATGATTGCTTGTTGTACATATTGACAGCTGGTGCTATTATGTTAACATTCTTTCAGAAGATACTAAATTAATCATCTGGTTCACTGCAACTATCATCTTTATGATTTTTAGGCTGTTGTCTCATTATATCTTATCAGAATCTATATCTTTTGCATGAAGAGCAGATAGCATCTTATCTTTTTATCCACTTTTTATTTATATCATTGCTGAATGAAATTTAAGAATGACATTGGAAATTTAAGACATGTAGGCAAAGAAATGTAAAGGTCTTCTTTTATTTAAAGAAGTTTCCTTTATGTTAAAATAGTAAAACTACACACATTATTGTTCATAGAACATATTGTTCATTATAATTGGTTACTTCATCAGTTCCCATTTGCCCTCCCCCCCACACCTTTTAATAAATAGCCACCAAGAAGCTCCTGGGGAAATGGAATCTAACAATGTAAGTGAACCAAAAATAAGATATGTCACATTTTAATAAACAATTGTGTCTAATTATTGAAGAATATGTACTTACTTGCCAAGTGCAAAGCATTCCATCTTAACAGTTGTTCCCTTAGCAGCTGTAACCGTGAAAGGAAAATGGACCTCAATTTTTGGCTCATATTCTCCCATCACACCTAGGAAATAAAGAGCATTCTTTAAGCATAAAACGAATGTCACAATTTCCTTCCAATTCTGGAAATGTTACATTGAAAAGTGCTGTGGTTTGGTTGTTAATGTCTGCTTGATGACTGCTAAATTTTTGATGCATTGAAATAAAAAGTATACTTAGACTCAGTCTGAAATCCCAGTCTTCCTTTAAGGATTGGATTGCATGTATGTTCAATACCATTTTAAATTATAATAACTGAAAAAGTTAGTCAACGCTGTTAGTTTAGTTACTGATTACATTCCAAGGGAAGCAAATAAATATGAACATTTCCCATGGTAAGTAATTGGTTTTTTTTCCCCTACATAAAGTAAAACTTTCTTTATCATTGTCATATAAATGAATACTTATTCATTAAGTCAACATACATTTATTGAATATCTATAACATTCAAGCATTTCTGGGCATTATGGAAGTTATAAAGATAAATCAGCCATGGACTGTGCTCTCAAGCACTCAGCAAGTATATTCTTAGAGAAAGAAACAACAAATACTCAAGTATGGAAGAGGAGTTAAATATAAAAATAACTGTAAACAAAAATAAGAAGTGATGAATGCCATGAACAAGATATCCCTAAGTATTATGTACATTTGAGGCACTTAAAGGAAGAGTTAGGATTCAAGTAAGTAGGAAAATGATAGGAGGAAAAGTAAATGAAACTGTAAAAAAAGAGACAAAATGAGGGGAAAGTATCAGAAGTAGGAACATCAGCTTTTCTGGCATGTTGGTATGTGAAGGGAAATGATACTAGGCAAATTTGGAAATATAAATGGAGTATAAAATTAGAGGGTCTTGATTATCAGAATAAGACATTGAGACATTAGACTGTAAATAATTTGGACTACTGAGGTGTTTGAATAGGGGAATGGTATTTTGCTGAAATGTATATACTGAAATTGGAGCAGAGACCATTAAGTCAATTACATTATTTCAATAAAGCAATGTAGAAAGAATAAAAACCCAGGGTTTGAATTATGGTGGTAAAAAAAAGAGAAGAGGCACTACATGAAAACAACAACAACAGCAACAACAAAAATCCCCACAAAACTAAAACAAGAAAGAATTGAGATTGGCACTGAATGAGGGGGTTGCTGAGGACAAGTGTGTGATCCTCTTCAATAATGACATTAAGGTTTCCAGCTGGAGAGACTGGGTGATGTGAATGAAAGGAAAAAGAACACATCTACAGTAGAAAAGCCATGACTTTCATTTTAGAAGTACTGAGTACCTATAAGATAATCAGAAGAAAGGAGCTGACCAGTTTACACAATGAGAGAACGAAGCTCTAATTGAGTTCTGGACAAGTGAGGGACACTTAGTGTCATCATTTAGAGGTGGCAGTTGAAGCTGTGAGATTGGATAGGGCTTTCACCTATCACAAGATTTAGCTGAGGCCTGGTGAATTCCAGTCCTAGTTCCCTCACTAGCTATCCAAGAGCTAATTTCCTCCCTTAAATTTTAGGAGATCCCTATGTATAAAGTACCACAAAGAACACAGGTAAAATTTAGCACAGATGTTTCCCTGAGCAGCTTGTGTGTGTTTGGGGATGTCTGTGTTTATGGACATAGGTACACATACAGGTCCATGTGCATGTGTAGATAGCTCTGTGTGTAATCCCTTTGTGTATGTGTGTGAGATGAGAGGGGAGAGAAGAGGAAAAAACCTAGACAAAGTAAGAAAAGTGATACAGTATATAAAGGCAAGATGCACAGGACATGCAAAGGGAGAAAACTTTATTGTTCACTTATTGCCTATCTATTATTAATTTGATATAGGCCTTGAAGAATGAATGTGGCCAACTTTAGATGGAAAGTGTTTTAAGTTCACGGAGGACAGGAAGATTATCTTTGCTTTTTTTTGTGCTAGCTTTTTGCAAAGCAATCATAAACAAAATATCACTGATATTTGCATCAAAGAGATTGGGCTTCTGGACATGGCTCTGCTAATGACTTAGAGTGTTCCATCTCAGATAGGTCAATGAATTCTGTGTCTCATTCCTCCTAATCTATAAACAAAAGGAACACAAGATAATTACCATTAATGCAATGTCTTACTCTAACAAGCAGATTCCTTAATTGTTTTCTAGTCCAGTGTTCACTGAGCACCATGAGCCTGACGTATATCAAGTGAACTGAGTGATTAGTCCTATATCAAAACAAATGTTTAAGCACTTCTCTCTCTGTTCCTCAATACTGTTTTCCTCTTCTACTTCTTTAATCTTCCTCCATACTTTCCACCTTCTTTTATTTCCTTACATCTTCTTCTTCTTCTTCCTTTTTTTTTTCCTGTATCTTTCCTGAATAGCAGGATTTGAACTGCTAGTGATACCTGGGTGAGTGTATTCAATGATGAAAAGTTTATCTTCAAAGCCCTCTTACTGGTAAACTCCCCATATGAGGACTCCCAAATATCCTGTTCAGTGTCTACCTTTGATTGGCCCACCTGAAGCAGTCTGTAAATTTAGTTTGTGATCTCCCTATCCACTCTTAACATTGATTTTGTAGTATTCTGTTCCATGTCTACCTGTTAATCTGATGATTTAGTAATACATGATTTATCATGATTCTTATTAAGCTTAATACTCTACTTGCATGGGTCCCTGTGAGTGCTAGAAATTGTTGAGCACTGTAAAATGTTGTAGGAGGGCAGTGAAACAGAGGATGAATTTAGAAAATATTTCTATATAATTATTTTCAGTAAATTGTTTAAAAATGTTTCAGGAAAAAAGGAACCTAAATCTCCAAAGCTGCAGTAATCTGTTTTGATTTCTTCTCTTACCATAAGTAAAAATTCTTTTTAGAATCCACTTTTATGCTAATACTTTCATAGTATGTTTTTAAAGAGGGTCCTGTAAAAAAGTAAATAAAAATAAATAAGGTTCTATAATTGTTCTATAATTATACAACATTTCAAGCCCTTCAATATCTGCAACTGCCTCTGCATCATATCAAAGTATTACCGATATTATTGGTTTACAGGAGTTAAACCCATGTATTATCTCTCTTCACTTTCACATAATAATTGTGAAGTGCAAAGAAATTCTTTTACAGCTTTCATCGTTAAGAATGACGGTAGGGTTAGGGTGGACATTGGGGAGAGTTTGTGCTTTGGTGAATGCTGTGAAAGATGTAAGCCTGATGATTCACAGACCTGTACCCCTTGGGCAAAGAATAAAAATAAAATTAAAAAAATTAAATTAAATTAAAAAAAATAAAATAAAATAAAAAGAATGACTCAAAGGTTAGGCATTCCTGGGATTATTTGGGAAGTGATTTTGTCCAGGTAGGGCCTTCTTGTGTTTCTCAAATGATTCCCGTATGGCCAAAGACATTGTTAAACCTCACTTCAGGGCCAGAAAAATTTGCTAATATTTCAAATAGATACTAAAAATAAAGTTAAAAGGTTTGTGTAAGGAGCTTCAAATTATATTATCTAATTTGAGCTGCACCATAAGAAATAAGTGGGTCTTTCTAATTTTACTGTAATGGTGATGATATAAGGACAGATGAGAAAGCTATTTAGATATATCTTGTTCTTTAAAAATTGACTACAATCAGTAATTAAGTTTTGCTCTTTCATGGGATAATTATATTAGAATTAAAGTCCACCTTAGTGAATATAATTCACTACTTTTTTTTTTTTTTTTTTTTTTTAAGATGAGAGAGTTAAAAGTCAAAGGGATCAGGTAACTGGCCCAAGGCCCTATAGAATGCTGTTGGTGGAAATGGGACAAAGATAGGAATTTTCTGACCTCAGATCCTTAATAGCTATTTTCTTGACATCACTCTGTTGAGGAATTTTGATCACAGAGTATAACAGACCAGGCACATCACATTGTACTATATCAATCATTGACTGTCTGACATAGTACTTGTTTTTTTTTTCAGCTGCAATTTTTAATATTTCAAGTCATATGTAACTCAGCTTGTAATCTCTTTTATTGGATAGGGCTTGGTGATGAAAGGAAAGAAATAGTGCTATAAGGCACATAGTTAAATATCAAAAGATGAGGCTTATCTCTTTAGTTAAGGTAGTTCTTTTATTTTTATTTTATTTTGTTTCACTTTGTTTTGTTTCATTTATTTATTTTGGTTTCCCAGGAGACTGCAATGTGTCTTCATCTCTTTCCCTGTAGCTGTCTTTTCTGGGATGGTAGGCTGTCCTGTTGGAATTGCTTGCCAGTAGAAGATCACCCCAACTTACCCTAATTCTTAATAAACAGAAGTCTTCCAGCTGAGAGAACATTTCTCTCCTTCTATGTCTTCATGGTTGTTGTTGTTTTTTATTTATTCCAATTACTTACAAAGCATTAGGGTGTTTTTCCCTAAGTAGAGTATAATTTAGAGCAGCGTTACTCCAAGTGCATTGCAGAATAAAGAGCCAATGACATCCAAAAACTCTGAAAAACTTACAAAAATTTCAGTCTGCAGGGTTCAACTACAAGGATAATGATAATATTTGAAGGTGTACAGAGTCTATGTTTTAGTAGTAGTTGAGTTTCAATAGATGTTTCATTTGCAATTATTTTTTTACTGTCTTTAGCAGCCTGAATATAAATATAGAATTATTGCGCTATGTAAACCCCCTGGTAAGGAGATGAAAGCCCAAATAAATAATAAAAACATCAAATAGTTATAATAATAATAATAACAAAGATGACAGAGGGAAGAAAGGAAATGACTAAATAGTTCGCCCTATGCCTACCATCATAATGCTACGTGTGAGACACATCACTATACTCATGTTTTCAGGACATACTGAATATTAACTTGTGATTTGTAGTTAAATGTTGCAAATTCCAGTTCCAGCCCTGGATCTATTGGAACGCTGAGGCAATCACGGAACTTCTCTTCATCCATTTTCTCATGTATAATGAGTGTTAATATTATGGATGGTTTAGAAATCTAAATATTGCACATTAATATATTCTTCTTTATTTACTGTATTCACATAAATTACCAGTTATAATCTTTGGAAATGTTAATCATTTAGAAAAATATCCAGATGCTTTCTTTTCAATTCCAAAATGGGTCCCTGATAAGAAACTATTTCACAAGCCTAGATAGATAGACAACATGTTACTTTCTCACCTCAAAAAGTATATATTACCCTGAATCATAGTTTCTCAAGATGAGTAATTGTTATATAAATAAGGGGATTGAAGGAGCTCCTGACAAGAGGAAATAAATAATTTGTGTTGTCTTCAAATAAATGTACCATTATGAATAGTATTTATTTAAGGAGATTGAGAGGAACTAGAGGGGTTTATTATTAAAAGATGTTTTTAATCACTATTGTATATATTCTAAAAATCAGAGAAACCAATAGACTTTTTTTGCTTTTCCTAAGCACCAGAAAAAAATTGATCAAGGGGCTGCTTCACACTGTAATTGCTTTCCTCTGATTACTGAATTTTAAGATGTATTTTATTCTCCTGTTCTTGACACCGTGATTTAGGAAAACATATGCATCTCTTTACCACAATCTGAAGGCTCAGACCATGTACATCAATAACTTGGAAAAATAACTTATAAAAGTAAAGTTTAAAGAAAGCAGCTACATATATATTTTTCTGAACAAAACTGTAAGCTCTCTAGCATGAAAGCAATAGGATAGAGCAAATTTGAAAAATTTAACAAAGGATTGAATATGCACTTTGAGAAGTACGCTAAAGGGTTTTTGTTTTTTTTTTAAGTTTCCATTTTTAAGAAATTAAAAGTTTGCTTATTTATAAATTTCTATTCACAAACAAAATTACAGAAACTTTTCTGTAAATATATCTACACAACCAAAAGTATATATACTTCTATATTAAATCTATAATGTATAACTCTTAAGGGTGATTTTCTTACTAGTTTTCTTTGACTTTGTCTATTGTATATGTGTGTGTCTGTATGTGTGTCTGACTGTCTGGCTACGTATGTGCCTTTCGAATATGAAAAAAAAATTGGTACCTCCTAAAAACTTTGGTAACTTGATTTTTATGAGATGCCACCAAAACCTGTGAGTGTAACAACCGATCAGCTTTTGAATGAGATAGGGTCCTCATTGCTACAGCCATGGATCCTTCTCTGAAAGCTGGTTTGAGTGGTCCCAGTAATAATGGGCAAACTACAATACTGACTTGAAAGGGAACTAAATAAAAGTAAAAATATAATGATCCCAAATGGGATATTTTAATATCTAATTCAATAATTAAATGCATTGAAGATCTCTAAATAATTCTATGGGGTTCTCCCACCCTAATCAGAGTTGCTTCTTTTCAACTGTGATTTAAGTAGGAGCTATAATTTCTGTATGATTCATTCAAATATTTATATTTACCAGAATGTATTTTTTCATTAAAAAGAAAAAGTAAAATACCTCAGAAATATGGTGGACTTTCTTCACTGTGTTAAGCACATTAATCATAAATTGCTATATCCATATAAGAAACTAAAAGCAGTAAGATACAAATAAAATAAAGGTAGGCTAAATTATCAGGAGGCAGTTTTGACACACACACCATCTGGAAGGTAAAGAGGATCTATTAAAATCAGAAGGATAAGTCAATTGGAGAGTAAAAAACAGTTATCTAGATTAGGAGTCTCTTATGGTTTGTCTCCTTCCCCACCCCATCTTGTTTCATTATTTTTCCCTCCCTACTCCCCACGATCCCCCACCCTGACCCTCAAGTTCCTCATATCAGAGAGATCATATGATAATTGTCTCACAAAACAAACTGAGGGTTACTGGGGGGTGGGAGGGTAGGGATAGGGTGGGTGGGTTATGGACATTGGGGAGGGTTTGTGCTTTGGTGAATACTGTGAAAGATGTAAGCCTGATGATTCACAGACCTGTACCCCTGGGGCAAATAATAATAATAATAGTAATAATAATAATAATAATATTAAAAATAAATAAAAACAAAACAAAACAAAAAAACAGTTATCTATAAGAGCTGAAATTCATTATTGGGAAAGATATAAAGGAAATAGCCATACACTCCTGTTAGCTAAGATTCCTAGGACTATGGATTTGGATTCAGCGACCTTCCAGTCTTAGTCCCTTTGAGGTCAGGCCATGTTGCAGAAACTAAATTTGGATTTTAAAAAATCTTTTCTCTTATCATGTCATGTTTTTCTTGAAAACAGAAGTCTAGAAGTTTTAGATTTTTAATGTTTTTCAGAGAAATTTTTCTTTCCCGAAAATTTTTTTACCTATAGTTGTCTATTCATACAGTAATCACTAAGAAGTCATGGGATTTAAAATATCCTGGAGGAATTAGTTCTGCTAGCTCATTTGATCAGCTGCCTGGTTTCTAAACTCTGGGAGAAAATGTGACAAATGGGTTGTTTTAACTATTGTTAAGAGTTTATTTTTACACTTTAATCTGCACAGACTGTTTTCTCACTTCAGTCCTGTTATTGAAAATGCCAGCATTCCTGCTGTTAGCACTCATATTTGAGATACTAAACTTACTAGGACCTGATTTGCTCTGTAAACTGTTCACCACATATTTTATTTTATAAACTCTTACTGATTTCAAAGACTCTATGAATGATATGGTTCAAAAGATACATATTTCCAGAGGGGGAATGTCAATTATCACAGCCTCATCACAGGGCTTTACGTGCATTCAAGAGTCTAGATGAAAAGAGAAAATAAATATTTTGAACACCTGCTATAAGCCTAGTGCAGTAAGTCTATGTAACTAAATTGTTATTTAAATTTTACAAATACAACAAGGTAGATATGATTATCTCTATTTTAATTAAGAGGAAAGTTAGTATTTGGGGGATGCCTGGGTGGCTCAGTTGGTTAAGCAGCTGCCTTTGGCTTAATGACCTGGGATCGAGCCCCACATCAGGCTCCTTGCTCAGCAAGGGAGCCTGCTTCTCCTTCTGCCTCTACCTGCTACTTTGCCTGCTTGTGCTCTCTCCCTCTCTCTCTCTCTCTGACAAATAAATAAAATCTTTAAAAAAAAAAAGGAAAGTGAGTATTTGAAAAGTTAAATGACATACTCAACATCAGGGAGCTATTAAGTGACAAGTAAGGACTTCAAATCTAGGACTATATTAATTCCAAAACCAATTTCCCCTCATTATTCTATGTTGCTCCCCAGGAAATGTTCCCACTGTTGGCAAGGCAGAATTTATTTAGTCATTTCCAGTTTTGTGGACAACTAAGTTCTACTTCAAATAGTAGGTCTTTCCTGACTCTCTACCTCCTGCCCCTCCCCACATATACTTATATAAATATAAACATATACTTAATATATATAAGTATATATTACATATAATTATATTATGTTATATATTTCATATATTATTATATATTTCATATATATGAATTACAGAATCTAGTTCTCATTAATTATGTAGAAAATGTGTGATAAGTAACGTAAGAGCTGAGAATATTTTTAAAATTTTTTTTATTTTTTAAATTTTATTTATTTATTTATTTTAGAGAGAGAGAGAGAGAAAATGCATGAGCAGGGGTAAGAGCAGAGGGGGAGGGAGAAATAATCTCAAGCAGACTCCACACTGAGTGCAGAACCTGACAGGACCCTGAGATGATGACCTGAGCCAAAACCAACAGTCAGAGACTTAACTGACTGAACCACCCAGGTGTCCCAGGAATATTTTATATTTATGTATTTCAATGTTTATGTTCTTTCCATTTTGAAGAAAACTGAAGGTAATGTTTAATCTGGAATAATAAAATCTATAGTTTTTAAAATTATTGTGATATGGTCTTATGAGAATAAAAAATATTTTGTGAATGATAAAGTGATAAAGTCTCTCCATTTCTCCATAATCAATCGATTACCAACTTCTTTGGTTGCTATAACATGTTTCCTATCCATTTTTTTTCTTTCCATTCTGAATGTCATTACTCCAGTTTGAATTCCCTTTCATCTAGCTTATTATCTATGGCAATGTGGAGATACTTGGTGGCATGATTGTCATTAAGACCTCATAGAATTACATATAAGAGAAAATAGAAGGTATTTCAGATAGAGTTTAAAGATTTTATTTATTTATTTATTTGACAGAGAGAGAGAGAGAGAGATTACAAGTAGGCAGAGAGGCAGGCAGAGAGAGAGAGGAGGAAGCAGGCTCCCTG
>LNAC01001139.1:277704-292704 GCA_002007465.1 Ailurus styani
GAGAGCCCAATGCGGGCCTCAGTCCCCGGACCCTGAGATCATGACCTGAGCCGAAGGCAGAGGCTTTAACCCACTGAGCCACCCAGGCGCCCTGAGATAGAGTTTAGACAACACTTGGAAGAAGTCTTGGTATAAAGGATAATAGAGAAAATAAGATGGGAGCTGGACAGGAGGGTGTTGAACCAAGAAATATTTGCTTTTAAGATGGTAAGTATTGTAATATGTTTGCAGATGAGAATGATTCAGTTTGGAGGAAACAAATTATAATTACAGGAGAGAGAGGGGCTAACTGTAGAAACTCCTTGAAATAGGTAAGAGGGTATGGAATCCAGTACACAGGACTGCCAAGAACAGCTCATTAGTTGTAATAAGAGGTAGGGTAGTATGAATAGATATAGATACAGATAAGATGTTATGTTTGTTGTTGGAAAAATACATAAGATTATTAATTTAAGTGAAAATCTGTCTTCAAAGTTATGTATCTTTTTATATCTACAGTCAATTNTTTATATCCACAGTCAATTTCACATTTATCACATTTATAACCATGAAGTGAATGGGGCAAAACCTGCAGTTGGAGTTAGAGATGGACTAGAATGGAGAAATTGGGAGGATAAAGAATGGAGAGTGCATAGAGAAAAATGTTTATAATGAGTGACTATGTCATCTAAAATAGAAAGGAAAGGTACTTGAGGTTATGAGGGTGTGATGAACCCTCAAAGTCCAAAGGATTGACAAAAATGTCCAAAGGATTGACCAAAGGATTGACCAAAGGATTGCAGAGCTTGTGGTTGGAGAATTGTTTGAATGGAAAGTGTTAAACAGACAGAAAAGAGGCTGTAGGCAGAGAGCTGTTACAAAAAACTGAGATTTTGATGAAGGCAGAATCATTGGTAATGGCTAAATTCAGGTTATGACCTTTGTAATGGGTGGCTAAAATAAGATGGAGTGAAAGTTCAAGGGAGGCAAGGAGGTTAAGAAACAGAGAGGGTCAGGTACCACTGGGGCAAATAATAAAAAAATTAAAAATAAAATAAAATACTTTCTTAGGAAAAAAGAAAGAAACAGGGAGGTCAGAACATTGAATGGATCACTGCTATAAATGTGGATGTTAACAAGACAGAGTAATATCCATAAATGAGGAAGACTGACTAGGAGGAAACATTATTGCAATAGCATTGATTGAGACTGCTGAAAGCACGCCATGGACCCTTACTCTTAACTGATGTTTTCATTTCTTAGTTTCCCACTCGAAAGTTTCAACATTCTAGTCATAAGTTACCTTTTCAAATTTTCCTCTCACTCTTTTCCTTCATGCATCCATTATTTTATGTAACAGAAATGCTTGATATTTTCTTTTTTTCCCCAAGATTTTATTTATTTATTTGAGAGAGAGTGTGTGTGCACATAGGAGCTGGGGCAAAGGGAGAGGAGAAGCAGATGCCCCCCTGAGCAGGGTGTCGGAAGCAGGGCTCCATCCCAGGCCTCTCAAGATCATTAACTGAGATGACAGCAGACGCTCAGCCAACTGGGTCACCGAGGTACCCTGCTATTTTCAAAACATACTTTATTCTTAATTGGTTATGAAACTTCCATCTGCTGTTTGTCCATATTTAAAAATAACTTAATATCATCCCATATACACTAAAGCTTAGTTATCAGTAAACTTCACATTCCATCTCAGAAGATGATAATGGTGGCAACAATGACAAAGAAGAGGAAGAAGAAGAAGGGGAAGAAGAAAAAGTGAAAAGAAGGGGAAGGAGAAGGGGATGAAAGAAGAGAAAGAGGAAGAAGAGGCGGAGAAGAAAGAGAGAGAGAAAGCACACAAAAACAAACCCCTCCCAGTAAAAAACAAATTTCTGTAATTACTCCAGGAAGAAATTTTGTCCCCTACTTATGGATTACCATGGTGTATTATTTCTTTTGATACTAATTATGTTATACCTTGTATTATAGTTAGTTATATACAGCTATTCCAATTATCTTACTGGTTGAAACTATCATTGTCAAATTTGAACTCTCCTATCTGACCCAAACATACTCCTAATTCTCCTTTAGTCTGTCTTTCTGATGTCTTTGTGACTTTGCCTTTGAACACCTAGGTCATTATAAGCAAACTTATCTTTTTGTACAGCTGTTGTAACTCCTCATTCTATCTGCTCATCAAAAAGTAATCTGCGTTTTTCCATGTAATATTCATTTGTGTTTCATTATTCAAGAGAATAGAGCTGTGACATCCTGTCAATGCATTCCTTTCTCCAACAAACCATTCAAGATTCCAGTTCAACATTTGAGTCTGTTGGTCTGTTCTTCTTACTACAAGAGTTATTTTCCTGAAGGCAAGCAAATAAAGAACAACGAAAATAACAAAATACGTATATTTAATGCTAATTCCCTGTTTCAAAGACTCTGCTTACTCAGGTGTGATTTAAAATAAAATCTGAACCCTCTACATTGCTTTCAATGACCTTCCCAATGTGGACCTTTCTTCTCTGGTTAGTCTTATCTTTAGTGACTCTTCTCACAAATCTCACTCTATAGCCACACAATGCTTTTCTCCACTTCTCAGTTACCATGCCACTTTACAACCACATGCTTTTGCCTTTCTCTGTAATTTGTTTAACTTTTTCCTCTATTTAATAAACGAACATTCAGGTTTTAAAATCAGACTCAAATTTCATCTCCCCTTTATTTTTTTTTTTTGTTTTTGGTTTTTTTTTTTAAGATTTTATTTATTTGACAGAGAGAGAGAGAGAGAGAGAGAGAGAGATCGATCACAAGTAGGCAGAGAGGCAGGCAGAGAGAGAGGAGGAAACAAGCTCGCAGCTGAGCAGAGAGCCCGATGCGGGCCTTGAACACAGGACCCTGAGATCATGACCTGAGCCAAAGGCAGAAGCTTTAACCCACTGAGCCACCCAGGAGCCCTCATCTCCCCTTTACAAGAATTAATTTTACTCTACTCTTTGTTTTCACAGCGCACAGTTCAAACCATTATTTTAGTGCATATCTCACTGAATTTTAGTGATGTTTACTTCTCTATATTCTTCACTGCATTGTGATTTCTAGCAATGAGGAAATTAAGTTTGTTTCTTTGTACCTGCAGTGTCAATACATAAACTGATTAACTTCTTTCTGGTTACATGTCATTCTTTGGGTGAGCCTGGGTTCCATGGTTCATAGTTTCCCACATGGAATATTTGATCTCATTTTCCTATTAAAATTTTTATTTACAATCTTGGATTGGTTTTCACAAACATTTTCTTTACTCCTCATTTGAAGTTTGAGAGTGTTTCAGGAACAAACCAAGGAATTTCCTCATAATCTTTCTAGTATTTCTTATACATGTCTCTTCTGATTTCTTTCTAAAGACATAATTTAATTCAAAACTTCGACTTCAATCTCTGGTATACTTGGCCCTGATTCTGCTGTCTTTTCCATCCAATACATTCTGTGCATGACTTCAGTTTAATTTTTATAAAATAGTATTATCATTTATTTTCCTGTTTCAAAAAAAATAGTGATTCCCCATTGCCTTATTGATAAAATTCAAACTCTTTATTTCAGCATGTAAGGCCTTAAAAATCTATTCCAAATCTAATTTTTCAAACTTAGTTTCCACCTGATTATAATAAACCCATTGCTCTGGTTAGAATGGCGCTTATCTCCAAAATGGCACTTATTCGTTCCTATGTAGTAGTGAAGTTATTAACATCATATCCAATCAAATACTATCCATTAATAGGGCCATATTAAGATTTCCAACCCCCTCAGGATTATTTTCCACAACCACAGTACCTAAAATGATGGATCCATCCTATAAATTCTTATAGCACTTACTATTTACATTTCTCCTCTGTACTTACGTTTTATTAAATGTTTACTGTTTACATGTCTTGTTTCTCTAATGAAATAGGTAATCTCTTGGTGGCTAGAGCCATGCTTTACACTTAATTCTGGCTCATGGTAGGTTCATGAACATAAATAGTCCTAGTTTACTATAAGCCAAGTGATGAGGGCTAGTTATTGAGCACCAATTATACATACAACATAGAAATAGCAACTAATCTTCAAAATCATTTAAGAATTTTTCATGATTCGGGACTGGGAAAACATCATAAATCTTCCAGAATTTCCCCCCCAAATCCTCAGAGGTAATTTCATATTGTAATATCATTTGGGGAGGAAAAAATGAATTTACCAGTTTTTTTCTATATAGACATCTACATGTGCATAACAACAAAAAGATACAGTATTTAAAAATGATTAACCAATTAATATATTGTAGTACCATTTATTCTTGGTCATTAAAAAGATTTACCTTAGGCCATTAATATTGATGAAATGGAGGTTCTATCTTAAGCCTGTTAGTGATGATGAATAAACCGCAATGTATTTGAGTTTTCTTGTCTTTTTTCTCACAAAAGAATCTGTTTTGGCGATATAGACTAACAAGACTATAATAATAAGTTTCCTTATTATTTTTATTTGTTGGATATATTATCCAGTATTAAGCCAAAATAAAGGATAAACAGAATTTGACCCCCAAATAAATATAATTATTGAATATAACTATTTACATTAAAACGCAACAACAAATAGGAACTGGTATTTAATAGACTGTAAAAGATACACTTTTCCTTTTTTTGAAAAAGAAGGGAGTCAGGAAAGAATTCATAATGGAAAAAGTGCCCTCCTTTGCAAATTGTCCTAGTTCTGCTTGAGTGTGAGTAAATAGTTTCTAAAGTGAACCAGAAGCAGTGCTATATTTATAATAAGTGTTCACTACAAACATACTAGCTATACAAATGTTGAATTTTCAACACTGAAAAGCCTTTGGAAATCTGCTTATAAAAATTTTTTTGTTGATATTTTTATTTTATTTTTCATCATGATAATAGTACTTTTTAATCCCATTATTTGGGGTGCCTGGGTGGCTCAGTGAGTTAAAGCCTTTGCCTTCAACTCAGGTCATGATCTCAGGGTCCTGGGATCGAGGCCCACATCAGGCTCCCTGTTAAGCAGGGAGCCTCCTTCCTCCTCTTTCTGCCTGCCTCTCTGCTGACTTGTGATCTCTCTCTGTCAAATAAGTAAATAAATCTTTAAAAAAAATAATCGCCATCACTTATTTCACCCATACTCCACCCACCTCCCCTCTGGTAACCATCTGTTCTCTATAGTTAAGAATTGGTTTCTTAGTTTGTCTCTCTCTTTTTCTTTTCCCTTACTCGTTTATTTTGATTCTTTTCTCTTTTTTTTAAGATTTATTTATTTGAGAAAGAAGGAGCACACACAAGTGGGAGGAGAGACAGAGAGAGAGAATCTTCAAGCTGACTCCCTGGTGAAGGCAGAGCCTGATGTGGGGATGCCGGGCTTGACCTCATGACCCATAAGATCATGACCTGAACTGAAACCAAGGGTCACTTAACTGAGCCCCTCAGACACCCCACTTGTTTTGCTTCTTAAATTCCACATATGAATGAGATCATATAGTATTTATCTTTCTCTGACTGACTTATTTTGCTTAGCATTATACTCTCTAGCTCTGTCCATGTTGTTGCAAGTGGCAAGATTTCATTCTTTTTTATGGCTGATTAATATTCTTACATATTGATATTGCTATGTATCTATATAGATCTATATCACATCTTCTTTATCCATTCATCTATTGATGGGCACTTCAAAAAAAATTAAATTACATAGCACCTTATCCCAGCCAACAAATCTTCTTATTCCCAGGCTTAAATTAGTTTAGTGAAATCATGATTTGGGGAAATAAACAATTTAATGATAGATNGATGGGCACTTCAAAAAAAATTAAATTACATAGCACCTTATCCAAGCCAACAAATCTGCTTATTCCCCAGGCTTAAATTAGTTTAGTGAAATCATGATTTGGGGAAATAAACAATTTAATGATAGATGCAAATATGATCTGTAAAGTCTTATTCCTTACTTCTAGTTGTATTATGATTTGTTTATATTGCTGGTAATTAGATTTGTGAATACTTTTTGTAGTTTATAACCCACTCTCCCCCTTATTTCTCTCACCTTTTTATAGGATTTCTTAAGTTGTAAAGATGAAGTAAAATCTAAAATTAAAATTAGAGACCTAGTATTTTAGGTCATGCTCTAATCACTCTTAGATGTACAAAGATAATATAGAAATGAAAATGATAATCCTTCTGTGGAGTTTACTATATACCAGGTACCTCTCCATGTCCTTTAGATACATCAAAATATAATTCTTACAACCTTTTGAATTGGTATAGTAATTTCCTCATTTTACCTCTGAAGAAACTAAATTAGAAAGGATAAAAATTGTCCAGGACACATTTGCATGGCTCAGTTGGTTAAGGGTCTGCCTTCAGCATGATTCTGGGGTCCTGGGATGGAACCCCCTATTGGGCTCCCTGCTCAGCAGGAAGTCTGCTTTTCCCTCTCCCTCTGTTTCCCCTTCTTGTTCTCTCTCTCTCTGTGTCTGTCAAATAAATAAATAAAATCTTTTTAAAAAATTGTCCAAAGTTATGGCTATTAAATGCTACAGGCAGAATTTGGATTCAGGAAGTCTGTTCCCAGAGTCCCTGCTCTTCTCCACAATGCTATCTAATGAATGAATTGCATTCCATGTGTTCTGTGGTAAATCAGTGCTTTAGACCCAAACACATTTTTCCATAGAAAACTTGTAAGTAATGGTTTGATTCCTACTTAACTTAAAAAATACTGCCTACTTCATAATAAGTGATGTATAGTACTAACATAGCTCTTTGGATTTCTGGGTCCTAGAAGCAAGGATTAGGTTAAGGGAGAGTAGAAAATAAATCACCTCTCCTCTCTACATATGCTTCCTTCCCTGATGCATAGCCAGCCTCAGACAAAAACTTGAAAGACAAAGTTTTTTTTTTTCATATTATGTTTTTTGTTTATCTTTCTTCTCTGGTTCCTTTGCATATCTTTTCCCTCTATCTATAATACCAGCCCATAATTGGGACTATTGACAAACTCATTTTCTTTCTCAGCGCCGCACTCAAATGTCAAATCTGCTCTGCAAAGAGTCCTGACAGCCCTGTGGAGTTGGTTCCTGCCTTCTTTATTTTACTCTTTATTTTATTTTACTCTTCACACATTGTGATGTTACTTAACAGAACTACCACCTTGTCTATCTTCCCTATTAAATGATGAGTTCAGGCGCCTGGGTGGCTCAGTGGGTTAAAGCCTCTGCCTTCGGCTCAGGTCATGATCCNTATCTTCCCTATTAAATGATGAGTTCAGGCGCCTGGGTGGCTCAGTGTGTTAAAGCCTCTGCCTTCGGCTCAGGTCATGATCCCAGGGTCCTGGGATCGAGGCCCGCATCAGGCTCTCTGCTCAGCGGGGAGCCTGCCTCCTCCTCTCTCTCTGCCTGCCTCTCTGCCTACTTGTGATCTCTCTCTCTCTCTGTCAAAAAAAAAAAAAATAAATGATGAGTTCTTTGAGGATCAAAGGGTGTGCTATTCATCCTGAATCCCAAGAACCATAAACACCTGTGAACTATGCAAGATTCTTTATATGCATAATTATTATAATCTTTACAACAATCTCAAGGTAGTTCTAATTCCTGTTATAGGAATCAAGAAACCAAGGTTTGAAAGGGTGGGTCACGTAATTAAAAAGAGGAAGCACTGGGATTACAAAATAATTAAGTCTGCCTCAAAAGTTCTCTGCCTGGCCATATGTATATTTATAAATTTTAAAAAGTGATACTAAATTCCTTTCCATTATTCTTTATAGTCTTATCCAACTTTTTTCCCTTATAACCCATACTTTCCTACATCTCTGGGATATTGTCTCAATAAAATGTTAAAAGTAAAAAGATACAATTTAACTTATATGTGTTTTGAAGTAAAAATTACTGATCTCTAATTCTCTCTATGGAATTTTATTTTTCAAAGCATAGTGCTTATTTATCTAAATGACTAGTTGATGGAATTTGAACCTGAATGACTTAAGTATTATGTCGTAGGGGAAGAAGAGGCCAGATAGTGGGTCTATTGCATTTAGCCAGATCTACCTGAGAGTCCATTTCTGTGGTCAGAGTCTCTAAATTGTTCCCAATTTTTCTTCTTTTTAAAACTTGTTCTCTGCTTTCATTCACTTCTGAATTTCAAATTCTCTAAAAGCTTCTTGGGGATACATCTTTTGTTTAAATAAAGACAAAGTCAGAAGGCCTGTGGCAGTGACTAGCTTGTGGGAGGACAGCTATTCATACATATGAATCATTTCTAAGTGGGCTGTCTGTAAGATTTGTACTGCATGTATCTGATCATCTGGATATCAGGATGACAGCAAAACATTTCCTTATGTTAGCTTTAATTTATTCATTAAGCCAGTGAGTGATAGAAATATTCTTTAGGATGTTGAATTTGGCATGTTCTTCATTTTCTTTTCTTCATAATTAAATCTTTTAGTACTCTGGCATTTTAAAAGAAAACCTACATTTAAAGAAAAATGTGCTCTAATATTAAGTAACCTACTAATTATTAGGAAAATTAGGCTATGTATTCTCTTGACAGATATTTTAGCAGATAATTAACACACTATATAGTGGGCAATCTTACATTTTCCATAGATGAATTATGTCATTCCCAAAGATCAGCATAACCCCAATTTTACTTATATAGGTTACTCATTATACTCTAATAAATTTGATGAACTCTCTTTCTTGATGAATTGAGAAAAATAAGTCCTCACATGCTATTCATACTGAGAGTCATCTCTAAGTACATCTTTTAAATCTGATTTAGATAATATTGATAAAGTAACCCAAGCCCCCAATTTGGCGAGGATGTCATAAGAGAGGCATAATGATACAATGAAAAGCACACTGTGAGTTAGAGGTCTGATTCCACATGTCCCACCGACTCTGACCTTGAGCAAGTCCCTTAACTGGCTGGCAACTGAGCCGTAAAGTATAACATTTAGCAATATACTTTTTAGAGTCATACAAACATAGGTAAGAGGACCGGATACCTGTCTGAACAGCAGATTCTTTAACTATAAAAGAAAGATAAGCTCAAAATGCTGTTTTGTTGTGAGGACTGAATAAGAGAACGTATGAAAAGCTTTTGGCACAGGTTGCGTAGTGCATAAGAAAAATGTAAAGCATTATCAAGGCTTCCACTTACGCAGCTTCTGTCTTCACTGCATAGCACTGAAATACAGGGTTTATAAAATAGTAAGATGAATCACTGAGTTATAAAATCTTTTGAATAATGGCAAGATTATATTGATAAAAGTAAATTGCCTCCCAATATGTCTACTGTGAAAGAACACACCATTCATTTGAATATATGAGTTTCAGTACATTTGTTAAAAAAAAAATCAGCCTTATTATTTTACAATAAATTTGCAAAATATCTCATGGGGGTGAACTGTGAAAGAAACATTTCTAAATATTACAAATTGCTTTCTGGAAGTAGTTTTAGAACCTCAATATCTTGGACGTGATTTTTAGCACTTGATAATAAAAGTGATCATAAAATAAAAATATCATTCAATAAAGAAGGGTATAAATAAGTATATGTATTAAATACTCTTGCAAAAGGATAAAAGAACCTTAAAATATCTATCATAGCATTCCTCAATAGTAGACAAAGTAACTGAGACAAAATGTTAGAATTAGTTCAGGAGAAAAAAATGGAAAGAAATTTAAAATGACTTATAAAGAGACAATATTATTTTCAAATACTTTATTGGACACTCAGAGAAAAATCAGGTAGATCATATTAAAAATAGCAGTGCAAGGCAAAGTGAGGAAAACTGGCACCCATAGGAAAATGGGCATCTTTTTAATAATAGAAAGATTGTCTAAATAAAGTGAAAAGATCTATGGCATCTATGGCAGCTCAGTTATGTGGACATTTCTCCAAAATCAGCATATTAGTCTAAATTTCAATAATTGCCTTAAAGATGATCAAAAACTATGAATTAAATAAAACTATTGGGACTTCATCAAGATAAAAAGATTTACACAGCAAACAGTCAACAAAATCAAAACACAACCAACAGAATGGGAGGAGATATTTGCAAATGACATATCAGATAAAGGGCTAGTATCCAAACTCTATAAAGAACTTATCAAACTCAACACCCAAAGAACAAATAATCTAATCAAAAATGGGCAGAAGACATGAACAGACATTTCTCCAAAGAAGACATCCAAATGACCAACAGAAACTTGAAAAAGTCCTTAACATCACTCAGTATCAGGGAAATACAAATCAAAACCACAGTGAAATATCACCTCACACCAGTCAGAATGGCTAAAATTAACTAGTCAGGAAATGACAGGTGTTGGTGAGGATGTGGAGAAAGAGGAACCATCCTACACTGTTGGTGGGAATGCAAGCCAGTGCAGCAACTCTGGAAAACAGTATGGAGGTTCCTCAAAAAGTTGAAAATAGAGCTGCACTATGACCCAGCAATTGCACTACTGGGATACAATGTAGTGATCCAAAGGGGCATATGCACCTGAGTGTTTATAGCAGCAACGTCCACAATAGCCAAACTATGGAAAGAGCCTAGGTATCCATCAACAAGTGAATGGATAAAGAAGTTGTGGTATACATAATGGAATACTGTGCAGCCATCAAAAATGAAATCTTGCCATTTGCAATGACATGGATGAAACTAGAGGGTATTATGCTAAGTGAAATAAGTCAATCAGAGAAAGACAATTATTGGGTGCCTGGGTGACTCAATTGGTTAAGTGATTTCCTTCAGCTCAGGTCATGATCCTTGAGCCCCAGGATCAAGTCCCGCATCAGGCTCCTGTTCAATGGGGAGTCTGCTTCTCCCTCTCATGCTCTCTCTCTCTCTCTCTCTCTCTCTCTCTCTCATTCTCTCAAGTAAATAAATAAAATCTTAGAAAAAAGAGAGAGAAAGAAAGACAATCATCATATGATTTCACTGATATGAGGAATCTGAGAAACAAGACAGAGGATCATAGGGGAAGGGAGGGAAACATGAAACAAGAAGAAAAAAGAGAGAAAGACAAACCACAAGAGACTCTTAATCTCAGGAAACAAACTGAGGATTGCTGGAGGGGATGGGGATGGGAAGGTTGGGGTGACTGGGTGATGGACATTGGGGAAGGTATTGCTATGGTAAGTGCTGTGAATTATGTAAGACTGATGAATCCACAGACCTGTATCCCTGAAATGAATAATACATTATATGTTAATAAAAAAATTCCAGAAGCAATAAACCAATTGAAGAAATACTGTGACTGTTTGATGATCACTTTAAAGTCACAGTTGCTTTTTGAGATAGAATAAAATGTCAGACATTCCCTAAACTGATTGAATATAAAAATTCCTAGGGAGATAGTAAAAAATAAATATCTCTAATCTTCACTTCTGGCCTACCAAATCACAGCAGCTAAGGGAAAGACTCAGGAATCTGAATTTTTAGTAGGATTCTTCCAATATGATCCTGTATATTCTTTCTTCCAGCTTTTGTTTGGAAATCCTGTCTGGTATTAAAAAGAACTTTAAAAATATGAAGAGGTATATAATATTAAGAAAAACAAAACAAAACAAAACACTTGACAAGTAATGATTTAGTACAGTGGACAGAGGTTCCCAATTGTATAGACTATGAAAAATCTGTGAATTGCTATGGAAAGTGAAGATTCCTGGGATTTGCAGGGTGAGGACAACTTCACATAGATACTAAACTGTTTCTTTTTTCCAATCCTTTCTGCAGCAATACCTGGAAGAGTGACTCTACTAGTGGAGTCCACGTGGTGCATTTGAAGAACCAGGTTATTCTGAGAACTTCCAGGGAAAGAGTATGTCTAGGACTTTAATTTTTTTTAGAAGTTTCCTGAAGGATCAGGCTTTTGGAGCCCTGTAAACATTTTTAAAGACAGTGCACAGTCTGCTAGGTGTTGTGGTTTGGAAGGGCCTGCTGACTCACTGGACCTGGAAGAAGGGTTTTTCCAGTTCAGGGAGAAAAATCATTTGGATTTAAATCTTCCTAGTACTTTCAGTTGGGAAATGGCTGCTGGGATCATCTGGGGAGAGAGGAGAGCAGAAACACTCCTTGTGTCTCAAAAAAGAAGTGTTTATTGGTAATTTGTTCATTATACATTTCTGGAGCTAAAAATACTGATTTCTAGGACTTCAGAAATTCTGATTTGATAGATCCTGGGTGTGCACAATATTTCATTTTTTAATAAGTACCCAGGACTATTCTCATGCAAGTATTTAAGGATCACACTATTAAACTTTGGGCTATTAGATACAAGTTTATAGATTTCCAAAAGGTTTTGAGAAATTTTATTATTAAATGTTATTTTATTATTGTTTTAATTTTTAATTGAAGTATACTTGTCATACAATTTATATCAGTTTCAGCTTTATAACATAGTGATTTCAATAATTATATACTTTATAAAATGCTTATCATAATATATGTAGTTACTATTTGCCACCAAAGTTATTACAATATTATTAACTATATATTTTTTAAAGATTTTATTTATTTATTTGACACAGAGAGAGATCAGATCACAAGTAGGCAGAGAGGCAGGCAGAGAGAGAGGAGGAAGCAGGCTCCCTGCTGAGCAGAGAGCCCGATGTGGGGCTTGATCCCAGGACCCTGAGATCATGACCTGAGCCGAAGGCAGAGGCATTAACCCACTGAGCCACCCAGGCACCCTTATTAACTATATTTTTATATTGTACTTTTCATTCTTGTGATGGATTTATTATATAATCAGGAGTTTGTGCCTCTTAACCTCCTCACCTATTTTGCTTATCCTCCTCTTTGGCAACTATCAGTTTATTCTTTGTATTTATGAACCCATTTCTGTTTATTTGTTTATTTTATTTATCAGATTTCAGATACAAGTGAAATTTTATGGTATTTGTCTTTCTCTGTCTGACTTATTTTACTTAGCAATAATACCCTCTAGGTCCATCCATGCTGCTGTGAATAGCAAGATTTCATTATTTTTTATGGCTAAGTAATATTTCATTGTGTATATGTACTGAATCTTCTTTATCTATTCATCTAAGTGTTGATAAACACTTAGGTTGCTTCCATATTTTGACTATTGCAAATAATGCTGCACAATGAATTAAATAATGTGGGTGAGTAATGTTTTGTCATGGCTACTGAAATACCTTAGATATTGGAAGCAATATGATGGTGAAATGGAAAAGTCCTCAGGAGTCGAGTTGGAGGGCGCCTGGGTGGCTCAGTGGGTTAAAACCTCTGCCTTCGGCTCAGGTCATGATCTCAGGGTCCTGGGATCGAGGCCCGCATTGGGCTCCCTGCTCAGCGGGGAGCCTGCTTCCCCCCTCTCTCTCTCTGCCTGCCTCTCTGCCTCCTTGTGATCTCTCTCCCTCTGTGAAATAAAGAAATAAAATCTTTAAAAAAAAGTATTTAAAAATAAAAAAAATGAAAAAAAAGGAGTCGAGTTGGAACTGGCATTTGTTGATTATTTTGTAGAATATCTTAATATGGGGATAATAAAATCTCTAAACTTTCAGGTAATGGAGATAGTATAGATACTTGTCTCATAGGGTTATTGTGAGGATTAAATGCATTACTACATGCAAAGCAAGCTAGAAAATACAATTTCCATGTCGATATCATAAGGTTGTGTGGGTGGGTATTACGAAAGTGGTAGATGATTTTCAATATGGACAAACATAGGGACATACTTTTAGAATAAAGTTAGAATTATCCTTATTATTTAGTAGATTCTATTCCTGTTTATTGTAACTAAATAGCTGTATGAGCTTAGACAAGTCATTCAAATACTTGGAGACAGAGGTAGGAGAGGGCTTTTCAAGAAGAGAGAACACAAACAAAAGGGATGGAGTCAGAAAATTCTGGAGTAGATTTTAAACGAAGAATGACTGAAAGCCAGTAATAAAATATAAAACTCCTCCCACTGCTACTCCCTCCCGCACACACACAAAAAAAACCTCTATTAAAACATCGATTCCACACAGAGGAGTTTGAATTTACACAGTAAATAATAGCAACAATAAACACTACAGTAATGGAACCAGGAAAGTATTTCCTATCTGCAATGACCCACACACTAGTGAAATACAGTGGCGATTTTGTGATAAATACTGTGTTAATAACTAACTTTTACTAACACTTACTATGTAATAGGCATTTTTCTAATTGCTTTACACATATCAATGCATTAGTCCTCACAATAATCCTATGAGACAAGTAACCATGCTATCCCATATTCAGAAGAATAAACTGAACTGCAGACAGGTTAAGTCTCTTGTCCAAGGATAATATAGGTAGTAAAGCAAACCCAACTTCCTGACTGATTTACTTTAAACAAAATTAATCAAAATATGATTCTAGTTTAAACCTCTGAAATGATGCTACTCTCATGAGCTTGCTTCCTGTAAGCTTTTTTGATTGATGATAAAGGAGGTGGTAAAACAGCTAATTTACTGGCATTGCACATCCAGCCTCTCTTTTCTTCTATAGTCTAAACTATGGCGATCCTTTTGAAAGTGAGTTTTGGATAGAAATACTATTCACCTTATGAGAATTGTAGAAAAAGGTGTTTGAAAGCCATTGATCTCTGCAAGAAATAAAGAGTATTATAATTAGAAGTTGAAAGAAGAAGATGAATGAGAATAACATCACAGATGTAGAATTCACAAAGCTTGCCAACTCCTGAAATTTATTTATGTGGTCATGTGGTTTGAAGGATTTTAATTGACTCAGATATATTTATATTAGATGTCTAGGAGAAAGGTGATCTTACTAACAACACAGCTAGAGAAATCTTCATGGGAAGATTCTAAATTGAAGAGAAATAGAAGTGCTCATTAAAGAAAAAATGGAAATAAAGGTGGAGCTCAGGAGTAGAAACTTGGAGGGATATCTATATTTACAAGATTAATGCTCCTTAAATCTTTTCTAAAACAATGCCAAGTGTAAACAAGGCAGACAAATAGGTGAATGGACACAGGC
>LNAC01001139.1:297704-333090 GCA_002007465.1 Ailurus styani
CATCTTTAGATCTTTTAAACTTTATTCCAAGTTTCAGTTTTTTCCATCTGTTTAATCCTTTAATTCACATCCTTCTTTATTTTCCCAGAAATGTATCAAAATGTCTCATTTGTTAATAAAATACTTTCCCTCCTCCAGCATTCTCATTAAAGATATGGATTTCTTCTTGTAAGGTCCCAGAAAGGGAACAGGCAACAAATACATGTACCAAGTCACCATTCTGAGCTGTATGCTCACATCTTGTTCAAATACTCATTTCATTGGCTCTCTTGATACTACGCTTCTCTTTTTCCTATTACTTCTCTGACTTCTTCTCATTATCTTTTGTAGGATTTTTTTCTTTATTCTTCCAAAGCAATTTGGATTATGCAAGACTTGGTCCTAAGCTCACGTCTCTCCAGTCTCTCCATATCACACTCTTTTCATGGACTTCCTTTACCATACTAATGGTTTCATTTAGCATTTGTTTTGTAATGGCTCATTTATATTTCAACCTTTTTATTAAAACTATTAAATGTATCAGGAGAATTTTAAGAAAAAACTACATTCAATATTTTAAAAAAGAAAAACAATGGTTCCTAGGTGGCTCAGTCAGTTAAGTATCTGGCTCTGTCTCAGATCATGATCCCAGGGTCCTGGGATTGAGCCCCACATCCAGCTCTCTGCTCAGTGGGGAGCCTGCTTCTCCTGCTCCCTCTGCCTGCCACTCCCCCTGTCTGTGCTCTCTCTCTGTTAAATAAATAAAATAATCTTTGAAAAAAAGAAAAACCACATTCAAAATCTTAATAATGTTACTCGCCTACTTTTCTTGTTATATTCACTTATTATAATTTTTCACTTATTAAAGTTTCACTTATTAAAAACACATCTAGGGCGCCTAGGTGGCTCAGTGGATTAAAGCCTCTGCCTTTGGCTCAGGTTACGATCTCAGGGTCCTGAGGCCGAGGCCTGCATCGGGCTCCCTGCTCAGTGGGGAGCCTGCTTCTTCCTCTCTCTGCCTGCCTCTCTGCCTACTTGTGATCTCTCTCTGTCAAATAAATAAATCTTAAAAAAAAAACCACACATCTAATATAGCATACACATCTAAAAATAGCTTAAAAACCTGTAACAATATTATATTGAATGATAATTATATAGTAATAATTTGTAAATTTGATTTTCAGCTTTTACAGTTAGTTAGTCCATGGGAAAGTTTAGAACACTTGTAAAAGTGTAACAGTAAAAGTAGCATACAAAAGGACATAAATGTAGTGTAGAAAGGGTGAAGGGAAAAGTAGAGATAAAAATACCTTTATGTCATGTGATAGGAAGTCAAGAATTATTTTTCAAGAGTTAAGAGAACAGTAAATATTTAAGTACATTATCAGAGTTAAAAAAATAAGCAATGGAAAACTATTACATAAATATAAATTAGAGGAGGATAGAAGAAAAATATATATATATACTGATATGTACAAGGCAGTCAATAATTATTGTATAAACTTTATTAAACAAGAAACAGATATTTTCTAGCATTATATGAGAACCTCATGAAAGAAAAAAGAATTTAAAATTTACATTCATTTGATATAAATGTCTTACTATAATAAAAAATAAACAGTAGACAAATAACCACTAAGGAAACAATAACCTTAGATAATTCACAGAAAGAAGAAATGTGAATTTTCAAACTCTTCTTATAAAATCTTAAATAAGGGCACCTGGGTGGCTCAGTGGGTTAAGCCTCTGCCTTAGGCTCAGGTCATGATCCCAGGGACCTGGGATGGAGCCCTGCATCGGGCTCTCTGCTCAGCAGAGAGCCTGCTTCCCCCTCTCTCTGCCTGCCTCTCTGCCTACTTGTGATCTCTCTCTCTGTCAAATAAATAAATAAAATTTATAAAATAAAATAAAATCTTAAATAAGGGGCACCTGGGTGGCTCAGTCATTGAGCGTCTCTGTCTTCGGCCCAGGTCATGATCCCAGGGTCCTGGGATCGAGCCCCACATCGGGCTCCCTGATCTCTGGGAAAGCCTGCTTCTCCCTCTCCCACTCCCCTTGCTGGTGTTCCCTCTCTCGCTGTATCTTTCTCTGTCAAATAAATAAATAAAATCTTATAAAAAATCTTAAATAAAATTGTCATAGAATGATATAATTGAAATTCATAAAATGTTTTCTGTTTCTTTTTAACTTAAATATTAACCTTAATATAACAGTTCATTTTACTTTTTATTGGCTTTATTGAGCTCAAATAATGATTTTTAAATACAAATATTCATAAAAGAAAAAAGTAGTTAATGTCAACTGCATCAGTAAATTCAGTTAGTATAAAAAATATTAGTTTAATAGACATAGTATTGCTAATATATGAAACAGTGTACTGTACCGTAAAGGCCAAAAGAAAGAGTTAGGATTGGAGGGATTGGTGCTAATAGGAGGAGGGACAGTATAATAATTCTATTGAAATAGTTTGGAGGAGAAACAGTATGGATGGAGATGTAGTTAGACTTAATTTTGTTAGTAGGAAGACAAATTTAATAACATTAAATTTTATTTTATTTTATTTTTTTTGTGAAGTGCTGGTAATGGGGCATTCCAGTTTAAGGAAAGCAGAGATGCTTCTTTGGAAGATTAGCCATCTACAGAAACTTAGTAAGATTGAGAGACACTCCTGAAGGCCCATTTGAATTTGGCAATCATGAATCAATGGTGGGTGTAATTCTGTAGCTGCTCTCAGATTCTCAAGGCAGTCACAGATTAAGGGCATAGTTGAATTCATCAGAAGTTTTTGCCAAACAATAGCAATAGAAGACAGAGGGGCAAGGGAGTTTAAAAAGCAATAAAAATTATTTTATATTATTCTTGAAATGTTGGACCATGGAAGATAAAAAATAAAGTTAAGCAATACATCTGGGCCTGGGTACTGAACTTTTAAAGTACTAGTGAAACTGGTATCTGTTTTTGGATTCTGATTTATACATGTGCTACTTTCTCTCATGATGGTCAGTGTAATGTTTAGGTCAACTTTGTGAAAATAAGACAGCCACTTTCAACCTCAGCCACTCTCCAAGTGTACATTATTACATAAATGGATAGTGTTAATGGACATATTTATTGATTAGTCAGCAAATTTTCACAATTTTCAGGCAAAGATGTTCTAAATTCTTAAGGAATTAATGAGAAAATGCTCAGAAAATTATGGCAATGGTGGATAGAAAATCCCCTTAATTCTAAGCTTTTCACTAAGTAATTTTTAAAAATCATATCTATTTTTCTTTTTTCTTTTCACCCTATGAGCATTTTCATATAATCTTGATGTTGACACCATATATTCACAATCATAGCTTTTACTACAGTGAGGGGATACACAATGATGAATTTTAAATATCTTTCTTTACCCTAGCCCTCTTTTATGTATATTAGACAAATGTATCTAAATACTTACTGCATATTTCTACATGGATTTCCCAAGAAACTTTCATCTCATAATATTGAAAACTGAACTCCTCACATTTACCAACTCCTCAATCTCTTCCTTTATCTGTGTTTTCTCTTCTTTTCAAGAGAATCTTCTCACATTCAATGAATTGTGCCAAAATTTCTTCCTACTTTAGAGTCTGATATTTAATTATTAAATTTTAGTAATTCTATCTCTTTATTATCCCGCATATTTCCTGATCTTCAATGCAATTACCACTGTTTCCATTCTGTCCTCATCACCTCTCAGCTGGCGATTTTCAATAGTCTGAATTGGATTCCCAATTTCCATTCTTCTTTCCCAGCTATTCCTCCATGCTATTACCTAGCTATGTGACCTTTGGCAGGTCCCTTCATGTCTCTAATATTGGCTTCTTCACCTCTAACCTGGATATTGTATGTGTACTTTCTACCAGATAAGATATATATTATATATGTGTACATATATATGTCAAATATATAAAATGAGAAACTGAGTAGTAATCAAAAATCTTGTGATGAAACTCAGCATACACTGCAATAGCATATATTCTAAAACTAAGCATATAAAAGAGTAATGTTGAAATAGATTATTTTTTAAGCTTGACAATAAATCAGAATTCTCAAGCTCACTTCTTAATAATGCTTTCATGGATTTTTTATTGAATGACAGAGCAAGCCACATATCATTTATCAACTGTTAATATAGCACTTAACTTCTTTAATGCAATGCTTAACTATAAATGTCTGTAACTACAAATGAGGTGTTTAAATTTGAAGATACTTTAGATAGATGGCAATACCTATAATTATAGAATCATAATTTCTGCCTGAATTGCACTTAAAAGTTAAATTTCCAACTGCTTCTATTATTGGAAAAGTAATAATAACAATTATAACTATACCATGAAATATTAAAAGCTGAACATTCAATTTGAAGGTAGCTAAAATAAAAAAAGTAATGAAAAGTGAACCTATAAAACACTTGCAATTCATACACATATGTTATATAGAGGCACTGGAGTCTTTATTACAAGAACTGGAGTCTTTATTACAATTCATCTTTTCAGATGCTCCCTCCCTCTTTGGCATTAGGATAGTATTATGGTTAATACTTCTCATCCAAAAATCATCACTTTCCCATGACAAAATTTTTATTCTAAGATATACATAATGTTACACTAAAAGTGTAGAACTTTTAAATATGACAATTAAAAACATTTGTATTAGGCTTATATGTTTAGAAATGCATCTTTATTTTTTACAGTTGAGGTGGTTGACCATTTTAATCCAGGCCATGCAACTTACCATCATTACGAAGAGTGAGTGGTGTTGGAGGACTAAGTACTCGAGCATTTGTCACTGTGTTTTTCACCAGACAAATATAGCTGCCAACATCTGATGATTGGACTTTAGAAATATAAAGGTTGCCTGTCTCCTGGGAAATGAACCGCCGGCTGTCCTCCGCCACAAAGGAAGGGAACTCATTAAATACCCAGCTATAGATGATCTCTGAAAATACACAAAATTCAATTGTTGAAAGATATAGATTATTTTACTAGAAGTTAAAGCTCAAACAGCAAATTCTTTTCTAAGTGTTAGATATATTGCAAGACCATATGTATTTGATCCAGATACCTATATAATTTAGTATTTTAAGTTCAAAAAACTATTGTTCTTAATGATTATAAGAAGATCTGAAATGTTTCTTAAGGATGCTTAACATTTTTCCATCCATCCATCCAGTTCCAATGTGTGTTGAATGTGTGTTGGATGATTGGCGCTATACCACTGAAATTAAAAAAGATGAGAGAGTCAGTTCCTCATTCTCAAAGATAAATATAATGAGAGATTTACCCAAACCTATCAATCAATATGGAATAAAGAAATGGAGATATGTACTCTATTGTAAAGAAGGCATGGGAGAGGGGTACTTAAGCAATCATGCTGATTAGTGAAAACTACCTGAGATAAGAGACACCTAAGCTACATTCATTTATTCATTTATGCAACAAATACTGGTTGAGAGTTACAATAGAGCAGGCATTGTTATAAGTGGGAAAAAAAAAATAAAAAGTCTGTGGTCTCATGGAGTTTTCATTTTAGTGGGAAGAAACCAGGAATACACAAGTATATGTCAAGTGGTGGTAAGTGCTATGAAGAAAACTAAGGCATGTTAAGAGAGAGAGTGATAGAGGTGAGAAAAATATGTGAATTTATGTTGTAAAAGCTCCCTCTGCCTACTGGGTAGAGAAAAGACTGGGTGACGACAAAGCAGGCACCCAGAGGGAAAGACGAGGAATAATGCCCACTAGTCTCAGAGGCTATTTTCAAAATAGCCATGAAAGATAGAAATGATTCATATTAAAATGGCAGTGGTAATGACAGTATTGGTTCTGGTAAAATGTGACTGTGGAGTTAACAAGAATTGCTGAGGGATTCATTATGAAATGTGAGAAAAAGGAGTCAAGGATTTAGGTTTGGGGCCTGATTCACTGAGCAACGAGAAGAATGTATTGCATTTACTAAAATGTGCAGACTAGGAAAGAGCAGTTCTTTGGAGATATGGGTGGAGTAAAACTAGGATTTTAATTTTGGCAAATGAAATCTAACATAATATCTGGTATTCAGTGAGAGAAACTGATAAGGCAGGCATATATTTGAATAAAGAAGGCAAGAGAAAGTTTATTCACACAAGGATTGGATGGTATGAATGGACAACCACAAATTGTTTTGTGTTACTGGACTGAAAATTTCAAGAAAGGGAGTGGTAAAAGAAGAGATTAGAGAGATTAGAGGTAAATCCAAATTATTAAACAAAGATTAACATGATATGTGTATGTTGTATTAAGAAGCTTGTGCTCGGGGCTCCTGGGTGGCTCAGTGGGTTAAAAGCCTCTGCCTTCATCTCAGGTCATGATCTCAAGTTCCTGGGATCGAGCCCCACGTCGGGCTCTCTGCTCAGCGGGGAACCTGCTTCCTTCTCTTTCTGCCTGCCTCTCTGCCTACTTGTGAGCTCTCATTGTCAAATAAATAAATAAAATCTTAAAAAAAAAGAAGCTTGTGCTCAATCTTATATCTAATGTAGTACCACTGGATGTTTTTCAAGAAAGGGTTGACATAAATACATACATTAGTAGGTTATTCTGGTGAGTCTGCAAAGGTTGGATTTAATTGCAGGAGAGAACAATAAGATACTATTGCAAACTAAAGATGAAGGCTGAAGAAATCTGAATCAGAACCATGATCATAAAAATGAGAAGAAAGATGTTGGTCCAAGAAATATATCAGAAATAAGGCAGAGAAAGAGAAAAATAGTCCTGGTCCAGGAATACTCATGTCTTCCTTGAGTGACTGGGAAGAGGATGGTCTAAAGGTTCAGTGGAAATATACCAAGTAAAACTAGTTTAAGGAGAAAGATTATTGTTTCATTTTCAGGAGATTTTGAGTTGGAGCTCTGTGAAGTAAATCTGGTTAAGTTGTTCCAGCAGTTGGCAAATACGTGTTTGAAGTCCAGGAAAGGAAATCTGAGGTGAAGTTTAAATTTGGGAGTTGTCAGTATATTGGTATGATTGAATCCAAGTAAGTAGGTGAGATAAATCAAGAGGAGTAGATGTAATGAGAAGGTACTCCAGGAAGCACAAACATCTAAATAAAGGTAAGAAAGTGTTAAATGGGATAAAAGAGAAGAGACTGCTAGAAAGTTTCAAAGGGAATAAAGAAAATGCAGTGGTTTAGGTACCAACGGCTTAACCATTTCCACAAGATTAAATGATGTCAAACAAGGAAAAAGGCCCAATAAAATAAAGGAAAATGTTACTTAAGATTGGGATTGGGATATCACTGAATGGCAACTTCAATAAATGAATGCGGATCAAAGTCAGACTGCAGTTGAGGAACTAGAGGCACTGTGTGTGTAGGTCAATAGCATTCAAACCTCAGTGTTAGATTTACCTATGTCATGATTGAAAGAGCAAATTCCAAGGCCCCTTTTCTCCTACCTACCTATCATGAGAGGTTAAAAGTAAATTCATCAGTCTGGCCCTATATAGTTTTTAGTGGGGAGTCTGGCATTTAATCAGCCTTTCTGGATACTCAAGCAGAGACTTGAAGCTTATCCATTCATACTAAAAGTCAGTGCAACTAATTTTGAACTTTTTATATTGATCAATTAACTTTGAATACCTCCCTAATCTATTACTATGTTGTTGTTTTTTTGTCTTAACTGAACCAACATAATATGTACAGTAAAGGTAAATCATTAATTTTCATGAATATGTGTTTGAGAAATTTGGTGTCATAGACTAACTTCTGAGAAGAATCAGAAACGTTTTCATAGACATCATCTTAGGCAGGTATATTCTATACAATCAATTGATAAACATTAAAATGGCATTTCTTCTGTTCCCAAAGTCTCCTCTCCCCCCATGTGTTTCCTTCACTTGGTCCAATCCATTCGAACTTCCAGATGCAATGTACCATAGTCCTTCCTGACTTGGCTATTTACAGATGGTTTAAATTAACCAAATATTCAGCTAAGTCTTTGAGGTTCAGTTGTCTCACTCAAAAATGAGATTAGTATTACCTGCTTCATAAGTTTTGAAATAAGATAATTTAACCAAAAACTTAACACACAATAAGTACTTATAAAATATGAAAATTAATATTTCTGTTATCCCCTTCCTCCCCAAAATTATAAGGTTAAGAGCTTTTTTTTAATGTATTTCACTTAAATACAAGGAAAACAGCAAAGGGATCTAAAATAACACTGAAAGAATTATTGGTGTTTAAATATTAGTCCGTTTCCATAGAAAATTTTAATAATGTTTGAATGTTAAGTCTAAGCAATATTTAGACAATATTTATTACTTCTAAGCATAGAATATAGTTGTAACATATGCTTGACAAATCTGAAATGTTATAGTGCATTAATATACAATTATAGTACACATGTACAGTATCAAAACTTAAAAATATTTTAACAAATGTTTTAAAACAAACTCCTTTTTTATAGCTGCAGTTACCCACTTGATTATCATTAGTCCACTCAATATATACTAAGAATTTATCAATTGTATCCATGTGGTTTTATTCAAATAAAAGTGTAATTGAAATACTTCATTCTGTTCTCACACTTCTCAACTACACTCTAAATTCAAGGACTTTTCACATTTAACAATATGAATTCTTCTAATTGTTATAATAAGAGTTTCACTTGTTCACACATAACATGTATATTTTGATATTTTTGAAATTTATTTTAAATTGGATTTTACTGGGGTTATCTTAGTTTTTGACTTATATTACTTGAAATTTGGGGGGAAAAAAGCAGTGAACAATTAAAGAAGACTATCTTTCATTGAAATACTATTTCTGGGGATGCCTGGGTGGCTCAGTTCGTTAAGTGGCTGCCTTCAGATCAGGTCATGATACCAGAGTCCTGGGATTGAGTCCTGCATCTGGCTCCTGGCTCAGCAAAGAACCTGTTTCTCCCTCTCACTCTGTCTGCTGCTCTTCCTGCTTGTACTCTCTCCCTGTCAAACAAATAAATAAAATCTTAAAAAAAAAGGAAGAAATACTATTTCTGTTATAATGCTTATTGAGTCAATATTTTATTAAATATTTTTACAATAGAAAGAAATTATATAAAATTGTCATTTTCTCAAATTTTACAGGAAAATGAGTATTTGGAGATTAAACATGTTTATTTAGTTTTTAAAATACGTTTTCAATTTTGGATAACAAAACATTTCATATTTCTAAGAAGGATAAAAAGTAAAAGTTGTATACAATAGAAAAGCTGATAACCTGAATGTGGATTGAATTTTCTCACTGTGTCCAAAATGGAAATATTGAACTGGGTTAAAACTTTTAAGATGGCTGCTTACTTTCTCCTTTTTTAGGAGAAAAAAACGTTATGTTTTTCATTATCTATTTGCAGTTATTTAATATCCTTCTGAAACTTTTCTTTACTATCATAAAAAACAAACATTAATTATATTTCTAGTAAAATCTCAAAGCCTGAAGATTATAAAATTCAGGAAGCTAGTAAAACATAGTTGACTTTGATGTCATCATCTTTAGTTCCATATACCACTTTGTTTTATATAAATTGTGCTTTGCCCTTAAAAGCATTTAACAGAAGTCAATTTATTAAATATTAAAATTTCAATATTATTATTAATTTCAGAAGCATATTGAGACTGGTCAATTGTTATTTTCCCATTTTTAAGAGGTTCTCTTTAATACCATGTTAACTAAGACAATTGAAAATGTTTTAGAAGTTCATACAATTCTTATGAGTGTACTCCCTATTTTAGAAAACAATGACTACTTTTTGAGATATCCTTTGTGTCTTAGCTTTGGATTGCCTTTTATGCTAATTTTCACTAGTGCATTTTTTATACTATGTGGTAGTATACATTTGGCCAACAAGCTCATGTATTGTGACAGCTTGAGGATATGGTTTTTATGGGAGATTTTTTTATCTTTCTCTATGAGTCGGTGAGGATCATTCTAGTTCACTGAGGACAAAGCCAATTACAGGCCTGATTTGGTACATATGTTATTTTAACTTCCCCTCTCCAGTAAACCCAAAGACTTGTGTTTCATCCCAGTATGAACATTTATCCTCAAGCTTCTGGACTTAAGGGTCAATTTCTGTGGCTTCCAAGATCTCCTCAAGATTAACACAATTCCCAGATTTTAGTTAGGATTTTAGCCCTCTATTTTAGTTCTTATTTGTTTTTGAAACCTGGGGATTTCCATTTCTTTCTTGAGAGCTTAACTATATATTGAAATTTTCTTTATTTTACTCATTGTTCTTAATATTTTCATAGTAAGAAAGTTTCTAAGTGGGCTTTATCTGTCTATTGTCCTAATCGAAAGTCCAGGTTTCATGGCTTTATGCCTTGCAGACTTTCAACACAACTAATTGATTAAGTGTCACAAAACAGATTATCTTGTCTTTAATCCCCTGACAAATAAGATGATTACTTAAATGATATATTTCCACAACTAGAGCGTATGAAAACAAGAGTATCCATATGGGCAACAATGCTCATTTTTCATAACTGCAATGCCATTAATGAAAAAAGTGTGAGAAAGGGGAATGAAATTGCATACTGGACTCTGAAGTCCTTGAAAACAATTTCAATGAGTAATCACATATGAGTGATTTCAATATTCTTTAATATAACTGCAAGTTACAAAATAACCATTCTTCTTCTTAGTAATGTATGTACACATCAAAAGCTCTGGGTCAAAGGATATGGAGAGAACACAATGAATATAGCATCTGAGTTTGTTCACTGACCCAATTAAATAATGTCACTCTCCTAGGGAGCCTATTTTCTTTATCCTTGTCAGCTATAAAAAGGAAAACCTAAAAATCAGAAATTTCTCTATTTTTATGGTATGATCAGTCTTACAGTTTGTGGTAAAATTTTCCAAATGATGGGCTCTATGAACCAAAATCCTTGATCTTACATTTTTGTAGTTATCCCTGTAATGTGACATATAACATTGTGTCTGTCAAAGAACTACAATTATAATTTATACTTTATTATAAAAATAAAATTTTTAGTTTGCTTTTTAAAATGTTTGTTTTGTACTTATAGTTTGAGATACTTTTGCATTAATTTTTAATGGATGATGCTTAGTAGAGTATCATATGCATTTTATTTTTTTGTCATATACATTTTAATATTTACTAACTGCCTTATGATTATATTTGTTTTCATCATCCACTATGACTCCTCTCTCTCTTTTTTTTTTGATGAATTAATTGATGTGAAGATACTTGAATAGGGGAAATTTGTAAGTTACTGGCATAAGCAATATGACTTTAAATATTGGCACCTCAATTATTTTGTTTATAGAAAGCTTGCAGCATTTTGGGTTTTAGAATCAATGATATCAAGAAGGAAATAGTAGAAAATTATTCTATTAATTATCCATTACTACTAAGCATAAAGGAATACAACCTGAAATTAGTAGGAAATATCTTCTTAACATTGCTGATTTATACCTTCATTGTGATAGAAAGTGTTACTATTAGCCACATGAATACTCTTGGTAGGGCAGAGACTAAGTCTACTTTTTTCACCATTATATTGCTAGAACCCAACAGGATGCCTGGCATGTAGTTGCTTAATAAATATTTGATGAATAAATGGTCAGGATAAAAAATATCTATATATGTATTTTTATAGGCCTCTAAGTTTTAAGAACAAGAGTGGACTTTTTTTTAACATTTCAAACTTCATTGGAAACTTTCTAAGACTTTTTATATAGACTTATTTGGCCTTGAGAATATGAGTCAAAGATAGCATTTGAAGTGAGGCTAAATACAGACACTGAGAAACAATGTAGGCAGTTTTAACAGTCTGGAATGTATTATCTGTGAACAGAAGACAAAGTGTCATGTTTACAAAGTTACTATGAAGTGTTTTTATGATTTATTCTACCAGGTAAATTAGACAAAAATTGAAGGGGCATTAAATTTTGAGGTGGCCCAACTTCTTTCTCAGGTTAAAGCCTCCATGATAGTCAATCATTTTTCCTGTGCTTTGACATGTTCTCTGACATTTTGTTGAGGAAGCTGACTCAGCAGTTCAAGTTATAAATGGATCATATATAAAAATTATATTGGCTGCTATATTTAGGATGAGGACTTGAGATCAAGATAACTGGAAGTGTCAACAATTAAATAGCAATAAATTATGATACACAGAACACTCCTTAGGAAAGTCTCAGGGACTGGAAAAGGAACTGACTTGAGTCTTTACTACTACAAATCACACAATTTACACTGTTTTCCAACCCTACCAACCCCACCACCCCACTTCTGTTAGAAGGCAGAATCATGTGAATAAGACCATGGACTTTACAATCACAAACATCAGAATTTCAGAGATGCCTGTGTGATCTACTGACTATGCATGTTTGGGCAAGCTATTTAACTTTATTAAAGTCAGTCTTCTTAGGTATAATATGAAGGTAATTGTAGGTTAAGTGAGATATTTCATGTAAGTTTAGTACTACAGAACTACATGTAGTCAGTTATTATTATTGTTATAATCATCTTCATTATCAAAGGTCTGGGGCTCAAACAGGTAAAGGAAACAGTAGAAAATTAAGGCTAATTACATAGAAGAGGAAAAATTCAAATTTGTCCGATGCACGCTTAACCTATATTTTATCATTATATCATACTGGTTAAATTATTACATTCTGATCTTTCTGAACCTCAGTTTCAGTATCCATAAAATGGGACAGTAAGATTTATATTCTACATTGTGCTGAGGATTATATAAGCCACTTAAATGAGAGTGTTCGAATAGTTGTTAGGTCAAGATAAATGACCAAGTGTAATGCAGGATGTGATACAGTGCAGATTCACCTTGAACCTTGTACATTTGGATTTAATTTTTACAAGTGTTGAGTTACACCTATAAAACATAGCTAGAGGCAAAGATCCTGAGAATAACAATAGAAGAAAGCTGTCTACCTGACACTTGGTTAGTGTCCAGGGAATCAAGAAAGGTATTTTTAAAGATGTTGCCAAGAATATGAGAGAATATTTGTCACATTTAAAAAATGAAATTGCTTCAATACAAAGGTAGGGTGTATGATTACTTTAAATTTCAGTTATCTTATTTGAACAAAACAAAGTACTAAATCCCCTTTTTCCAAAAGAAAAAGTTTTTGAGATATGTATTTTCATTAGTTTATTAGAGTCAGAAGCAGCAGAATTCTGCTTCAAAATTATAATAAAATAAAATTTTATATGCATATAACTCAAAACGACCTTAGCAAAATAAAAATCAAAAAGATTTTTTTTGATAAAGAAAAGAATATTTGTAATAGAAACAGTAGTTAACTGGTATTCTCTCATGATCTGCAACTCAAATGAATCTGAGTAAGTGAATTCCAAGTCATAGAGTTCAAGTGATTATACCACCTGGGTGACAGTAAGCTATTTTTACTTTCTCTGTGGAATGCTTCACACAGCAGAGGACTTTCTGTTTTTAAATCCCAAGAGCCCTGTGTCTAGAAATAAAGGTCATTGCTAACTCTTTTCAAAACACAACCTAAATTTCTTGCTTTCCTAAGGGGTTTTTAAATTATTTTTATTGAGTTGTAAACGCCATCAGGTCAGGGACCAGCATTTACTTACCAGTGTGCTAGTCAGTGGCCCAAGTTCAATTTAGGCTTGGAACTTTGCATTAAAAAGCATTCACTCTAGACTTTCCACAGTTCACTGTCAAAGCCCAGAGATCCTAGCTCTTAATTAACAACGGAATATATGTACTATAGAATTTTACTAGGGAAGATCACCTTGATGTGCTTATGAAAAGAGTTTACCTTAAAGAAAAGACATACATGGAGAATTACTGGAAGACTGTGTGAGCCATCTGTTAGGCATAATCAAGGTAATTTAAATTCATCCTCATTGAATCAAAATATTAGACCACAATATTAATAATAACAGCAACAATAGTGAAGGTCAGTTTTGTAAAAATGGAATCTGAGAAGGAGATTATTTGAATGTGATTTATTTTTGAGGTGTTCCCAGGAGAAGGAATTAAGAAAGGCAGGAAACAGTAAGGAGGAAAAAAATCAGCTAACGAAGGATGTGGTTCCTGCCAGAGATTAGTTTAAGACCAATCCCATTTGTGACTCTGGAACACAAATTTAACTGCAGAACTGGTGAGCATAGCAGTGGAAGGTAAAGAGATTCGGCTTTTTGGATATTGGCAGCTAGTTGGGGTAGGTGAGGTGCCATGAGGGCAGGCAGCACAATTCCCTAAATAAGGGAAATTCTCTGGAGAAGGGGCAGCTGCTGGATAGGCACATTAACCAGGTAGAGGAGATCCAGGTGTGGCACCAATAGCAACCAGTAAACTTGTTTAGCACTTAGTATGTACTAAGAAACAGTGTGCTCTATGTATATTAATTTATGTAATCCTTACAAGGATAGGTAACTCAATTTTATGATGAGGAAACTAAGATATAGAAATCAAAACTTGACTAAAAATTCTTATTAAGCATAAATTTTTATTTGAAAAAAGAAAACCTGATTAATAGGGGTTTCAAGTACTTATTAGGTTGAGTTATATATGATATAGGGTCTAATTTTGCCAATTAAAAACTTGATGCTTCATAGTAACTAATCAGAGCAGTGTCTAAATTCCATTCACCAGACAAAAGCAGATTTTTGTATATTCTTATTAACTATTGAGTCACAACCTAATTAAAATGTCAGAGAGCCACACCAGTCTTAAGTATGTAAAATGGTAAGGATGTGTCTTGCTGACACAGAAACCTGCTATAAAATAGCAGCAGAGTGTGCCTAAAATGTCCATGGGGGTAAAAGCAAAATTATCGCTTGATTACAAACATGGATACTAATTTCTGATGTCCTTTAACATTGAGATTTACAGAATTTTCCAAATACTTAACCCCTCAAAAGTCCCATGTATTATAATTTTTATATTAACTAGTATTTTCTAAAATTAAAAGGAGTCCACAAGATGGCAGTGCTTGATGAGTAGAGAGCATTAATCTTGGGCAATATTCCAAGGGGAGAAAAATGGAAAACTTGAATAAAAAAAAGTTTTCTCATTTTTCTGTGCTATTCATTAAAATATGATCTTCGGAGTGCCTGGGTGGCTTAGTGGGTTATGCCTCTGCCTTCGGCTCAGGTCATGATCCCAGGATCCTGGGATCGAGCCCCACATCAGGCTCTCTGCTCAGTAGGGAGCCTGCTTCCCTCTCTCTGTCTGCCTGCCTCTCTGCCTACTTGTGATCTCTCTCTCTCTGTCAAATAAATAAATAAAATCTTTAAAAAAATAAAGTATGACATTCTATCCAAAAGGTATTTATCACTTGTATACAATTAAAATAATTAAATTTTAATTTAGTTCTATGTACTAAAAGAAAAAGAAAATTCACAAGGTAAGTATTCAAAACACTCAATATTTTTTATTGATGGTGAATTTTTAAGATATCTTTAGCTCTTTTAATTTAATGCTATGCAAATTTTATGGTGCAAATTTGAAGACTTATTGCAGGATAAATATTAACAGAAACAAATATGAGTTTTATGATTTATCCCCCTTCTAGTAGGTAAATCACAGAGGACAAAACCTTGTAGAGTTGTGATTTGCCTAAATTTTGCATGCTAAATGTGGCACTTTGGTTGTTTTTAAGTTACATTTATCATATAGGTGCAATAGAGAATCTTCAGGTAAGATAAACTATTATAACAAGATTCTCTCCCACTCAAATTCTTACTCTCAATGTAATTTTTCATCAGTGTTCTTTGTACTTTTATGGCTTAACTAATGTTCATTAATCCTTCATGCAAATCTTTAATGAAGGTAATTTATTTGTCACATTCTCATGCACCATATAGAAAGTGTGGATATTGTCTATTTATCAAAAGGCACTGAAATGGTTTATTTTCTGCTCTGGAGGTTTGTCCCTATGGCTCACCTGTTTCAGAAAAAAAAATTCTAATCATAAAATACATATTTATCTCTGTTGAGATATAATCACTGTAATAAATCTTCAAACTTCTATTTGTGCATATTCACGTACTGTGAACTTTTGGCAAGATATTTTTTAGTTGATTTCTTTGAAAAAATAGAAATGTTGGTATGATTTATACTTATAAAATGAATGCTACAAGAACTATTTGAAATGTATGCTCTTTCTAATTTTATTAGAGATTTTCTGCAAAAATCAGGTGGTTTTGAGTTTTATAATTATATCTCTATATATTTACATTTATAATTATCTTAGCCTCCAAGTAATATCTTCAAATCATCGTAAAAATTTATCTGTGAACTAGATGTGATGATAAAGCCCAATTTGAATAATAGGGGTTTTTGAACAATTCAAGAACACATTTTAAAATAGGAATATGCCTTTTAAAATTAGTATCAATTAATTGTGATCATTATTGTGAACCTGATATTCATGCTAGATACAAGTATTAGATATTCAGGCATGCATATACTTTGGACATAAAAGATTAGAATGGGAGATATATGTTGGTTATCCCTGATTTAATTACATTTCCATATTTCCCGTTTCCTGTTTTACATATTTGCCCAGAAGTTTTCAGTTTCCTAAACTGGCTTTTCTTTGGTTGGTGCCCTACTGCCTTAAAAGTGGCACTGGGAAAACTGGGCAGCAACATGCACAACTGCCTTAAAGTTTAACAATTCTAATTCTAAAGTTTAACAGAAGGGATTTATTTCTTAAAAACCCAACTTGTTCAGACTTCTTTGTTTAGTACGGATTTCTTATTTTCCACAAGTGTGGGCTCTATTATTATTTTTTTCCTTCTAAATCTGTTTCTAGTTTGTTGGTTAATTAATAATTCTGGTGATAGATTCAGTGATGTTTTCCAAAATCATAAGACTAGTAGGAACTATTATAGATGAAATAAAAATACTATAATTTTGACAAACAGCTGACCCCATAGAGAAAGATCCTGTGGCTGGAGACTGTTGCAGCCACCATTGCCTGGCTGGAGAATGGAGTGGAACTATCACCATCAGAATGTAGGGCAAAGACCAAATTAAAATCTTTTCCTCGTGCGTGGCACAGACCATCATGAAGTCTCGATTAAAAGGAGCACAGACAGGTTGAAACCTCCTGAAAGAAATGTCTGATGCCTTAGCTCTCTGTTTTCAAAAGACCCTAAAGAAGATAATAGGGACTAAAATGTTGATGGGTGAAGCGATGAGAGAAGCTGCCTTTTCTCTTGCTGAGAACAAGTTCACAGCAGGAGACTTCAAGACTTCAACACCACAGTTATCCAAAATGTAAATAAAGCCCAAGTGAAGATTCTAGCTAGGAAAGATAATGCATCAGGTGTTACTTTGCCAGTATTTGAACGTTACCATGAGGGAACCGACAGTTATAAACTAACTGGTTTAGCCAGAGGTGGGGAACAATTGGCTAAATTAAAGAAGAATTATGTCAAAGCAGTGGAATTACTGGTAGAACTAACTCCCCTTCGAACTTCCTTTGTTAAAAAAAAAACAAAAAAAAACTTCCTTTGTTACTTTGGATGAAACTATTAAAATAACCAACAAGTGTGTAAATGATATTGAATTTGCCATCATTCCTGGAACTGAACGTACCCTTGCTTATATCATCAGACAGCTGGACAGAAGGAAAAGATTCTCAAGGAAAATTGGAGAAGGACTTGGAGCAATAGCAATGGAGGGCAGCTGGAGAGGTGATGGAACCTGCTAATCTTTTGTCTGAAGAGAAGGATAAGGACCTTCCGCTTGAATAATTTTTCCTGGTCTAGTTCTTTCATAAGCCCTAATATGGCACCATTTTAATTCACAATGTGTAGGTTTGTAGCTATTTATCTTTTGGCCTAAGAATTTCACTGGTAAAATTTCCCTGGGCTACCAATACAAAATCATACTTCAGCAATCATTTATCAGGATGAGATTTGTAGAGGTTTCCCAGGAACTTGCAGAATTTATTCTGTAGAAGTGGTACCCTACTCCATTTACATCTGTTAAAGTGATCTGCTTACCAAGCATATTAAGAAATTCTTGGGAAACAGCAGTGGTCTCAGGCCCAATGTCCCTGTAGCACCCTTTGTTCCTACCTTCTCAAACACCTTGGCACTGTCATCTGAGATTGCTGCACCATCCTTGTGTTACCATGGTACTTCTGTTAAACTTTATGAAGCCTTCACTATTTTTTCTTGTATGACAGGTCTTTGTTCTTTATATTATGGGAGTTCTGCCAATATTAATGTGACCATGGTATAAACAGTAAAATGAGTTAAAAATGGAAAAAAAACTCTATAATTTCCTTGCAACCCAAGAGAGTTAAAAATTTTAGTTTTAGAAGTAGAAAAACTGTATGTCTGGAGGGATTACTGCAAATTCCCGAATACAAACCAGTTGTTTGGTGGAAACTGCTGATTTAGGAAGTTACTGTTAAAAGTAAAAATAAGAGAGTCTGATTTATAGAGATCACCTGAAAAAACTTGTGGATGCACACAAACTGCTGAAATGGAACTCAAGAAATATCTTCAATAAAATACTGACAAACCAAATCCAACAATATATTAAAAAAATCATTTATCATGATCAAGTGGGACTTATTCCTGGGTTGCAAGGTTAGTTCAATATTCACAAATCCATCAATGTGATACACCACTTTAATCGGGTAAGGACAAGAACCATATGATCCTCTCAATAGTTGCAGAAAAAAAGCATTTCATGAAGTACAATATCCATTCATGATAAAAACCTTCAACAAAGTAGGTGTAGAGGGAACATTTCTCAATAAAATGAAAGTCATTTATGAAAATCCATGGCTAATATCATGCTCAATGGGGAAAAACTGAGAGCTTTTCCTTTGTGGTCGGGAACAAGACAGGAATGTCCGCTCTCATCACTGTTATTTAGCATAGTCCTGTAAGTCCTAGCCACAGCAATCAGACAACAAAAAGATATAAAAGACATCCAAATCATCAAGGAAGAAGTCAGACTTTCACTATTTGACATGATACTTTATGTAGAAAACCCCAAAGACTCCACCAAAAAACTGCTAGAACTGATACAAATTCAGTAAAGTCGCAGGATATAAATTTAATACACAGAAATCTGTTGGATTTCAGTACACTAATAATGAAGCAGCAGGAAGACAAATCAAAGAATCACCCCTAGTTATAATTGCACCAAAGCCGTAAGATACTTAGGAATAAAACTAACCAAAGAGGTGAAAGACCTGTACTTTGAAAACTATAAAACACTGATTTAAAAAATTGAAAAGGACACAAAGAAATGGAAAACATCCCACGCTCATGGATTGGAAGAACAAATATTGTTAAAATGTGTACACATCCAAAGAAGTCTATGCATTTAAAGCAATCCCTATCAAAACACCAACAACATTTTTCATACAAGTAGAACAATTCTAAAATTTGTATGGAATCACATCACAAAAGATACTGAATAGCCAAAGCAATTTTGACAAAGAAAAGCAAAACTGGTGGCATCACAATTCCAGACTTCAAGTTATATTGCAAAGCTATGGTGATCAAAACATTATGACACTGGCACAAAAATAGACACATAGGTCAATAGAACAAAATAGCAAACACAAAAATGGATCCACAACTCTATGGTAATTTAATCTCTGACAAAGCAGGTAAGAATATACAATGGGAAAAAGACAGTCTCTTCAAAAGTGGCACTGGGAAAACTGGGCAGCAACATGCACAACAGAGTATTACTCAGCCATTAAAAAGAATGAAATCTTGCCATTTGTAACAACATGGATGGACCTAGAGGGTATAATGCTACTTGAAATAGTCAGAGAAAAACAAATATCACCTGATTTCACTCATATGTGGAATTTAAGAAACAAAATAAATGAGCAAAGGGAAAAAATGAAATCAAGAAACAGACTTTAAAATACAGAGAACAAAGTGATGGTTACGGGGTGGGAGACAGGTAAAATAGGTGATGGGAATTAAGGAGTGCACTTGCTCTGATGAGCACTGGGTGTTGTATGGAAGTATTGAATCACTATCTTTTACACCTTGTACATTGTGTTAACTGGAATTTAAATTAAAAAACAACAACAAAAAAATAAATATCAGGATACATCATAGTAGAAAATGGACAGAGAAGGAAGACAGAATTTTTTTTTAATTCTAGTACACATTCCTTATTTTTAGTGGAAGATAAAGTTTAGAATATCAGTGGTACTAACACTGATCATAGTAGAATGAAATGAGATGTGTAAGTACCTAGCTTCCTATTTTAGCTGGGGCCTCTGTGTAAGAACTAAGCCACATGAGACTCAATTCAGTAAGCATATGTAAGGTAATGTGGCACCATAGAAAATTCATGGACTTCATACCAATGCAAAAGTGTGTTTGAATGTTTTCACCATTACCTAAGCAGCTGTGTGGTCTTTGCTAATTACCTGACTTCCTCAGCCCTGTTTATTCATTTATAAAATAATTATAATACTTAGCTTAGAAATTTTTGGGAGAAATTTCATAAAAAGTGCTAACATAGTTTTAGGAATATAGGAAGTGTTCATAAGTGGTTATTGTTACATAAAATGTAGCATATATATATGTATTTTTTTATGTGTATAATTTTATGTTTACCTTCTTTGCAGAATCAATCTAGCAGTCACTCTAAAAATCTTATAAAACACTTACTCTTACTTAAAAATATATTTATGCAAAAAATGGGGTTTGACTTTGCATGCCAGTGATATACCCCATATACTATTCTTGTTCTAATTTATCATGCAACATATAGATTATGTAGAATTAAAATATTTGTTCATTTTATATTCTATGTTTTCTGCAATATTCCCATCTCACACCAAACTGGAGTTTAAGAGTAGTTTTACTCCATTTATGTCATATGCCTACCAATAGATTTTAAGTGACTCTCTCGAATAAGACTTTTTCATGAGATTTCAAATCTATTAGTCTGTTTCACTCTTATACCTCAACCCATCTGTTTCTTTTTTTTTTTTAAGATTTTATTTATTTATTTGACAGAGAGAGACAGTGAGAGAGGGAACACAAACAGGGAGAGTGGGACAGGGAGCCCCACGCAGGGCTCAATCCCAGGACTCTGGGATCAAGACCTGAGCTGAAGGCAGACACTTAACGACTGAGCCACCCAGGCACCCAACCCATCTCTTTCTTTAGCATCCAATATTGTATCTAACTCTTCACAATCATCAAAGCTTCCTCTTAGGGTGATTGTTAAATCAATATGTCTCTTACAATGTTAATTCCCTGGATTAGAATTTATTCTCAACTTCCTTCTGCCTAGTTACATCCTAATCACAGCCAAGTGCAGGTGTCATTTTCTTGAAGAAGACTTCAGGAGTCATTTTAGTTTACAATTAATTCTCCTTTTCTGAAATATAAACATATCACTAACTTGTGTCCTAATTTACTTGGAACAGTGAAATTTGCACCATTTTCCCCAGCAAGATTATTAATTGTTCCCTCATTTACTTTCAGAAGTGTTCCAGTTTGATTATTAAGTAAATTATATGGTCTCCCTACTCTTTAATTATCACCCGCAAAGCACATTCTTCCTGTATCAGTCCTAAGTTCTCTCATTGTTTTCTGTTCTATGTGCATAAATCATCTCCCCTGCCAGATTATATATTCATCTAGAGTGGGGGCTGTGTCATATACTTATGGTACAAATATGGTATCTACTTAAGAAGTACAATTATTTCAATTAATTTATATTTAAATTTACATTTATATATTTTTAAATATAATTCATATATTACATTTATATTTAAATTATTATATTTACTATAGTATATACAAATAAAATATGCTATATTATATTAATTAATATGATATTAATATGACAATATTATTAATTATTAAAATATCAATGATAATATGATATGATACATATTTATAATAATATATTAAAATGTATTTATATTTAAGAAGTATGTCATATTTCTATTAAATATAGTTGGAGATATCTTGAATTGCCCCAAAGTGTTATCACATTTCATTGGTCTATTCATCTAAATGGTTTCCAACTCCCTAGAGTGCCCAACAAGTAGTTTATAAATCTCTTTCTGATGATGAATGCAGTGTTTTGTTATTTCATCACTAGTGATATCAGATGTTTTCTTATATTATTTCTTTAACCTTTGGTAATAGAGTTTTATAAATTCTATAAGGCCCTTCATCAATTTGCCCCTGCTATCTCTTCAACCTTAGCACCATCTTTCCTTTCTTCAATCCATCCTAGCCACACTGGCCTTGATGTCAATTTTCAACTTAAGACATGCCTGCTATTTTTTACTTTAGTTTGAAACTTTCTTCTCCCAGATACTTGTGTATTCACTACTTCTTTCATGTCTCTGCCCAAAAGACTCCCTTTGGAGTCATCCCTGACCAGCCTACCTAAACTAGCTCTATCAAATAATTTATCTTTGTCTCTCTCTCTGTCTCTCCATCTCCATCTCTATATCTTATTTGTTGTCTCTGCACCACAATGTGAGTTTTCTTAGGACAGGAACCTTACCTACTTTGTTCACCACCATACCCTTCAGTATCGTGAAAAGTGACTGGCACATGATTAAATAATTGTTGAGCGAATAGAGAATGAATGCAGTAGTGAAAATGTTTCCTACTATGTGTCATACCATAAATCTTTTGGAAATTAAGATATTGGGTACAGTTTTGACCTTCATAAAGTAATAAGTAAAATAATTCAAGTGATTATGAGGAAGTTTTTTCAGAAGCCTTGGGAATATATGTATTTTATTATAGATAGATGATGATGATAGATAGATAGATAATATACAGATAGGTAGATAGATAGAAAATGGATAATGTGATAAGGACATGAGATTACAAATATCAATACTCTAGTCAGTTGGCTGGATTTTATAGGGCCAATTCTTTTGGTATAAGTAAATAGAATTTATAGGAGTAACAATATAAATATTAGTTGTTTTCACAAATTTTGGAAGTGGGAGAGGAAATGAAAGAAACTATTTAAGTGATGAATTAGGAGAACCTATAAGCACAGTTCTATTTCTTTTGTTATTTTACTGGAGACTATTGATTCAAAGTTTGTGGTGAATTCTTGCTAATAAAAACCATGTTATCTTTGTTTTTTTATTAGTTTTTTTGCTGTCAGGCCACCATTTTGGGATTTTGTCTTTTTATACAGTTTTTGTCTTATTTCTTTTAACTTAGCCTGAATTTTTATTTTAATTACAAAGAAAGGCTGTCAAAATGAATGCTTAATCTACCTGGGGAAAATAGCACATACTTTCCAGTGGTGGACCTTTACTACAGAATGCAGAATGGCAACAATACATTGATTTTATTAACTCTCTGATGAAGTCATCAAATAAGACTAACAATATTAAAACAGCATGATAGCTGCGTTTTATGTGTAGGCAAGCACTCTCTTACACCAATATTTCCACCAATGATTGCTTCAGAGGAAAAAATGAAAATGTGTATGTGGAAGATGACCAAGGAGATCTTAATAGTGTTGGCATTGTTGTAATACTATGCCTAAATAAATACCATATGATTAGATGGTATAGTAGTATTTTTATGAAAACACTAGGGTGCTGGCCTATATGGAGCCATTCCAATTTTAATAACTTTGAAATACCATATTCTTTATTGTTCATCTCCTATAACTTCCCTTTCCAAATTTTTATCAAATAGTAGTTCATTAATTTATTCAGCACCTTTATTTCTGAGAGTACTCTCCAGTAATACTAATATTTTGAGGATCTAAAAACTAAACTATACATATTGTATAAACTTATTGCTTATATAAAATATTATCTTAATGCAGTAAGCTTCCTATGACCTAGATCAAGGTTTCTGAATTTCAACACTAGTGACATTTATGACCAGATAATTGTGGAAGACAATACTGTACATTGTAGGATGTTTACCAGCATCCCTGTCCTCTCCCCTCTCCCCACTACATGCCAATAGCATTTCGTAACCTCTCCCTGCCCCTATACCAGTTATAACAATAAAAAATATCTTTAGATATTATCAAACACCCTGGGGGTGAAAGTCATTCCTGTTTGAGAACCACTGATCTAGATTAATCTAGAAGTGATATACCCTGATTAAACAACTTTGAGTTATTTGTTGATTACTGTATTTCTTTCTATTGCATTTCATAAAAGATAGATGATAGATAGATAGATAGATAGATAGATAGATAGATAGATAGACAGATAGATAGTAGATAAATAGATGATAGGTGAAAACTAGGTGCCTTCATTTCAATTTTCATTTTATTTTTAAAGCCAGAGTACGATACCTCCTTTATGATTTCGTTCTATAATGTACATATATAGAATAGATATTCAGTAAGTTTTGTTGAATTAGAATTAGGACCCAATCATATTCATAGTACAAAACTATAAGGAATATTATTTACTTTTGATTTAATGAATGAAATACATCTTAACATTTTGAATGTTTCAGACCATTTTCCAAAAACTGTCAAAATAAAAAAACCTGTCAAATACTGGGTTGAATATATATCAACACAAAGACACAACATGGACACTATCAGATTGTCATTTTTCTCTTCATATAAAAGTATATAAGGTGTACAAGAAATTTCAGTTGCAAGTTTTACAGTTGCTTGATTCTGCATAATTAATTTAATTTGCAAAGATATAGACCTGTAAGTTATGTGTGAAACCTGAAATAATGCATTTAATTTACTTCCTTTACTAAAACATTTAAAGTTCCCCTGATTTTTAAATAATGAAGTCTGTATTTCCTGAGTTTATTTAATTTTATTAAAAATTAAGTCCATACAAATTAATTCAAAGTAATAAGAACAAAATGCAAATTTATTGTAGAAATAGGAGGAGGAAGCAATTTTAATAAATATTAAAGTACACAAGATCTGAGCTAAATAGAGGATAAAGACATTGGTTTCTTATATTATAAAGAAATTGGTTTCTTAAATTAGAGAAATTTCCAGATTATTAAATCATTGTCTTAAGGCATTTTATTAGTGTGACTTATAAGCTTCTATATTTTTTACAGCTTTTTAGACTATAGAAGTTATTGTAGAAACACTGAATGTTTGATAAATCAGTTCTTTAAATAGATAGTCTACTCTGGGAAAAGCTACACAAATGTTAGTGTTTACCAAAAGTAATAAATCCCAAGAACTAATAATCTAGAATGAGTCAGAACATATATATATTAATTCAGATACAAGGCAAGTAATTTCTTTCAGCTAGAATTCTAGTTTTTAATTTTTTAAGTCTTGCCTTCACCACTTATTCTCTGTGTAAACTTAGACAAAGTACTGAATATTTCTCAGTCTTTGTTGTCCTGTTTAAAAATGGAGATATGCTTTCCTTCATATTGTATAAAGATTAAACAGGGCGCCTGGGTGGCTCAGTGGGTTAAAGCCTCTGCTTTTGGCTCAGGTCATAATCTCAGCGTCCTGGAATCGAGGCCCACATCGGGCTTTCTGCTTGGCGGGGAGCCTGCTTCCTCCTCTCCCTGTCTCTCTGCCTGCCTCTCTGCCTACTTGTAATCTCTCTCTCTGTGTCAAATAAAGTAAATAAAATCTTTAAAAAAAAAAGATTAAACAGAACTGACTTAAGTGAAGTAACATGACTTGATGCTTGATGCCTAGAAAACATTCACTAAATGAAAATATGTGAAATTATGTTATCAATTTAGAATATTTTTAGCTAAAGAATATTTTGATACAGGGCCAATCTATATATGAGTATATAAATTTCAAAGTTATCCCAACTCAATTAGCATTGAATTAATAACCATTTTCTTTCATCTGACTTGACTTAAAATAATTCAGGGCCACTACTACCTTCTTTCATTTCTCAGAATATGCTTTGACTCTCGAAGGAGATACAAAATCTGATTGTTCCAAAGAATGAAATTTTCTTTTACATGTCACACAGTGTTTTTTTTAATACTTTTAAATATAGTAAACATTCACTATGTGCCAAGTATTTTGCTACCCATTCTCTATTATTTGTAATAATATTAGTAGTCATTTCAATTTTATAGAATTAAAACTGAGGAGTGATACAGTTAAGTAGATTTTTTTCTGTGTAAGACAGAGAGAAAGGGACACGAGTATAGTTGCAACCAGAATCTCAGGTAATAGTTACAACTATGAACACTTTCCTGATACAGGGTGCTACTTGGCCTATGTAACCACAGATTTAGAAACTCTTAAGTGTTAGCACAGAAACTGTATTAGCATGAATCACTGCCTTCTTCATAAAACCATTCAAAATCTGAGTCCTTTATTTCTTTTGCTGGATCTCATTCTTGGAAAAAAAGAGACAATATTTATTTTATTTTATTTTATTTATTTTTTAAATTTTATTTATTCATTTTACAGAGGGAGAGAGATCACAAGGAGGCAGAGAGGCAGGCAGGCAGGGGGGCAGGGGGAAGCAGGCTCCCTGCTGAGCAGGGAGCCCGATTCGGGCCTCGATCCCAGGACCCTGAGATCATGACCTGAGCCGAAAGCAGAGGCTCTAACCCACTGAGCCACCCAGGCGCCCAACAATATTTATTTTAAAAGCTTTAGAATCCACTTGCATGATATAAACATTATCCCAAAATAGAAGGCAGGGTCTTTCATCCTTAATGATAGGTTTTGGGGAATTTTCATTTTCTTTATTAAACACAAGGGAAGATAAAAAATATAATGATGTTTCTTTTTAACGCAGGCTAAAACCTACAGTTTTCTGCTGCCTGGTTCAATTTCTAAATTAAAGACTTTCTTCTAGTTAAACTTCAGACTGAAGTGTTGCAACATTTAGGAGTATCAGTTTCCACAGGAAAAGCAGTGCTGCTACTGCAGTATTTTCCCATCTTCCTTGACCTGTTCAGCAAGCCTCAGGCTGTAGCTGCACACAGGCTCAGAAAGAGCTCATGTCCTGAGGGAAAAGCAAAGTTCTCAAGTACATTAAAAAAAAAAAAAGCCCATAGTTTTCCCTTATCTTTTCCCCTTCTGTCTTTCTCTTGTGTCCAATATAGAACTACTGAAATGGCACCCAGAGTGATCCTTGTTGACGTAACCTGGACCGCAGCCCAGGAACACACATCCCCGAAGCACAGTCCTGTCACTGCTGGCCATTCTTGCCTGTATCGGTACTGTGTTAATTGGGCGAGGTCAGCCAGTTCTCTCTCTCCAGATTTTCATTTTCCCCGAGGGGAAGAACGGTTCCAGTGAATGATCTGCCATGTCTAAGGGCACTCATTTTCGATGCTTGTTAGCTTAATGCCTCTTTGCAATATATAAGAACAGCATAAGAGAAAGCATTTATATTGCTAACCTCCAGACTGGCTTTGCAGAGCCAATCTTGGGTCTGCAGCGCCTAAGAGCTGACTTGTCTTCTCCTCATCAAACATGGGCATATTCTAATTAGATTCACATGGCTTATTATTTTTTATGGGGCTAAAGGAATTATGCTTAACAAGATGTTAAAAAATTAAAATGTCTATCCTAAATATACAAACTTTGAAAGAGCATAGAATAGCTAAAGGATCTTTTTCCCTTTTCCCTTCAGTATTTTCACCTGCAAATAAAAAATAATATGACAACTTATTTTATGTGTATTGTATTAACTTGATTAATCTATGCATGAGCTTAATCCTGTGCCTTTCATATAAGAATTTTATGCATGTTTTCTATTGTTTGATCGTTAATGAAAGAATAAGTTTTTATAACATTTCGATGCTTTTTCTGTGCTATGTTTAAGGAGAAACCCACATTTAAGACAATGGAATTCCATTCTCTAAGGCTGTTTTATTTATTTATATGGTGAGACAAAGATGACAGTGGTGCTTTAGATTTAGAACTTTATTTCACTTTCTTAGTCACATCTGGCTGTTTGATCCCTACAGAGTATTACCCTTCATGTGTGTTGACCCTGGCTGGGATGCCAACAAGTCAGCAGGCTAGAGAGATAGAAGGCTATGATATTTGATATTGTTCGGGCTTTTTAATAAGGTTCACATATAACCCTTTATAGGAGAGTCTGGATTTCTTCTCATCTAGTCCAAAAATGCTACTTGTAGCTAAACACTTAACAGCAGGCAGTGTCCTTTTAAAGAAACGTAAAGAAAAAGGTGAAGCCACTCAGAGGATTAATTGGATAATGCTGCCCTAGTTCCTATTACTCTCTGAAGGAAAGAAAAAAAAACGTAAACTGTATATAGTTTTAGAACTTCACTAACTGAAACATCTGAAAGAAAACTCACTGGATATTTGCTTGGGTAACATGCTAATTGTACTTTTAGTGAATCAGCCAATGAGCAGACAGATATTCGTTTCTCCATCCCCTGCTCTTTATCATCCTCGGTAAAGATTTTTTTTTTTCCGCTTCTGCACATGTCTTCAGCAGGAGGTAAAAATAATGACTGTGCCTTCTGAACATTGGAGAGAGGCTGGAGCTGTGAAGTTGGAGCCCTTATACTTTGCATAGTATTATGCTTGAAATAGGTTTGATAGAGAGGAATGGAAATCTTTATTCTTGATGGAAAGACAAATTGAACCTAGAGAAGGGCAGTTAGAACACACATGAGGGAAAGGCAGTGAATGCCCTTTCCAAAAGTAAAAGAGAACTGGATTCCAGTGAGGTAGGATGAAAGAGGAACCAGGGAATACAACTATTCTTTCTGCTCCACACGCAACCTCCTCTACATAGGACTAACAAGGTCTAACAATTTAGAGTTCAGAGGTTTGGCAAAGGGTAATACTAAACAATACTAAACAAAGCACAAGTGGACTAAGAACAGAGCTTCACAACTAGTGCAGAGATGACTAGATGAGGCTAATTTGCATTGTTGCATTCTTTTTGGAGGGCATTTGACAATACTTATCAAAGCCATGACTGCTGATTCTTTCACAAGGAAATGTCATGTCTAGGAATTTAACATAAAGAAATAGATATCTATTAATGTTCATTGCAAAACTATTTACAATAATAAATCTCTTAGTACTCAAATATCAAACATCAAGGTCAAGATTAAATAAATCATACTTTTTAGGAATTCTATGCAGTCATTAAAATAACATTGGAGATTAAATAATTTTGACACACAATGATTCCAATATATTCCAATATATTTCTTACTGAAAAAAATCTAATCCCTAATGCCATAAGGCATGTATTACATATAATGAATTAACTTCTTTTCTATTCATTTAGAATATTATTACCTATGCACCATCCTTGAAAGAACTGAGAAAACAGAGCTTAATCTGTTTATAAAATTCTCACTGAGAAAGATTAGCTCGAACACATTATTTCCAGGTCATATTTTTATAAAATCCAAAGAATATCAGGCTGTTACTGATTTATTAATCTCCTGTATCTTATAAAATCAATATAAAGATATTTATATAGATGTCTATATATATATATGTAAAGATAAATATGGGTTGGGGATGTACTTTTTCCTTTCTTGCCATTATTACTTTTGTAACATGAATGTTTGGATTTTCCAGAATGAATAATCTACATATGTATATGTCAATATACATATATATTATATATGTATATGTCAATATACATATATATTATATATATGATAATATATGATTAATATATAATATATTGTCAATTTTGTTTGAAAAAGTGTTGATATTATAATATTTCTCCTACTTCTTTGAAAGGATTGGAAGTAGGGATAAAAGTGGCAATAATAATTTAGATAATGCTTATATATATAGGACAAATTATAACAATTACTTAATGATTTATATCATGTATGCATTGTCCTCTAATATAAATTGGAATTTTTACCAACTGTCAGTTGGTATTTAAGCTGAAACATATGCCAACTAGTATGTGTAGTTGTTTAAAATTTAAAATGATTCTGTATAGAGGACTGCATAGATATAGCAAAACCCTTTCATTTAAGACAAAGATTTGTCACATAAAATAAAGAAAAAGAGAGTTCCAGTTTAAGATGGTGACATAGGAAGACTCTGAATTCACCTCCTCCATGGAATACATCACCTTACATCTCTTAATGGAGCAGTTCCTCCTGAAGGAGAACTGAGGGCTGACTGAACAGATACTAAACAACCAAAGACAGAGAGAATGGTGAGAGAGGCAGAGACACAGTAACAAAGGCGAACCTCACCCCCAGGGCTGCAAACTGGAGAGTTAGTACTGAGGTACTGGTAATAGATCCCTCTGTCCTTTAGCACAGAAAATAACCCTGCGGTTTAAAAGAGTAACATATGAAAGAAACAACGTTAGATTTCTGCCAAGGGGCAAGAAGGTGCAGTAATGCTCTCCAGGTGAGAGGGACTTGGGAACAGCAAGGTTTTCATTCCCAGTCCACCTTGGAAACAGAGCAGAATCCAGATACCATGCCAAGCAGCCCTGGTCTTCTTGGTGGGCTTGCAACTTCAGCATGTTGCCGTGCTGGGGTACAGAAAAAGGCTATGGCTTACAGGAGCTGGAGAACAGCAGAATTATTTCTCCTGCTCCACCTCAAAGGCCCAGACTACAACAGATTCTGGCTGTGATAAGGACAGATTCAGACTCCATAAAAAGTGAGTCTGTTCCTCACAGAGAGGTTGTGACCTCAGCAATCTCAGGGTCCTGAAGCCTACACCAGCTTCTGGTCACACTGGTCATACTGGTCACACTGGGGCATAGATGAAAAGTTGTTCTTTAAAAGGACCAAGGAACTCCAGGAGTGTTCCCTCCCCCTCCATCTTAAAAGCCCAGATTGGAGCAAAGTCTGACAGCCATAAGGGGCTGGTTCGGACTCCATAACTGGAGAGTCCCAGTGCCATCATAGGTAGTCCCCATGACATAACTGGTGGATCTAGGTATCACATGGAGCTTATGATGTCAGAGAGGCCAGGGTTCACAAACCCACACCAGCCACCGCATGGTGCTGGGGCACAGAAAACCAGCTGGTATTTTTTGTTTTAACCTTTTTTTTACTGTTTTGTTTTGTTTTATTTTATTTATTTATTTTATTTTATTTGTTTTACTTTAAAATTTTGTCTTGTTTTTATTTTTTGAGATTTTGTTATTTTCTTACTTTTTTCTTTTCTTCTTTTTTCTTCCTTCTTTTAATTTATTCTTTTTTATTATTGTCATTATCATTTTTTTTAATTCTGTCTGTAAAAAGCTGCAGTTTAAAAAGTAACTAGCATATACAGCCATGGCTCTAGCATATACAACCAGCAAAAGTCACTAAGCACACACAATCTGCATAGGGGTCACCATACACAAGACCACACCAACTTCAGGAGAAATAGCCATTTGGCTTTACAAACACAGAAAGTTGAGCAAAATGGAGAGACAGAAGAATATGCTCCAAAAGAAAGAACAAGAAAAAAGAAAACACAGTGACAGAATTAAATGAAACAGAGATAAACAATACATCTGATAAATAATTTAAAGTCATGATCATAAGATACTCATTGGGATGGAGATAAGAATGGAAAAACTGAGAGAGACTTTTAATAAAGAGATAGAAAGTATTAAAAAGCACCAATCAGAAGTGAAGAATATAATCCTGAAATAAAAACACACTATAGGGAATCAACAGTAAATTAGAGGACACAGAAGAATGTATCAGGGATTTGAAAGACAGTCTAATGGAAAGCAAACAAGCTGAACAGCAAGAAGAGAAAATAATTTTAAAAATTGAAGATAAATTAAGAGATCTCTTGGACAACATCAAGCGATTGAACCTTGACATTACAGAGGGTCCCAGAAGAAGAGAGAGAAAGGTGTAGAAAATGTATTTGAAGAAATAATAATGGAAAACTTCCCTAACCTAACAAGGGAAATAGACATCCAAGTCCAAGAGCAAAGAGTTCCAAACAAGATGAACCAACACCACAACACATAATAATTACTATGTCAAAGGGTAAAAATAAAGAAAGAATCCTAAAAGGAGCAAGAGAGAAACAAAAATTTACCTATAAGGACAACCTATAAGACTATCAACGGATTCTTTGGCAGAAAATTTGCCAGCCAGAAGAAAGTGGCATGATATATTCAAAGTACTGGGGGAAAAAACAAAACTACAGCCAAGAATATTCTATCTGGCAGGGTTGTCATTCAGATTTGAATGAGAGAGAGCGTTTTCCAGACAAACAAAAAATAAAGGAGTTTATCACCACTAAACCAGACTTACAAGAAACATTAAAGGGACTTTTTTTAAGGGAAAAAGAAATGGCCATTAATTAGACATAAGAAAACTATGAACAAAAAGATGTAAAATATGACAACATAAAACATACATAAGCAAACATACATAAAACATAAACATAAAATATAAACTATATATAAAACATCATAAAACAAGCATGCATTGTGGGGAAGGGAGTAAAAAGGGAAGAGAAGGAGATAAATAAGAAGAAAACTTTTTTTCTTTTTTTTCTCTGAACCTAAATGACCATCAAATTAATATGGGCTGCTATTTACTTAGGATGTTATATATGTATCTCATGGTAACCACAAACTGAAAACTTATAATAGAAAATATAGAGAGAAAAAAATAAAGAGAGAGAAAGCCAAATAAAACACTAATATACTCATCAATCACACAGAAAGAGAGCAAGAGAAGAAGAAAGTATCAAAGAAGGATTGCAAAAACAACTAGAAGATTTTTTAAATGACAATAAGTGTATACACTTATCACTAATTACTTTAAATGTAAATGGCCTAATGCTCCAAAATCAAAAGACATAGAGTGGTGGAATGGCTAAAAAACCCAAAGCCCTTCTATACGCTGCCTACATGAGACTCACCTCAGATCTAAAATACAAACTGAAAATGAAGGGATGGAAAGATATTCACTATAAAAATAGGAAAAAAAAGCTGGTGTAGCAATACTTAATGTCAGACAAAATGGACTTTAAAACAGACTGTAACAAGAGACAAAGAAGGGCATTACAAAACAATAAACGAATCAATCCAATAAGAGGATATAGTAATTGTAAATATCTACACATCCAACATTGGAGCACTAAATACATAAAGCAAATAGTAATGGACATAAATATAGAAATTGATGGTAATACAATAAAATAGTAGGGGTTTTAACACTCCATTTATATCAATGGATAGGTCATCCAGACAGAAAATAAAGGAAACAATGTCTTTGAATGACACATTGGACCAGATGAACATAACAGATATATACAGAACATTCTATCCAAAAACAACAGAATACACATTCTTTTCAAGTATACATGGAACATTCTCCAGAATAGATCACATATTAGGCCACAAAACAAGCCTCAATAAGTATAAGAAGATTTAAATCATACCATGCATTCTTTCCAGCCACAATGGTATGAAACTATAAATAGATCACAAGAAAAAACTAAAAACTAAAAAAAAGAAACACAATTATGTGGAGAATAAACAGTCAATGGGTTAATGAAGCGATCAAAGGATACAATTCAAAAATACATGGAAACAAAGGAAAATGAGAACACAATGGTCTAAAATCTCTGGGACATAACAAAAACAGTTATGCAAGGGAAGTGTATAGCGATACAGGCCTACCTCAAGACAATAAAAAACTGAAATAGGGAGGAGCAGCAAGATGGCGGAGGAGTAGGAGACCGATTATCATCAGGTCCCAGAAATTCACCCAGATAGCTATCAAACTATTCTGAACACCTACAAATTCCACCGGAGATCAAAGAGAAGAAGAGCAGCAATTCTAGGAACAGAAAATTGACCGCCTTCTGGAAGGTAGGACGTGTGGAGAAGTGAATCTGAGGCGACAGGAAGATAGACCCTGGGGGGAGGGGCCGGCTCCCAGCAAGAGAGCGAGCAGCGGAGCACAGAATGGGAACTGTTAGAAGTCGGCTCCACTGAGGGACATCGCCCCAGAGGCCAAGCGGGGGGTGAAGCCCCTGCAGGGACAGTGTGGTCCCAGGACCCGCGGGGACACAAAAAGACCAGGGGTGTCTGAGTGCGACCGAGCTCCCAGGTCTCAGAGAGAAGCTGGTGGGAGAGATGGAACTGAGCTGAGGTGTCTCTCAGCTCGGGTTACCTTGGGCTGTGATCTGAAGGGCAGCCGGGCCACTGATTTGTGAGCGGGGACCCCACGGGTGGCAGACCAAGAAAGACCCCCTCCTTCCTCCTCCAGGAGCAGTGGTGCAAGAGCGGCTGCAGGATCTGCCGGGTTCGGAGATTCTAAACGGGGCTGCACCAGAGACAGAGACACTCGGTCACAGGCCGGGTGAGCTCGGAGAGTGGCCGGAGACCAGGAGACGAGAGGGACTGCTTTTCTCTGAGGCGCACTGAGGACTGAGGTCCCAGGCTCTCGGCTCCTCCAGGTCAGAGACTGGGAGCTGCCATTTTCATTCCCGTCCTCCAACGAGGTACAGAAAGCGTTCAGGGAACAAAAGCTCCCGAGGGCGAACCCGAGCTGATTACTTAGCCTGGCCCCTGGCAAGGGCAGTGGGAATCCGCCTCGGGCAGAGACACTTGAGAATCACAGCAACAGGCCCCTCCCCCAGAAGACCAAGAGAATAAAAAAACAAAAACAAAAAACAAACCACCCAGTCAAAGTCAAGTTTAAGACTGCTAAGCATTGCGAACCCAAGAACTACGGAAAAGCAACGGAGATAATTCATGGCTTTTTCCCCATGATTCTTCAGTTGTTCAATGTTAAATTCATTGAATTATTTTTTCTTTGAATTTTTTTCTTACTTTTTTCTTTTAAAATTTTTCCCTTTTCCTACTTTAACGTTCTTAACTCTTATACGTATCAACACTTTTTATTCTTTTTTTTAAAATTTTCATTGTTATAATCATATTTTATCCCTTCATTGTTTTTAAACTTATTTTTTTGGATACTTATAGGGTCTGTTCAATTCACCAATCTAACACATAGAGATAGATAGAGATAGAGATAGAGTCATAGACAGACATAGATATAGAAACAGAAATAGATAATCTAGATATAGGATTTTGTTTTATTCATTTTTATTTAGTTTTTGTATGATTTTCTGTTTTTGGGTGTTTTTGTTTGTTTGTTTGTTAGTTTTTTGTTTTTTGTTTTTTTTTCCCTCTTACTTTTCTCCCCAGTTCCAGGTCTCTTCTCAGTAGCTTAGTGTATATTTCTCTGGGGTCATCGCTACCCCTTAGTATTTAGTTCTCTCATCTTCCTATTCCTATCTGCATAAAATGACAAGGCGGAAAAAATCAACACAAAAAAAAGAACAAGAGCCAGTAATGACGGCTAGGGATATAATCAATGTGGATATTAGTAATATGACAGAACTAGAGTTCAGAATGACGATTCTTAAGGTGCTTGCAGGGCTTGGGAAAAAAATGGAAGAAAATAGAGAAGCTGTCTCTAAAGAAATAAAAGACCTTT
>LNAC01001140.1:0-205952 GCA_002007465.1 Ailurus styani
CTGATGATTCACAGACCTGTACCCCTTAGGCAAATAATAAAAATAAAATTAAAAAAAAAAAGAAAGAAAAATTAAAAATAGAACTATCATATGATCCAGAAATTTTATTCCTGGGTATTTATCTTAAAAAAAATGAAAACACTAACTCACAAAGATATATCCATCCCTATGTTTACTGCACCATTATTTACAATAGTCAAGGTATGGCAACAACCTAAGTGCCCATCAGTGGATGATTAGATAAAGAAAATGTGGCAAGTATACATAATGGAACACCATTTTACTTTATTATATTTTTATTTTATTTAGCCATAAAAAAGAGTGAAATCTTGCCATTTGTGACAACATGGATGGACTTGAGGGCATTATGCTAGGTGAAATAAGTCACACAGAAAAGGACAAATACCATATAATTTACTTATATGTGCAATCTAAAAAAAATCAATCAAGTAAGCAAACAAACCAAAAACCCCACCAATCTCATAGACACAGAGAACGGATTGGTTGGAGCCAAAGGTGGGGTGTGGGAGGTGGGCAAAATGGATGAAGGGAGTCAAAGTGTACAAACTTCCAGTTAGAAAGTAAGCAAGTTATGGAGATGTGACTATACTTAATAATATTTTATTGCATATTTGAAAGTTGCAAAAAGTAAACCTTAGAAGTTTTCATCAGAAGAAAAAATAATTATAACTATGGTGGCAGATGTTAACTAGACTTATTGTGGTATTTATTTTGCAATATATTCATACATCAATCATGTTGTACATCTGAAATTAACATAATGTTGTATATCAACTATAAAAATTAAAATTATAAAATTTAAAAATTAAAAAAAATTGAAAATGTGTTCTTCTTTTTGAGGAAACTGACTATACATAAGGTTTCAATTCATGTTAACAACTTCTGGAGCCACAGATAAAGAAGATCAGGACCAAGAAGTGTTAAATAAACTGCATGTCCTGTGCACAAGACAATCACTGCTCAAGTCATAAATACTAAAGGTTGGTGAGAGGCACATACCCACTAACTCTGAAAATTATTTAGGAAGAGAAATTACTATTAGCACAGTCATTTGGTTAAATGAATATTGTGCCAAATGACTTCAAATTTACAAGCAGTCTCATGAAAGACTGTTCCCAAAATTATACCCCTAGAAATAGCAGGCATTAATCACATCCCACAAGGATGCATATATTTTGCAAAAGCCAAATCCTTTTGTAATTGGATACATTGTATAATGTGGCATTTTAAAAACATCAAAATATATTTATAAAATATATTAATAGTCTAATAAAACATCTATTACAGATTTTAAAAGCAACATGATTACAGGATTACCCAACTACAAATGTAAAATAAAAATTTCTTGACTGTTTTTGATCAACTAAGGAAAAGAAAGGTAATTAGATAAAGTTCACGTATTATTGTTAGCTTAAATATGAAAATTTTCAGGTATTTTACTTCAAAAAAGAAACTAAAAGCAATGGTTTGAAACAGGAAAGAGACAGTTCTCAATTCAGCAAATAAATCATAAATACTTTGTGCATATTTCTCAACAAACACTTAATATTTTACTGGTATTTTTTTTCCAAACAAGATAATTTGCCTAGTTTTATACATAGGTAATCTAATGTAATTCTTTCAACAACTCTCTGACACGTGTGATATTTACACTCTAACAGATGAATAAAATTATCTCAAAGATTAAAAACAATTCACTATTTAAAATATGCTTTTTTTTTTTTAAGATTTTATTTATTTATTTGACACAGAGAGAGAGATTACAAGTAGGCAGAGAGGCAGGCAGAGAGACAGGGAGAGGAGGAAGCAGGCTCCCTGCTGAGCAGAGAGCCCGATGCGGGCCTCGATCCCAGGACGCTGAGATCATGACCTGAGCTGAAAGCAGAGGCTTTAACCCACTGAGCCACCCAGGCGCCCTAAAATATGCTTTCAAATAGAACCCAACCATTTAAGAATTGGAACTTTTTATCTTTGGGGTACATAATGATCTCTTTTTTTTTTTTTTTAATTTTATTTTTATTATTTGCCCAAGGGGTACAGGTCTGTGAATCATCAGGCTTACATCTTTCACAGCATTCACCAAAGCACAAACCCTCCCCAATGTCCATAACCCATCCACCCTATCCCTACCCTCCCACCCCCCAGTAACCCTCAGTTTGTTTTATGAGATTAGAAGTCTCTTATGGTTTGTCTCCTTCCCCATTACATAATGATCTCTTATGTTCACTGAACACCTGAACTATGCACAAAGCCTCATATACTTACCTGAATAATACTTGGAAGTATGTATATGTGTATATATATATAATTATTTAAATATCTGTACAGACATAGTAATAGAACTATATATTTATATACATAAATTATATAAAATATTTTGACACAAATTTGCACTTATATATTTGTTTCAATTTCATAGATGTCTGAACACAAAAACATAGTATGTATAAATATGTATAACATATTTATTTGTACCCACATACATGTATATCTATAGTTATATAACACATGTATTTTATACCTCGTATACTAGTTTGTGTAACCCATAGACTTTGGTTGCAGATGTAGTGAAAACATAATCTAATTCTCATTAGTGAAGGAAAAGGAAGGAAAAAGGAAGAATTGCCTATCCACCCTCTGCACATAAAGAGAACCTCCAAGAACATGCTATGGTTGCCTTACTTTTTCAGTTTATTTATTTATTTATTTATTTATTTATTTATTTATTTATTTATTTATTTATTTTAAGATTTTATTTATTTACTTGACACAGAGAGAGAGATTACAAGTAGGCAGAGAGGCAGGCAGAGAGACAGGGAGTGGAGGAAGCAGGCTCCCTGCTGAGCAGAGAGCCCGATGCGGGCCTTGATCCCAGGACCCTGAGATCACTTTTTCAGTTTAGACATAAGTATAATGTATGAGGAACTGTAAGAATACCTACACCTGTGATCAGGCTGCTGTCTTAAGAGGAAGAACCAAATCACAGAAATAGATGGAAGACATCAGTTCAGCACTCAAAAAATGTAAAGGCAGAAGCACTTCAAAGTAATTGTCTTTGAAACTATAAATTAAAATTGAATTTAAAAAATTATTTTTGCAAAGGGACATTGATATTTTTAAGGTGTACTATAAGAAACTGGACATTTTTAACATCAGGTGGAATTTCTGTTCTAAATAGACTATAAGTGCTAGGAACTAACACAGTGAAAGTCACCACCTCACACATTTACAACGCAGGATCATAGGTGCCTCACCACAAGTCTTTCTAAAGAATTTAGTTTAATACTCTCTGAAGGGTTATAAACACAAGGTAACCTTCCCACAGATCACAGCAAATGGCACATCCATTACCAACCAGGCTTTTGGACTCTGAAACTCCTAGTCTGCTATTGGGTTGTAAGATAAATAAAGAAGTTTCTGTAATTAACTGACATAAATAGGCACTTTGCTTGAGAAATCATATATATGCATGTATGAGTTATTTATCTACATGAGCTCTTATTTTGTGGGAATTCTATTTGTGAAGTTTCTAGAAAATGTTTTGTTTCAGTGAATGGTTTTGTTTGTACTTTTCATCGTTTGATTGAGGTCTCCAATAGTTCTATAAAAGAAGGACATTAATCAAGTGAAGACACCATAACATTTGTGAATGAGAACCTCATTAAAGAAGCTGCAAAGCAACACAGGGTTCTGTGCCCTCCTCTTGTATTTGAAAGTGAGCTGGGAATGGGAGAAGATATTCTCAAATGATACTAGAGACAAAGGGCTGATATCCAAGATCCATAAAGAATTCCTCAAACTCAACACACCAAAAACAGATAATCATGTCAAAAAATGGGCAGAAGATATGAACAGACACTCCTCCAAAGAATACATTCAAATGACTAACAGACACATGAAAAAACGTTCATCATCACTAGGCATCAGGGAAACTCAAATCAAAACCACATTGAGATACCACATTACACCAGTTAGAATGGCCAAAATCAACAGGACAGGAAACAAGTGTTGGAGAGGATGTGGACAAAGGGGAACCCTCTTTCACTGTTGGTGGGAATGCAAGTTAGTGCAGCCACTTTGGAAAACAGTGTGGAGATTCCTCAAAAAATTAAAAATAGAGCTACCCTTTGACCCTGCAGTTGCACTATTGGGTATTTACCCCAAAGATCCAGATGTAGTGAAAAGAAGGGCCATATGTACCCCAATGTTCATACCAGCAACGTCCACAATCACCAAGCTGTGGAACGAGCTGAGATGCCCTTCAACAGAAGAATGGATAAGCCATTAGAAAGGATGAATACCCAACTTTTGTATCAACATGGACGGGTCTGGAGGAGATTGTGCTGAGTGAAATAAGTCAAGCAGAGAAAGTCAATTATCACATGGTTTCACTTACTTGTGAAACATAAGGAATAAAATGGAGGACATTAGGAGAAGGAAAGGAAAAGTGAATTGGAGTTGGAAAGGGAGACAAAGATGAGGAACTGTGGATTCTGAGAAACAAACTGAGAGTTATGGGGGGGGCAGGAGGGATGGGTGAGCCTGGTGGTGGGTATTAAGGAGGGTACAAATTGCACGGAGCACTGGGTGTGGTGCATAAACAATGAATCCTGGAACACTGAAATAATAAAATAAAATGTAATAAAATAAAAAAAGAAAGAAAGTGAGCTCATTTCTTAACTGCAAATCTTGAAAAATAATGTGTGTATCATCATTTCCTAGTTGCAGAACTTCTTTGTTCTCCTTAACAAGAATTCATCCAAAGAAAGTTTAAATATATTTCTCTGAAATTAATGCAGATATTATTAAATAAAACATAAATAATAAAAAAATTTTACACCAGGATATTCCATAACATGTGGAGAAACATAGGGAAATTATTATTTATAAAAAATAATATGAACAACTATAATCTGGGTAATATTTATTATTTGTAGACCATTACTATCTATAATAGTTAATAAATGTATGCCTGTTCAAAGTATCTTCTACTATAGTAACAGAAATCAGTGTTTTTTCTAACTTCAAAGAAACATGATTTCCATATAAATATAATAAAAATATATCAGAAAATACAACTTAAATTCATTTACATTTTGTTTCCTAGGTCAGGTGTAGATTAAAGGCAGTGCCTTTTAGATTTTGTGCTCAAACATGTGGTACAGTTAAAAGTAATTCCAGACAAATGAATGAATGAATGAATGAATGAATGAATGAAACCATAAAGTTCTTCCTGGGTCTTACCTCCTGAAAAACAACTGTAAATCCTATTTTCCATTTTTTTCTCCTTTCTCGACTCTGATTTTCTTAAATGACTGTGTCTCACAGTGACCTTCACCCTGTCACTGGGACTGTGGGCTAAAATAATTCATCACCATGTTTCTTTTCTGTCCACCTCCATACTACACAGGCTACTTGAGAGATTATTCTTTCTTCTAAAGAAAGGATTTGCTGTAAACAGGTTGATGATAGAGACTGTAAGAGGGCAAGTAAAAATGTTAAGTGCATTAATGTTCTGCCAGTGACTATCCCAAGGAAAAATATTTAATGTCTAGCTGAACCAAGTTCTAAAGTCAATAGAAAAATATTTTACTGAAACCTAGATAAGATCTCCCTTGAGAACATTTGTCTCCTGCTCTAATTTCACAATCACTAAGTGTTTACTCACTAAGTTTTATTATTGTCCAATTTATACTCAGTCCTAGAATACACATTGGAACAAGAAAGAAAGAAAGAAAGAAAGAAAGAAAGAAAGAAAGAAAGAAAGAAAGAAAGAAAGAAAGAAAGAAAGAAACTGTTCTAGCCGTTAGGGTTCATACAGTGATATGCAAGATACAGATAGAGGATGATAGATGATAGACAGATACATACAAGTTTGAATACAGATCGATCAATAGATAGGATACAGATATACACACACTTACAATGAGTTCTTGCATAAGTCACAAAATCAACTACCACAGCTAGTGAAAATCACAGCTAGTGAAAATTATAGCCCTCATGGTCTATCTTTAACTTTCCCACATTTGATAGAGGCATGGATATAAGATATGTTATGTTTCCTTCTAAGTTATACTACAGAGAAAAACAGTATGAATATAATAATAAATGAGAACTGATCAAAATGTTTCAGTGCTGGGAAGACTTATTAGAAGTATAGGGAAATTTGGATATGGTACCATGGAACAATAACAGCTGAATCTTACTACACTATCCAATTTATTCAAGAGAATACAGATATCACTACTTGTTTAAATAAAAAGCATTGACTTTTAGATGTTGGTGACTAACTCAATTCTATTTTAAATCACATATTATGCAATCACTCTGCCAGACCTGAAAATGTTGAGGTTCTGCCTTGGCAGATAGGGAACCTCTTTGCTAAGAACAAAAGCAAATGTTTATAGCCAGACAAAATTTGCTATCTTTTTGGTATATTGTACTATGTGACACATAGAGTCCCATGTCTCCCACCACAACTGAAAAACTGCCAAAGATTTATTTGAAGGAGAATTTGATTTATTTGAAGAATATCTTTCTTTTTTAAAAAGATTTTATTCATTTATTTGACAGAGAGATTATAAGTAGGCAGAGAGGCATGCAGAGAGAGGAGGAAGCAGGCTCCCAGCTGAGCAGGGAGCCCGATGTGGGAGTCGATCCTAGGACCCTGAGATCATGACCTGAACTGAAGGCAGAGGCTTTAATCCACTGAGCCACCCAGGCACCCCAGAGAATATCTTTCTGTATGGGGAACAGGGATGCATGAGTGTAATGGTCTCAATCTGTTTTGTAAATTTCCAAAATCATATCCAAAGGAATGTTTGATCCAGGTCACCTCTAACTGAAAAGAAAATTTTCTTAAGAACCAGAATGTTTACAACATCTGTTCTCATCCATTGGCCCTTTCAAGACATTTCCTTAATTGCTCTTTGCAGATATATTCTGCTGCCCTTTCCACATCTAAATGATCTGTCCTTCCTATCCACCGGACAACCCAAGATGATAATCTTTGATATCACCTAAGTGTAAGCAGGCATGAAAGGAGCCAAGCAAAAAGAGCCCTTCTGCTATAGTTAGTCTACGACTGAAAGGATGCAAAACCAACACTGAGAAATAACACTAGGAAATAAATTGAGAACACTTCCTAGAAATACTCAGGCTAGAATTGTCCTTCACCCCTCTAAAGTCACGACAGAAAGCAAGGAGCATTTCCAGAAGGCATTTACATGCAGAGGGCATATGGCTTTTTGCATTGGCTAAATGTATTGCACATTCAACAAGATTCATCTCTCCAACGTTGCCAGCTACACACAAAGCTCTACAACATAAATTAAGGGTAGAAATGGAAGAATGGTGAATAAAGGTTTATAATTAGCCCTGGAATTATGATATATTGTTTTTCAAATGGCTATTTGTATTTCACTCTTTAATAAACTACCTAGTTTGAGATTTTAAAGTATAGATTTTGGGATGCCTGGGTGGCTCAGTTGGTTAAGCAACTGCCTTTGGCTCAGGTCATGATCCCACAGTCCTGGGATGGAGTCCCACATTGGGCTCTCTGCTCCACCAGGAGCCTGTTTATCCCTCTCCCACTGTCCCATTGTCCCTCCTCCTCTTTCATGTGCTCTTTTTCTCCCTCTCAAGTAAATAAACAAAAGCTCTTAAAAAATAAATAAAATATAGATTTGGCTTTTTCCTCAACCAAGTCTATTGGTCTTATTAATTGTCTGTTAAAGTTAAGGTAAAGAACCAAGATTAGGTGTAATGATCAACTTTTTAAAAAAGATTTTATTTATTTATTTGACAGAGAGAGAGAATGCGCACAAGTAGGAAGAGAGGCAGGCAGAGAGAAAGGAAGAAGCAGGCTCCCTGCTGAGCAGAGAGCCCAATGCGGGCTCGATCCCAGGACCCTGGGAACATGACCTGAGCTGAAGGCAGAGGCTTAACCCACTGAGCCACCCAGGCGTCCCAATGATCAACTTTTATACTGATGCATATGAATAAATGTCATCAGGTTAAAAAAAATACATATATAAGCACCATACCTTGCACAGGGTCTTGTACATAATAGGTGCTCAATAATCTTTGCTAGATTTGAATTTAAATCTTAATGATCATAGCCATAAATACCTTTTTCTTTGAAAAAAATCTGATGAAGAAGCTAGCCACCTGCTTCCTATCTCTCCAAGTTAGCATTTCTTATAGTAAGTGTTCAATAAGCCATTAATCTTAGAAACTTGAGAATTGTTATGATGCTTTACAATAAAAGAGCACCTAATTTGGAGGTTTTAAAATATACATCTCCAGCAAACCACTATATAAGTTTTCATTGTTTTATACTGTAAATAGTCATATCTTAGCCAACCTAGTTTCCTTTTCTTACCTGGTCTGAATGTATCAATAACTTACAGTAAAGTAAGTCTAGAAAAAAAGTTTTTAACCTGAGGGCTACACTGATATATCCTCTCAGAGGGTTAATATTTTATTTATCACAGATTTTAATATTCCTAAGTGTTTCACAGAGAAGCATGTTTGTGTTGAGAGACTGATATTCCTTTGGGAATCTGTTAAGTCACTCAATCCTAATATTTTATTATCCCCTTATGAAAATCGCTGTGAGAGTCCATCTGTATTGTGACATTTTTCTCAGTTACCATTTCACTGGTTCCTGACAGTTCTTCAATACCAGCAGATATCAAAAAGTCAAGACTTTTTGCATATCTGCATATCTTTTTACAAATGGTATTACACATTTTAAAAACATGTATTTCTATTATAATACCTTTCATCTCTTGGTGTTTCAGTATTTCTTTTTTGCCTACATTTTCACCATTAAAATAAAATCCTTGATTACTATATGTTTTCCTGTGAATGAATCAATAAATTGACTAAGGGGCTAGATTAGAATCTTCCTGAGTGTTGAAAACTCATTTCCTATATCTTCTAAATAGAGTAAATTCATAGAGAGGAAGTATGAGAATGTCTTTAGCCCATTTTCCCTTCTCTTGCCATTTTTTTTAAGTAGGCTCCACAGCCAGCATGGAGCCCAACATGGGGCTTGTGAACTCATGACCCTGAGATCAAGACCTGAGCTGAAGTTAAGAGTCAGATGCTTAACCAACTGAGTCACCCGGCACCCCTCCCCTTTCTCACTTTTAATAGCATATTACCATAGACACAATTTTTTCAAGTATGAGATATGATTACGATTTGTTATAGTCTGAATATTTATATCCCATCTGCCACCAAAATTCATATGTTGAAATCCAAATGCCCAGTCTAATGATACTAATTAGGTGAGGTCTTTGGGAGGTGCTTAAGGCATGAGGGTGGAACTGTCAAGAATGGGATTAGTTAGTGCCTTACAAAAAAAGGCTCCAGAGAAATCATTTGCCACTTCTACCACATGAGGACACAATGAGGAGTTGCCAGCTGTGAATCAGGAAGGCAGCCCACACTAGAAGGTGATAATACTGGTGCCTTGATCTTGGACTTTCTAGTCTCCAGAACTGTGATCAATAAATTTCTTGTTTATAAGCTACACAGGCGGTGGTATTAGGTTATAGCAGCTCAAAATGACATGATAGCATTAATTAAAGTTGAAGCAATCAATCCATCTATTTTATGCAAAGAGAAACTTTCAAAAGAATATCCACTTAGGCTTTCATTCTATTTCACTGAGAATATGCCAGAGCAATTATTTAAAATGTGATTAGGAATTATTTGGGCACACTGGAATTGAGAATAGTTGATTTTGGCTTCAAAAATTTCAGTCCTTTCTTTCCAATTTGAATGCCTTTTCTTGCGTATTTAATTGCTCTGGCTATGACTTAGTACTCTTTTGAATTGGAGTAGTGAAAATGGACACCCTAGTTTTGTTCCTGATCTTAGAGGAAAAGGTTTTGACATTTCAACCATTGAGTATGATATTAGCTGTGGGTCTGTCATATATGGCCTTTATTATAGTGACGTAAAACTATCTGTTTTCTGATGACATGATTACATATAGAGAAAATGCCAAAGGCTCCACCCTGAAACTTTAGAGCTAGTAAGCAAACTTAAGAAAGTTTTAGGATACAAAATCAGCATCAAATTTCTTGATCTCAAACTGTATTTCAGAACTAGTATGGTACAGGCATAAAAACACACATATAGAACAATGGAACAGAATACAAAGCCCAGGGGTGCCTGGGTGGCTCAGTGGGTTAAAGCCTCTGCCTTCGGCTCAGGTCATGATCTCAGGGTCCTGGGATCGAGCTCCGCAATGGTCTCCCTGCTCAGCGGGGAGCCTGCTTCCTCCTCTTGATGCTTACTTGTAATCTCTCTCTCTGTCAAATAAATAAATATTTAAAAAAAAAGAATACAAAGCCCAGAGATAAACCCTTGCAAAAATAGTCAATTTATGATAAATGAGTCAAGACTATACAAAGGGGAAAGAATAGTCTCTTCAATGAATGGTGTTGAGAAAACTGGGCAGCCACATGTAAAGTTGTACCTTTATCTTATACCATATGTATATACACAAAATCAACTCAGAGTAGATTAAAAACTTAAATTTCATACCCCAAACCATAAAACTCCCACAAGAAAACATAGAAGATAAACTTTTTGACATTGGTCTTGACACTAAGTTTTTGGATTTGACCCCCAAAGTAAAAGCAACAAAATGAAAAAAGTAAAGTGAGCCTACAGTAAACTGAAAGTTCTTCACAGTAAACTAAACCATCAATAAAATGAAAAGTCAACCAAATAAATAGGAGAAAATATTTGCAAATCATATATCTGTTAAGGTGTTAATACCTAAAATACATAAACCCATACACTTCAATAGGAAAAAAAAACCCAATCCAATTAAATAACAGGCAGACAAACTGAATATTTTTCAAAAGAAGACATACAGATGGCCAACAGACATATGAAAAGGTGGTCAACTCAATAATACCACTTATGAGGAAAATGTAAATCCTAACCACAATGAGATTCCCCCTCACACCTGTTGGAGTGACTATTATCAAAAAGAGATAATTAATGCTGATGAAGATGTGGAGAAAAGGGAACCTTTGCACACTATTGGTAGAAATGTAAATTGGTGCAGCTACTCTAGAAAACAGCATAGAAAGTCCTCAAAATATTAAAAATAGATCTGCCATATGATCCAATAGTTCTGAGTATTTATTTCAAAGAAACAAAAACACTGATTTGAAATGATATCTGAATCCCCATATTCACTGCAACATGAAATTCAAAGAAACAGAGTACGGGGAGGAGCTAGATGGTGGAGGAGTAGGAGATGTAAATATCATTGGGACCTAGGAATTCAGCTATATAGTTATCAAACCATTCTGAACACCTATAAAATCAACAGGAGATGGAAGAGAAGAAGAGCAGCAATTCTAGGAACAGAAAAGGTACCACTTTCTGGAAGGTAGAATGAACAGAGAAGTGAATGCGAAGCGATATGCCGGACTAGAGACCGTGGGGGGAGGGGCTGGCTCCTGGCAAGTGGTAGAGCCCAGAGCACAAAATCATAACTTTTAGAAGTCTGCTCCACTGAGGGAGTCACTCCAGAGTCTAAGCGGGGGTGGAGCTCTTGTGGGGACAGTGTGGTCTCAGGACCCATGGGATCACAAAAAGACCAGGGTGTCTGAGTATGGCAGAGTTCCCAGGTATCCAGAAGTGGGGAAGCCGGCTACAGAGACGGAGCAAAGGAGTGAGCTCTCAGCTCGGGGTTACCTTAAACTGTGATCCAAGGTACAGTCGGGCCACTGCTTTTTGAGCAGGGACCTCACAAGTGGAGACCCCTCCTTCCTTCTCTGGGAGGAGCAGCATGGGAGCACACTGCAGGAATCTGCTGGGTTTGGAGACTCCAAACAGGGTCATGCACTAGAGATAGAAATGCTCGGTCACAGGATGGGTGAGCACGGAGCACGGCTGGAGACCAGGAAGATGGGAGGGATTGACTGCTTTTCTCTGAGGGCACGTAGGGGACTTTAACACCCCCCTCACTGAAATGGTCAGATCATCTAACCAAAAGATCAACAAGGAAATAAAGGCTTTAAATGACACACTGGACCAGAAGGACATCATGTATATATTCAGAACATTTCCATCCCAAAGCAACAGAATACACATTCTCCTCCAGTGCACATGGAACATTCTCCAGAATAGATCACATCCTGGGTCACAAATCAGGTCTCAACTGGTACCAAAAGATTGGGATCATTCCCTGCATATTTTTAGACCACAATGCTTTGAAACTGGAACTCAACTACAAGAGTAGAGTTGGAAAGAACTCAAATACATGGAGGCTAAAGAGCATCCTACTAATGAATGAATGGGTCAACCAGTAAATTAAAGAAGAATTTAAAAAAATTCATGGAAACAAATGAAAATGAAAACACAACTGTTCAAAATCTTTGGGACACAGCAAAAACAGTCCTGAGAGGAACGTATATAGCAATACAAGCCTTTTCAAGAAACAAGATAGGTCTCAAGTACACAGCCTAACCCTACACATAAAGGAACTGTAGAAAGAACAACAAAGAAAGCCTAAACCCAGCAGGAGAAGGGAAATAATAAAGAACAGAGCAGAAATCAATGAATAGAAACCAAAAGAACAGTAGAACAAACCAATGAAACTAGGAGTTGGTTCCTTGAAAGAATAAATAAGATTGATAAATGCACCCCCCTGAGTTATCAAAGAGAAAGAACCCAAATTAATAAAATCGGGAATCAAAGAGGAGAGATCACAACCAACACCACAGAAATACAAACAACTATAAGAACATATTATGAGCAATTATATACCAGCAAATATAACAATTTGGAAGAAAGGAATGTATTCCTAGAGACATATAAACTAGCAAAACTGAACCAGAAAGAAATCAAAAACCTGAACAGATCCATAACCAGTAAGGAGATTGAAGCAGTCACCAAAAATCTGCCAACGAACAAGAGCCCAGGACCAGATGACTTCCCAGGGGAATTCTACCAAACATTTAAAGAAGAATTAATACCTATTCTCCTGAAACTGTTCCAAAAAGTAGAAATGGAAGGAAAACTTCCAAACCCATTTTATGAGGCCAGCATTACCTTGATCCCCAAACCAGACAAAGACCCCATCAAAAAGGAGAATTACAGGCCAATATCCTTGATGAACATGGATGCAAAAATTCTCACCAAAATACTAGGCAATAGGATCCAACAGTACATTAAAAGGATTATTCACCACAACCAAGTGGGATTTATTCCCAGGCTGCAAGATGTTCAACATCTGCAAATCAATCAATGAGATACATTAATAAAAGAAAGAACAAGAACCATATGATCCTCTCAATAGATACTGAAAAAACATTTGACAAAGTATAGCATGCTTTCTTGATCAAAACTCTTCATAGTGTAGACATAGAGGGTACATACATCAATATCACCAAAGCCATCTCTGAAAAACCCACAGCAAATATCATTCTCAATGGAGAAAAACTGAGAGCTTTTCCCCTAAAGTAAGGAACATGGCAGGGCTTTCCACTATCACCACTGCTATTCATCATAGTACTAGAAGTCCTAGCCTCAGCAATCAGACAACAAAAAGAAATAAAAGACATCCAAATCAGCAAAGAAGAAGTCAAACTCTCACTCTTTGCAGATGATATGATACTTTATGTGGAAAACCCGAAAGACTCCACTCCAAAACTGCTAGAACTCACATAGGAATTCAGTCAAGTGTCAGGATATAAAAGCAATGCACAGAAATCAGTTGCATTTCTATACAACAACAGTAAGACAGAAGAAAGAGAAATTAAGGAGTCAATCCCATTCACAATTACACCCAAAACAAGATACCTAGGAATAAACCTAACCAAAGAGGCAAAGAATCTGTACTCAGAAAACTATAAAGTACTCATTAAAGAAATTGCAGAAGACACGAAGAAATGGAAAAACATTCCATGCTTATGGATTGGAAGAACAAATACTGTGAAAATGTTTATGCTACATAAAGCAATCTACACATTTAATGCAATCCCTATTGAAATTCTATCAAGTTTTTTTCAAAGATATGCAACAAATAATCATAAAATTATATGGAACCAGAAAAGAAACCGAATAGCCAGAGGAATGTTGAAAAAGAAAACCAAAGTGGCAGCATCACAATTCCAGACTTCAAGCTCTATTACAAAGCAGTAATCATCAAGACAGTATGGTACTGGCACATAAACAGACACAAAGATCAGTGAAACAGAATAGAGAGCCCAGAAATGGACCCTCAACTCTAAACTTCGACAAAGCAGGAAAGAATGTCCAATGGAAAAAGTCTCTTCAACAAATGATGCTGGGAAAATTGGACAGTCACATGCAGAAGAATGAAACTTGACCATTTCCTTAAACCACACACAAAAATAGACTCAAATGGATGAAAGACTTCAATGTGAGACAGGAATCCATCAAAATCCTTGAGGAGAACAAAGGCAGCAACCTCTTTGGCCTCAGCGACAGAAACTTCTTCCTGGATGCATCGCCAAAGGCAAGGGAAGCAAGGGCAAAAATGAACTATTGGGATTTCATCAAGATCAAAAGCTTTTGCACAGCAAAGGAAACAGTCAATATAGCCAAAAGACAACTGACAGAATTGGAGAAGATAGGGGCGCCAAGGTGGCTCAGTGGGTTAAGCTTCTGCCTTTGGCTCAGGTCATGATCTCAGGGTCTTGGGATCGAGCCCCACATTAGGCTCTCTGCTCAGCAGGGAGCCTGCTTCTTCCTCTCTCTGCCTGCCTCTCTGTCTACTTGTGATCTCTATCTCTGTCAAATAAACAAATAAATAAATAAATCTTAAAAAAAAGAAATGGGAGAAGATATTTACAAATGACATATCAGATAAAGGGCTAGTATCTAAAAGCTATAAAGAACTTATCAAACTCAACACCAAAAGCACAAATAATCCAATTAAGAAATGTGCAGAAGGCTTGAACAAACATTTCTCCAAAGAAGACATCCAAATGGCCAACAGACACATGAAAAAGTGCTGAACATCACTCGGCATCAGGGAAATACAAACCAAAACCACAGTGAGATTTCACCTCACACAAGTCAGAATGGCTAAAATTAACAAATCAGGAAATGACAGATGTTGGCAGGGATGTGAAGAAAGGGGAACGCTGCCACACTGTTGGTGGTAATGCACGCTGGTGCAGCCACTCTGGAAAACAGTATGGAGGTTCCTCAAAAAGTTGAAAATAGAGCTACCCTATGACCCAGCAATCGCACTACTGGGTATTTACACTAAAGATAGAAATGTAGTGATCCAAAGGGTTATGTGCACCTGAATTTTTATAGCAGCAATGTCTACAATAGCCAAACTATGGAAAGAATCTAGATGTCCATCAACAAATGAATGGATAAAGAAGGTGTGGTAATATATACAATGGAATATTATGCAGCCATCAAAAAGCCCCTGAAATCTTGCCATTTGCAACAATGTGGGTGGAACTAGGGGGTATTATGCTAAGTCATATAAGTCAATCAGAGAAAGACAATTATCATATGATCTCTCTGATATGAGGAATTTGAGAGGCATGGTCGGGGTTCGTGGGAGGAAGGGAGGGGAAAAAAATGAAACAAGATGGGACTGGGGAGGGAGGCGAACCATAAGAGACTCTTAATTTCGGGAAACAAACTGAGGTTTGCTGGGCGTGGGGAAAGGGTGGCTGGGTGATGGACATTAGGGAGGGTATGTGCTATGGTGATAGCTATGAATTGTGTAAGGCTGATAATTCACAGACCTGTACCCCTGAAGCAAATAGTACATTATATGTTAATTAAAGAAAAAGAAAAAAGAAACTGAGAGTGGAATGGTGGTTGCCAGGGGCCTCAGTGTGGGAAATAGGAAGAGGTTCATCAAAAGGTACAAATTTTCATTTTTAGAATGAATAGTCCTGGGGATCTAATGTACAGCCTGATGACTATAATTAATATTATGCTGTATGTTGCAAAGTTGCTATGACAATAGAGCTTTAATGTTCTCACTGTAACAAAAACAAAATAGTAATTACATGAGATGAAGGATGTGTTAAACTAACTTTATTGTGATAAATATTTTATAATATATTCATGTATCAAATCATCACATTGTATACCTTAAACCTGCATTATGTATATGTCAATTATATTTCAGTAATACTGGAAAAAGAAAAAAAGAAAAATTGCAACTCATTTCCTTTCTACTAATGAAATAAAACCAGTCAAAATTATGAGAATGATGTACTATCCTCAGATAAAAGCAAAAAATGTTTCCATTAGTATATGCTATCTTCTTAAATACATCCTTCTGAACTTATCTGTGAAAGAATGTGTGTGTGTGTGTGTGTGTGTGTGTGTGTGTGTGTGTGAAATTGGGTTTGTTGTTGTTGAATTTTCTTCTTTTCTTTCTTTATCAAGTATAATTGACTAGAAGAATTATCTTTTTGGAGCATAAGAATGACATAGAAGTATGATACTTCCTAGTGAGTACACTGGCCAGGAGTTCAGGTTCTAAAGATCGACAGCCCTTAAGTTAAATCTTGGCTCTTCCACTTGACATCTACATGGCTTAGGTGTATTTTTTTAGTGTTCAGTTAACAGTTTCATTACCTATAAAACAAACATAGTAGTTCTTTTCTCATAGGACTAAGTATAACATGAGATCAATTCATGCAATTCATTTTGTGTAGTACTTCCCAAATAGACATTCAATACATATTAACCATGGTAGTTAGTCACTCTGGCATCTGTTCTAATTCCCATTGCTCTCACTGTAAAGACTGGTGGGAGTAAACTTTTAATAGATCTAATATGTTTATAAATTACTTTCCTTGCGTCCTCTTTAGGACAAATGTTGTTAAATAAAATGTTTAAAAAGATCTACTAAAACCAATGTTAGCAGCCTAGATGTGAACTCAGAGAATTGAGTCTAGAAAGAGTTTATTTACAAAGCCCAACAGTCATATATAGCTGGCCCAAGTTTGCAGAACTTGCTTTTCCATACCTGGCATACTTATGTGTGGAAGACACCATGCTAGTAAAAACTTGCTTTTCCATACCTGGCATACTTATGTGTGGAAGACACCATGCTAGTAAAAACTTTTCAAAATCCCCTTATTTTAAAACTTCTCAGTTTTTATTTTCAAGCAGCAGAAACTACTCTTCTACTTGAAACATAAAATACATCGATTGAAAGAATTTTAGGAAGTCCACAGAATTGCCAGGAAAGCTGCCGAGTAAAACTGGAGACATGGGGCAGGAATTCAAGGAAGCCCCATGGATAGCCAGGGCTGCATCTCTAGTAAGCTCAGGCTCTACTGCCAAACATGACATGTTGCTGTTTTCCCAGTTACCGACATCACCCAACTTCATCCTATATCTATGGCTACTGCCACCTGGTTTCAGAATGGATTCTGAGAGCACCTATGCCCTTGCTTTCACCATTCTTATTTGAACTTTGGGATAGTGTATCTTATGGGTGAAGTCTAGGTCACATGTCCATGTCTTGGTTGCAAAGGAAGCTAAGCAAACACTTGTCATTTTCATTCTTTATAACAGGAACTAGGCTCATTTATTTGGAAAGACTTACAAGTTGGTGAACCCTCCAAATACAGGAAAAGGGGTTAGAATCATATCAGCCACAAAAACAAAACAACAACACAGTGCATCTCACAGACAAGGTCAAGAAATGCCAAACGTTTTTCTCTACTTTCCATCATTTGAAATTTAATCTCCCTTTCAAATTCTCTACTTCAGATTTGGGGGATCTATCTTTACTCCAGGTGACTGACAGGATTACATAGGCTGCTTAATTTTCTAGGTCTAGCAGGATAATGTGTCATAGTTCAAAAAGATAGCTTTTAATAGGAATTACAAATAAGCCACATAGTAAAGCAGAAAACCTATTTGTTGATGTGAGGGTACTCAATGAGAAAGGAGTAGTTGGACTTGGCAATAATTAAATACCAAATAATAGCAGCAGATCATCCCCAAGTCTAGTAGTTTCCTTTCTGTCGAGCTAAATTCTTTTACTCTTTAAGATGCCATTTCTGCTGGCATTGGTGAGGTTGTGCACACTTGATAGAAATGCGAACTGCTATAGCCACTCTGGAACAGTATGGAGGTTCCTCAAAAAGTTAAAGATAGAGCTACCCTATTATCCAGCAATTGCAATACTAGGTATTTACCCAAAGAATATGAAAATATTAATTCAAAGGGATACATGAACTCAAATGTTTACAGCGGCATTAACTGAAATAGCCAAGTTATGGAAACAGCCCAAGTGTCCATCAACTGATGAATGATAAGGAAGATGTGGTGTGTGTACATACACACACAGACACACACACAGAGGAACATTACTCAGCCATAAGAAGAATGAAATCTTGCCATTTGCAATGACGGGGTAGAGCTAGAAAGTATTATCCAAAGTCAAAGAAGTCCATCAGAGAAAGACAAATACCATATGATTTCACTCATATGTGGAATTTAAGAGACAAAACAAACAAACCAGGTGAAAGAAAAAGAGAGAGATAGGCAAACCAAGAAACAAGTTCTTCACTATAAAGAATAAACTGAAGGTTACCAGAGGGAAGATGGGTGAAATAGGTGATGGGGATTAAGGAGTGCACTTGTGATGAGCACTAGGTGTTGAATGAAGTTGAATCACTATATTGTATATCTGGAACTAATATTATACTTTGTTAACTAACTGCAATTTAAATAAAAACTTTTTAAAAAAGATGTAGTTTCTCTAAGCAACCTTCTCTACAAGCTGCCCCCTTCTTATTCTATACAGACATGTAAGCTGAGATATGTGCTACTATTCTTTGCTCCCAAACATAGTGGGTATATTTCTTATAGTTACTATAATACTTAGAAATTCCCTTTTAGCTCAGGCCTATATCTTTTTCCCTCAAATCATCTAGCCTTCCCAGTGACACTATAGTGCCTGAATCTTAAGAGTTAATTGAAAAATATCTGTTCAATGGTATATTTTGCGGATGTATTAAAAAATCCAAAGCACAAACAGGTATACAGAGAAAACAAAAACATTAAATTACATAATGCGGCATCATCTTGCAGAGATTCTAACTTAAATAATTTTGATAAAGAACTTCTACTTGCTTGAGGTGCAGGGTAGAAATAAATATGGGACTCTTGACAAGCAGAAGCAGAACTAATAACAGAAATAGGCAGACCATGTTCCTAGAGTATAGCAAAGGGAGATAGGGTTGCAGAATGTCCTTGTTTAGTAACAGCTCATGGTTATTGTGTATGTACTTTGTGAGCACACTATGCTTGGTATTTACTTCTTTCATTTATTTCTTACAAAAACCTTAGGGGGAAAAAAGTGTTGTTTTCATTCTAGAGATAACAAAACTGAGGCAAATCCATAGCAATGTAAAATTATTCAAAAAAAGAATAACTAGTAGAGCACTCCTTCCTATAAATCCTTGATGCCTTCTGATTCTCTGTAAGCAAATTATCATAGCAGTTAAGAAAAATAAATCTTAGTAGATCATGACTTTTGGTGCTGGACTCATTGTTCCTACTTGAGTAGATGTCAGTTTCACTCAAAATTTTCCAATCAGCAGCCATTAAGTATTCATTTGCAATTCATCTATAGTTTATCAAGATCACCTAAGCAACATACAGGTAGTAGACAACTATATCCTGCATTGTCCCATCAATATGTCCAGAAGCTTCTCAGTGTTCCTCTTTCCCTGAGCTACTTACAATTTCAGCCCTTGAATGACAACACTTATTTTCAAAAGTTTGAGTTTCTGAACCCATAAGAAAGCCTATTTCCTTTCGAAAAGTGATTTTGGGGAGAAAACAGTGTCTGTTTAAAAGCTCCCCTGATTCATCAGGGAGGGCCTACAAATCTTGGAGAGATAGTTCAATCTCATCTCCTCTTCTAACTCATTTGTCAACACTTCCTTGGTGAGCAGAGCAATTCTACATAATGGAAGAGCTGAGAATTTTGTTGACAAATATTAAAAGGGCTCATTGGCACTCCTACTATTCTCTGGTCTTGGTTATAGGCTTACTTTTGGCAAAAAACTGACTAGAAGGCCATCAGCTAACTCTAGTGTTTTTAAAATTTTTCACTAAATGTCTCCTACAAAAGAGAAAAATGAACATGTACAACCCCGCGTCTAAAAATATAACTTAAAACAGGAATTAGAAGTCTCCATAGTTATCTGCCTTAAGTTTAAAACTCATCTGAATTTTACAATCTAATTAGTAGCAATATACATGTTTATTTTAACCTAAAATTTTTAAAAAATTGTAGTTCAGTAAAATTGACAATCCAGGAAGTTATGCTAGACTCTTCCCCTATTTTTGTATTGTCCAATGCCAACAACAGAGAGCCTAATATCACTGAGAGTACTCGTGTGTAATCACCAGAGCTATAAAAAAGTGAACACTGTCCCATAATGTCAGTATAGCTTCTATGATCTAAGTAGACCATTGATGTCCCTTAAAACATGTGATTTTTCCTATGCCCATTTTGTCACCCATCACATACATCGGCTCATTGAATAGGGCAAGTTATAATGCAGAGTGAACTAGGCAGAGTTAAGTAATGGTAAACTGTCGGAACATACTAATTTTAATACTTCCAGCTGCCTTGTTCTCTATATTTTTCTAAATGGATTTTAAACTCCCAGAGAAAAAGAAGTAACACTTTGTTAAACATTTATGTATCTCTAGCAGTCTTCCACCTCCACAGTTCAAATACAATGACTTGTACAATCAATTCAAGATAATTAAATTATTCAAGAAATGTTGATTTCCATTTTAAAACTTTGTAGAATTTTTCAGTGGGAGTACTGTTGACATTTTAGGGGAGTGCGATTCTTCATTGTGCAAGAGAGTTACATATAGTACAGGTGTTTATTATGGCCTGGGATTTGGGATTCTGAATGCTAGCAACATTTCCAGATATTGTGACAATCAGAAATCCTTCTGCACATTCTTAAATATTATTTTAAGTATCAGCACCACTCTTTGTGGAGAAATAAAAATACGACCTAAAGATAAATGGGTACATAAAATGTGGTATATATACACAATGGAGTATTACTCAGCTTTTAAAAGTAGGAAATTCTGCCATTTGTGACAACATGGATGAGCCTGAGGTCATTATGTTAAGTGAAATAGGCCAGAGAGAGAAAGACAAATACTGCATGGTATCACTTAAATGTGAGATTAAAAAAAAAGAAAAGAAAAGAAAAAAGAACTCAAAGAAATGGAGAATAGAAAAGTTGTTTGCAGGAGCGGGGGAAAAAAGGGAGAGATTGGTAAAAGGGTTCAAATTTTCAGTTATAAGATGAGTAAGATCTGAGGAGCCAATGTAAAATATGGTGGCTATAGTTAATAACGTTGTATTATGTAACTTAAATTTGCTAAGAGAGTAGAACTGAAATCTGAAATAAATCAATAAATAAGCAAGCAAGATCATGGATGTGTTAAATGAATTCAGTGGATGGAATCCTTTCACAAATGTATATGTTTGTCAAATCATCACATTGTACACTCCAAATATATTATAATTTTGTCAACTAGAATTCAACAAAGAAATAACAACATAAAAATTCATTTGTACATAAATCCAAAAATAGGAAAAGGGACAAAATAAAGAAAGCAAAGGAGGAAAGAAAATTCCAAGAAACCAAGAAATTCAAACTATCAGTATGCCAAGTTCCTAAAAGTGTGTGAGCCCTTGGGTCATTGGGTAAAGTTTAGAGAAAATTCAGCTAAAAATAAATATCTGGCATCTCCGAACCGGTAATACAAATACTTTAATCAAATATTTTATTAAAGCCTCAAAGAAACAAATATTCAAGAAGAATAAAAAATTAAGTAACTCTCATCTTAAAAGTTACAATAATATTCTTGCCCTCCTATTCCATTCTTTTAAGCAAACATTATTGAATAGCCACTACTTGTGAGACATTAGTTCAGGAGAATATTGTCTCCTCACATTTGAGGGACTTATAATGTAATTAAATGAAGATACATAGGTATTCAAATAAATATGATGACAGTACTTTGTCCAGGTAAAGTTGAGACACAAAGTGAAGGTGAGGTGACTTCTACATGGGACATAAAGTGAGTGGGGGGATGGTAAAGAAGTAGAGATAAACACATTCTTTTCCATCTTAAAAAATTGAAACTCTCCAACTAAAGGTGATCATTACAAATTTCATACACATAGTTCAAAAAATTTTTTCTCAAAAACTCTGTGCCATTTTCTCTGAACAAGGATACAGCTCTAATATAAGAACTATTAGGTTCCATAATATTGGTTCCACTTCTTGTTGAATTGTGAGTCATGCTTAAGCAAGTCCAGTATTGCAAACTAAATTTTAAGAGCCTTAAAGGAAGGGTAGATTCAGCATTAAGTGTAGGTAGGATCAAAATATAACTTCAACAATAATTACAGAAGCCAAAGGGAGGTTCCCTTGATAACCAGGGAAGAGATACTTACAGAGAGCTTCCTATTTTAGAGCAGAGGTGGAAAGTATCCAACAGGAGTCTCAGAAGACTACAAATTCTAGTTATTTTTATTATAGTCTTGTAGAATAGCTGTTCCTGCTAAAATAGTAACACGAATTCTGCAGTGTTTCCAGACTTACTCACCTCTATTTATTTGAATCTTCTGCTGGGAAATCAAGGTGAAGGAGGAAGAAGGGCATTTGAGTCCAAAGAAATTTTAAGAAGAAACCAAACTGAAAAACTCTAAGGCCATGCAATGTAACTACAGAGCAGGGAGTTAAAAGTTTATCGGAGAAAGCCTACACCTTCTGAATCCAACATAACTTGGTTTCATTCTATTCAGTTTATGCCTAGAGATGCTGCTTGGAAACTCTAAAGATTACCTTGCCCTTTAAAATCTCTACAGGCTTTAAGACACATTTTTTTTCCTAGTCAACAGACATTCTGTGGTTAGAAATTATACTCTCTCCTCAAGCCTGAATTGAATGAACTTTTTGTTAGTGGGTCAAACTGGATGCAACTGAACGACAGGAATGTGTTTGCACTCCCTATAGCCTGACCAATAGAGAGGAACAGGAAGATTAAGTGGTATATTACGTGGCATCCATAATAATTTCAGGAGTAAAAATGCATCTTCTATGAGTTCATTGGCTTGTTGAATTAACCACACAATAACGGTTATTTCAAATCAGTGTTTGTTTACAAGAAGCACTGAAATATCCCAAATACTCTTTATCATATGAAAATAGGTGTTTGTGTCTGCATTTTTGGTTTTGTAGTAAGATAAACTTGGGGAAAAGAAGAAAGAATTTATCTATTATCCTAAAATAACAAGATACTGAGGAAGCTTAGTATCATCTATATTTGTTATTTTAGGCCTATTTTGAATTTTTTTTGACAAGTTCTCTCTTAGCTAGTTTATTTTATAAACTAGACACAGTTATTATTAGGGGTCACAGGGAGGGATTTTGAATGGCATGAAAAAAACAGTGATCATAATTTTAGATTCATTCTTCACTTAGTGATTTATCTGGTAACTCAATTCTTTAATAAAAGAGAAGGAAACAACAATCACCAAAAACAATGAAACTCTGACATAGTTTTCAGTATTAGACAAAAGATTATCATCACCCTAATCTCTTGTATTTTAAATTGTTCATGTTTTTGTAAGAGATAATCTTGTCCTATATTGTTGGAACTCTTTCTCCAAAAAATCATACTTCGACCCGGCTATTTAATAAGACTATACATTTGGCATGTGTTCTAACAACTCCACTGTTTCCAGTACGATGACAGGTGGTTGTACCTTCTCTTCTCACAGTGCAAGACCATGAATCCCCCTTAAGAAGTTTGTTTGTGAGAAAATAGCGGTATTGCACAGAACTGCTTAGCTTAGATACTTCTTATGAAAACTCACTGAAATCTAAAGAAAACTATACTTAAGATATATCATATTAATTCATAGACTATTATGATGATTTAATATTTTAATCTCCAACTATGATAGAAATAATGACAAATAAAAATTAAACAAGCTTAAGGTCATAAAGTTATCCTATGTATACACCTTTGAGGAGGACCTCTTGTTTAGGGTGTACCTACACTGAAGAGAGGTATTACCGTATAGCTGGTACAAACAACTCTTGTTCTCAAGAGAGAGGGTATGTAATTGTTTTCTTTTCTGTTATACAGCATTTTTGTATTCGCAGGTTCTCATAAAAATAAATCCATTATAACTATACTAAAAAATAGCGGCTATATAATCACAAAAGATGTTCTACAGCCTATAATATAGTGGCTTTTTACCACTACAAAAAGTATTACCTATGAAGAGTATTACATTTAGGCAATCCAAAAAGATATTAAGATAGTAATTAAAAACCAAAAGAGTTTTTAGGAGGATTACTTCAACAATGTTGATATGCTGAGATAATATCAAAGAATACAGTACACTGACTTTTTAGAAAGATTTTATTTATTTATTTGACAGAGAGAGAGAGATTATTAGTAGGCAGAGAGGCAGGCAAAGAGAGAGGAGGAAGCAGGCTTCCTGCTGAGCAGAGAGCCCGAGAGGCAAGGCTCAATCCCAGGATCCTGAGGTCATGACCTGAGCTGAAGGCAGAGGCTTTAACCCACTGAGCCACCCAGGCGCCCCAGTACACTGACTTTACTGTAAAATTTCAGCATGTATCTGTTAACGGTTCTCTAGGAAACTACCAGTAGCTTAATGTATTTTAAATCAACAACTCTTTTGAAGTATTTATTATGTGCCAGGAACTGTGCAAGGCATGCCAATTAAAAATATAAAGCAGAAAAGATGTCCTCACCCTCCAAATATTTATTCTATGCTTTTGAAATTCTAAGCATGAATGTCGGGATTTATTTGTTATAGAGACCCTTTCTGTGCTTGGTCCATATCCATTAAGTTTGTTGTCATTTCAGCACTGTGGCTGTGGACAGTTCAACATATGCTAATAGTCTCTTCCTGAGGCTGTTCTACATATTTCTGCCTCGTGGCTTGTTTCAAATCCACAGGAATCTGCTTCTCCCAGAAGTTTTACTCAACCTCAGAATACCCAAATATCCACCTTCTCTTTTTCTCCAGTCCCATCTCTCCGATTGGTCTCTGGCCCTGAAAAATCAGACTATTACTGTCTTGGGGTCTTCACAACTTATAACCACTGTACCATCTACAATGTAACCAGATAATTACTTTAATACTTTATGGTCCTAAACTTATCCTCTAGACCTCAGCTTCAGGATTTCTACTCTAGTTTGAAACCTTCTTTGGCTCTTTAAACATGCTTACTTCCTGGACTTTCCTCCTGATGTCCAGGCCTTGATTTTTGACAGAGCTACATCAGTAATATTTTTTCTCATGTACAAAAAGACATAAACACACACACTTTTGGTTTCTGCTTCATATAAGACCTCTGAGGTACCCTACACCCAACATAATTTTTGCCATATAACCAAGACCTCTAAATATATTATACATAGAACATATGTGTATATGTACATATATTCTAAATTTTATACCAATAAATCACCAATAAGTAATTTATGTCATCAATTACCACTATTCAATTTATACCACTATTTTCTATATAGACGTATCTTTTAGAAAAGAGAAGTCTCTATTGTGGAAGTGAAGTGATGGGTACTAATATTTTCACTACATATTCTCATTCATGTATTCCCAATAAAATAGAACATATTCAGTAACAAGGTAGAGAGAACTGTCTCCTGCATCTTATTTATTGAATTCCAAACTCAAATGAACCTTGGAGTTAGTCATCTACATAGAAAAATACTGCAGCATTATCAGTGTTTTGCTCGTTTTGTTTTGTTTTTGTTAAGTAAGCTGTACACCCAACATGGGCCTCGAAATCACTGCCTTGAGATCAAGAGTCACATGTTCTATCAACTCAGCCAGTCAGGTGCCCCTCAGTGTGGTTTTAAGGTTGTCAAATCATTCTTAATTTATTCAATTATCTTCTAATTATGTTTGCATATTGCTAACAGTAGAAATGCAGAATGCATCTCCTCAAATTTCCCTTTGTTCTATTACTTTTCCCTTTTCTTCTTTCTTTTCCCCTGTCTCCATTCCTACCTCTCTCTCACACAGGTAATGTAGTAGTTTGCAGTCTGTTATCAAAAATAAAGAACACAGGAATTGTATCATGAAATATTTGATATAATTATACCAATTTCTAAGGATCCTTATGAATTATTTTTCATATTATGCAGGAAAAAATCTGTAACTAAGTTAACAAAAAAAGTTACAACATTAACCTAAGAGTAAAATGTGAATTCACAAAATAACTTGGAAGCAAATGAAGTTAGAGTCTACCTTCCCCATTTCCCAAAAATGTCTGCGTGAGTTTGAGAGCTTCCCTGAAATGGTAATTGATCAAAAGGAGAAGGAAAAAAAAAGTCATCCTCTATCATGAAAATTTGGTACTACTTAGAACATACTGGAGAACAGACATTTCAGATAGAAAGCTCTATGTTTACTTTCCTCTCTGGATAACAACATTCAAATGGATAGCCAAGATATTAACCCCTCATCTTCACTGACCTGATGAAAATGACATGATCATTATTTGATATTTTGGGACTGTTATTATTATGATGTGGATCACACAAAAAGCGTTAAATATGGGTAACTGCTTTCTAAACAGGTCTTAATTAAACTCTTAAGGCATATTTGGTCAATGAATCAAAAACCTTTGCAGACTCTTAAATTACCTGCCCATTTTGCTGCAATATTATAACATCCAGTCTAAAAAGATTCCCTGGCCATTATCTGAGAGTGATTTTAATGTGTTTAATTGATGTTTATTTAACAACTACTGATTACTATATTTAGAAGGAAATTATCACATAGATTAGAAGGGCCAAATCTCATAGACACCTCATTCCAGTAAAGCACAGCCCCTTTCTTTTTACTGAGTTATGTAACAGCTCAGTGACTCAAATCATTTACTTATCATTAAAAGAGGGATTTGCTATGGTATATATCTAAAAAAAATCAAGGCAAAAATTCTTTTAGAGTCACACTTTTCTCTGGAATAATTCAATGAGTTGTCACAATATGACAACTGTGTGATTATTTTGGGAAAAAAAGCCACAGCAACTGTGAAGCAAAAAAAAAAAGATTTTATTTCAAAAATATTGAAACCTACAAAAACTCCGCATTTATAGAAACTTTGATTCCTAAGTCTACACAAACTAAATAAATTAGGGGTTGAGAATAGATATGTAAGGTTGGTTACGTTTAAAAGAAAAAACTGAATCAACAGTGAATAAAGTTTAACCAACCCTTCAGCAAAATGGAGAAGGATGAGAGAAATTTGATTATAAATTTTAAACAATTTCATGTCCAAGTCCAAATGTGAGAATCCCATCTAGAAAATATCACAAGGGATAGCTACCTTGGGACTAACAAGAGGTATTTAAACCATAACCAATTTAGCATCAACAGATAAAATTTTTGGTTACACCTTCATAAAAGAGCAGAAAACCTAACCTAAATGGAACTTCTGAAAACACAAAACTTCTGCTCTCCCTGTTAGGTGAAGCAAACAGTGTTCATTTGATTTGAGTGTTCTATTCTAAACATGTTCAATCACAGCCATGAAATTCACTATGGATTTCAATAGAATATTTTAAATCATCTTGTTCATATTGTTTTAAACTCGTCTTTCTTTTAAAATTGTCCCAGGTGAGAAATTTTATGCACTACTGAAGGCAAGACATCCTGTTGATATCTGTGCTGAGAGATTTTTGTCATTTCCTGAAAATCACGCAATGGGCAAAAGTTGTTTCTAAAGGAAGGTCATGCAAAACTTCTTCAAGGATTAGAGTTTCTTCCCATGAATATGAAATAAGAAGTGCCTTTTCCCCCCATTTTATTTAGCTATGCAAAGGCTATCTCTCCCTGATGACCTGACACAGACCCAGCCAACACCATCCATAATGAAAATCAATGGCACCAAGTCACTAAACAATTACTCTGTCTTCTTTAAAAATGCACAAGTCTTCAAAAAACAAGGATTTAGAGACTGATTAATTTGCCATTTGTCTAGGAGATTGCACTAGCTGCATTATTTAAGAAGTGCCTTGTCTTTGTGCCCTCAAAAGCTGAAACAAGATCAAAGATTTGAGAATCACCAGTTCCCATGAAGGGCGTTTGGTGACAGTATGAAAGGCAACCAGAATATGTGCCCTGGGCCTGTAGCACTGAGATCTTTCTTACACATAAGACCATGGTGGATTGTAGTTTCTCCATATACACTAAATAGAAAATAAACTATGGTTTAAAGAATGGTTGTGCATTTGTTTACTCAATGAAGTATTCATGGGAATATATATTTTCTAGTTATGTTTTCTGAGAGAAGGAAAACCAATCTTAGCATATCCATACTCTATACCAATCATATTCTCATCCTGATTCCTTCCTCTCCTTTGTCCTCTTTCAATTTATCTACATGTGTTGATGATTCTATCATGTGATAATTATTTTCCCCCTTTATTTTGATCCTCTCTATACTATCTTTTGATAGAAACTCCCATTCTCATAATTTCTCCTCCAGGAGATATAGTAGAAAACTTTACCAAGATGTTATATTGTGTTTTCCCTTCCCTACTCCTATGACCCCAAAGAGGGTAGTCAAGGATTTTTCGTTTTTATATGTGTTTATTTGATTGAAGCAGTTATTTATATGGTACAAAGAAGAACTTGCTAGAAATACTTTTCCTCTACAAAGCCTTACAATTCTAAAACTATTTTATTAGAAACACCTTTCTGGGTAACAGGAAACTCTATGAACAAATTTCTCTGAGACTCAAGAATTAGAAATAAGAAGAGAAAGGAGAGCCTGCATGATTCTCTGGGCAGTTTCCCAGGACATTGAAAAAGGGGGCCTCCAGAAGATGACATCACTTCAGGAAGTATGGCAGTGTGGATGTCTCCCTGAAAGGTAGTCCCCAGGCAGACAACTTGGCACATCACATCATAGAGGGCTTATGGGACATACACTTCCTATATGCAGTCCTAGATTTTGTGAGTACTGCTTTGTACTATATAGTCTGTTTACATCTGCTCATATGCCTTTTAACTGTGTCCTCATTCTATTTCTCATTTAGTAAAACTTGCTTCTCCTTAGATATTTACTCAACGGATAATAAAATTAGGAATAAATAACAGTCCATGCTTAGCCCAAGACCAGGCAGGTGTTTTCCTCAATTTTTTTTGTTTTAGGATAAACCAAAAGGGAGAATAAAGATAGTATTCTGACACTCTTGTTCCTTTTACACCCATGATTTAAACAAGTGGTTTTAAAAATAATCAGAAGCCAGTCTTCCAGAGACTGGGGTGAGAAATCTTTTGAAGGCTGGAAAATCTTTTGGACAATTTGATTGACTGTTGATTTCCTGAGGATTTCCTATATGTGTACATTGCTGTACCTTGCAACACTGGAAAGGAAATCAATCATTCATTTCTCTGACACCTGTGTGACACAGTATAAACACATATTGCTTGTGTTATTCTGCAAGCAACCCATTTTAACAGGTGATAGCAAAGATATCTGACTATCCTTAATTAATAGATGAACATATCAAATCTTAGACAGGTTAAGTGACTAAGGTCACAAGGATGACCCTTAGTGACCAAGTCAGGCTAGAGCCTGTATCTCATAACTTTAATGCTATTTTTTACTATCTTATGTCACCATCTGGTTTTTAAAAATCAAGGAAAAACTTAATCCCCATGTCTTGTTTATTCTCTATCATTTATTCACCTAAGAAGTTTTCAGAAGGAATGTATATTCAATAAGATAAACCAAAGTAGAAAGTAAAACCACAGACTCCTTAATCAAAGGCTTATGTGTATGTATTGTCGACCCACCATTATTACCATTCCTTCTTAGAAGAATAGACAAGAACTACATTTCTAAAATTTCCCTCCCCATATAGTTCTAGGTTAGAATACACCAATGAGATACCCTCACGTGAGACTCGGAAGATTAAAAAAGGGGGAGGTCATTATTCTCTGGAGGCAAAAAGGCAGAGATATGGGCATATGGCAGACTTTAAGTTCACAGCAGCTTCCCAGAATGTTACCATCAATCACTTACTTTGACTGCCTAGGCAGTGGCTCTTAGAGCATCACATACTTAGTGGTGGCTTATAGAATTCAAAGTATCTTCTACATGACCTGCTTCAAAGATTCCCTACAAGGTTCTTGTATTTCCAGCTGCTTAGGGGAACGTTCTTGAGAGCTGCACATTGCTTCTATAAGTTGATATCCTCAGGACAGGCTTCCCTGTCCTTTGCTCTCACAGAACTTCTAATGGTTATATAATTCTTTAATTTCTTGTGTTAAAATCCTTCATTAATGGAAAATATAGAATGTCTTTGGTTTTCCTGACCTAACCCTTTATGTTATGGAAAGCAGCATTAGAAATGCTATTTTAATACAGGTTTTACCCAAATGCTCTTGTGATGAATTTACATGGTTTAGTAAGTGCATTCATGAAATTAAAATAATCAGGTGGCCAAAACCAAAGCTTTCAGAAGTCAGAATTCCTAGTAAGACTGTTAAGTAGATGGATTATTGAATTTTTTCCAAAAAATCTGATCAATAGGCTACTAAATATAGTGAAGATAAGCATGACTTAAATCTCTGCGAATCATATTAATAAAAGGCATCATACTCTAAGTTATCACTAAAATATTTTACATTATAATAATTTTATGATGTGAATTCCATACACATATTTTTAATGACTGATGATTTATTAAACCCTGTTCTATAAACTAATATTTGGCTCTACCATGAATATTTTACATATTTTCAGGGCCATAAATACTTATTTTCATTTAGATGAGTATAAAGTAATCTTTTAAGCCTGTGATTCGATTCAATGTAATTGTAGAATAGGATCCAACATAGCGAAAATTTACTTTTACTTTGAAGACTGCTTATATACTTAAAACCAGAAAAAGAGAACAAGAATTAATGTCCTTAGGCATTAATGTCTTTTAGGTATAATAATGTCTTTGTGACTATGTAAGAGAATACTCATACTTTGAAAGATGAAAACCCAAGGAGCTATGGCTATAGCATAAGGGACTTACTTTTTGATACTTTATCAAAGAAAAATCAACAAAGAAGTAAAGCACTTCTATTGATTAAATGTGGTAAAATCCTGGTAATTTAAAAATGTGATTTTTTGTTATATGAGGATTTGTTGTACAACTTTCTACATTTTGGGTGGATATTTTAAGTCTTTACAATAAAATTCACATAAGTAGAAAGATAAAGCCTTAAAGAAGTTTTCCTCACTTTTACATCATCATAAAATTAATTTCTTACAAGATATGAAAAAAAGTATCTCAGCAAAAATACTTAGTAAAATAAGTGGACTTAAATGGGGTTAAAATGTTAAAGAAAAATTTTTAAATAAATATGAAATGAGTGATAGAAAAACCAGTGAACTTTGTTCATATGAATTAACCAGTGCACACGTAATCTTTATCACCTGTTTTTTCATTTCAGGATTTTCCAATTTGCAGTCCCTTTCAGGGACCAATGAATGAAACTAACTGATGATTTAGTGTTTACACTATTTAACTACATTGCATATCTCAATTAATTATATCTGATGAGTAGGTGTTATTTGTTCCATTTTGCAGAACTGGAGACTAAAGCTCAAAAAAGTATAACTTGGGCACCTGTAAACCAAAAAGTGAAAGAAGAAGGATTTAAGAAAATGTCTATGTGACTCCAAGATTTCATGTTTTCTTGTTCTACCATGTTTCTCTTTCTTGATGACTCTGAATATGGTTTATAATGTAGTGATGAAATATATCAGTTTATGTGAGATTTTTCTGGCTTCATGATTCCTCTCTATATTTCCTATGAATAAAGCCAAAGATGTACAATTGGCAAAATAGGTTTTAATTCATGTATGTTTTTATTAAGACAATGTGAGTACATCAATTAATGTTATACTATTTAAATGAAACATTTCTAGATAGAGTAGTTGTATGTTATATCTCTTACTTAAGATCTTAATTTCTACTTGTTTCATATGTCAGAAGGAATAAAAATGTGTGGTCTCCATACCTATTTGAGTTAGCATAAAGTGGTAACATGAAATATTGCTGGTGAATGTGAAGACAAAAGTCTGAAAGAGAGATGTTATAAAACAGAAGAAAGTATCCTAGACTAAGAGCTAGCAATATTTATATCTCATATCAGTCTTAATATTAATTAATTGTAGGATTTAGGATCAATCATTTCACTATCTATAAAGTAAGCCTTTAAAAACTAGCATAACCTTTTCCAAAATATATATTTTTTAGATATCCTGGGTTCTACTGATTGGTTTCAGGTGTCTCTATGCATTTAATAAGGAGAAAGATAACCAGACAGAGACCCTGGCTCCTTGTTTGCTTCTCAAAGAACTATGCTGAGTATGTTTTATATACTGTAAATCCTGTTGCCTAAAGTATCAACACTGCCAAACGCTATAGTCTCCAAAGTTTTTCTCAGATATCAAGTCACGTGAAATATTTAATATACCTTAGGTTGAGAAGAGAAAGCTAGTAATACCTTGAATAAAAATATAATGGCAGTAATAATGTTAATAATGATAGGAACAGTATCAGCAACTCCTACTTTCATTCAGCAAGTGTCTGCTGTGTGCCACATATTTCAAACATGTTTAATCCTGTGTGCAATCTCAAAGGTCGGGATCATTATCTCCATGAGGGTGAGGAAATGGAGGCTCATAGAAATTAAACGCTTTGCTTAAATCCAAATAGTTTTAAAGTGATACAGGGTAGAGGAGGGCTAACTACAAAACTCCTACATTTGCCAATGCTACACTGCTTCCTAAATTTTGTCCATAAGGGAGAGAACTAGTATATAAGAGTTTCTGGAGGCTTGTAAAAGAAGTAAAAGGATTTGTCTAAAATGCAACCAGGATATCGAGTGAAGACTGAGATTCAAACCCACAGGCTCTGGCTAAACTTACTTAATTTGCCCTTGTGCCATGTTGCCATCATGAAATAAAGGGTCCTGCAAAATCATAATGAGAAGAGAGGCATGGGAACCTACAGGTTTGCAGAGGCCATCAACAAACCTAGCTTGTATCTATGTTTGGCTACAGTTAAACTTAATTATGCCATTTTAATAGAATATATTCCTTGAACAAACAAAGTCCATGGGAAATATAGTTCCAAAAGACTCATCATTCACTAATTACCCAGTAATTTTCAAAAGACTGTGCTAAGTGCCATTTCTACTTACTTTACTATTGGTCAATGATTTAAAAAGTTTTTTAAAAAAGCATTTTCAGAAGATTTTAACAAGATGTTCATGACCAGTTAACAAACCAGCAAAAAATTAATGGTGGTTGTAAAGCCTGTTAATATCCAGCTTTCCACCCTGTAACTTTATTATACTTTGTCATCTTAGCACTGAAGGAAACCATAGTTTTACTTACCATTGGCCACCACTTGTGAGCTAGTGTTGCTATGCTTCTCACAGCTAAGCAAGTTATCCTCTAACTTTGACTGAAAATACACCATCCCAGCTCATGGTCGAATACTCGTTAAATTGCAATTTCTAGGTTTAACAGTCTTGCCATTAGCTTTAATCTCTTTTCCCATTTTAAAAAAATAGTCTCTTTCTTTCAATTGCCTTCTCCATGTTTTCATCCTCTTATACTTCTGCATCTCTGAAAGCAAGCACACTTCTTTGATTTTAGTAAGGTAAGTCTAAGTAATACATAGAGATAAGCCCAATAGATTTCTGTTAATTTATCTATAGCTATTTGAATCTTCTTTTTAGACAAAGCTAGAGTGTGTAAGACATAGGTCATTAAATATTAAACAAACAAAAAACAAAACCAAAACAAACCTGAGTAACTGGCATGTGGAAAACTTAATGGGGAAACCTGACCCCAGCGATCATGTGCTAGTCTGTTTTCTGGAGAAATGGCTATTCAGAGCAGGAGATCCTCTAAAGCTTATCATAGATCCAGTAAATGGTAGCATTTAAATGCCAGAAAGGTGATTTCTTATCACTTGTAATTTCTAGATTAATATCCTAGGTGTTAAAAATAAAGCTGCAACTATTTTTAGACACTAATTTGATTGCCATAAATTTATTTTAGTTCCACTGATACATTGGTGGAGCCAAAAATATTCTGTTTATCCAACAGGACGAGAATCAGACTGCTGCTTTTCAGCACTTGGTGTCTGTGTCCTCTGTTTGATCATATGTATTGGCAGATGCTCCAGTGCTGCCCAAGTGGAAGTCACCTAATATCCTGTAAATCTTATATCATTACTGCTGACATCTGATAAAAGTAGAACCGTCACTCTATGCCAGTAACAGGATGGCTACTAAAATAAATAAATAAATTGGGAATGAAAGTGTAATAACAAATACTTTTTACTTTGTTTCAGTGCAAATGGTATCACTGTATCATGACAATATCATAAACCATAGAAAATGCTCACAGGGTACACAGACTAAAGTTCATACAGACATTAATCTTTTTAATAATGAAAGCATTGGAACATCTAGAATCCATATGCTAATATTCAGCACAATAGGCCAAACTATGATAAAAACTGTTGTTTTCTTAGATATAATATTTAGAGTTCCCTAAAAATAAAATTACAGTTCTAAAACTGCCAAGAATTTCCTAATATACTTTTGTATAAATGTATCTTATACTTGTGTGTGAATTAAAAACAAAATCCCCCAAAAAATAAAAAAAAAATTTTAATTAAAAAAATAAATACAAAATTCCATCCCTAACATAGACAAATCATCTAGTAGGAAATGGGGTTTAAAATTTCTTAATTGACAGTGATTGATAATAAGTTTTTATTCATTATGGTTATGTGTTATCAGAGTGTATAACCTCATGATATTAAATGACTTTACGGGGAAATCTAACTCACTCATGTATAGTTCCTTAAATTTTGGACAATGTCTATCACTAATTGTATCGATCATGCTCTTTATTTTCTAAGTTTTATGATGCAGTAACATCTGGGGGCTTGGCAGACTCAGGCAGAGGCTGGCCTTCTCTAATACCTAGAGATAGCAAACAACTTGCCAGTAAGCATGCCTTTATTTCATTTCATTTCATTTTATTATTTATTTAGAGAGAGAGCATATACATTCAAGAGCACACATGGGGGAAGGAAAGGGCAAAGGAAGAAGAAGAGAGAATGTCAAGCGGGTTCCACACCTGGTGTGGTGCCTGATATAGGGCTCAATCTCGTAACCCTTAGATCATGACTGGAGCGGAAATCAAGAGTCAGACATTTAACCAACTGAGCCACCCAGGAGCCCCAAAGCAAAGCAACCAGTCCCAAATCACTCCCTGCAGTCTGCCTCTTTTCATCAGCCTCCTTTTGTCACCCTGCTCTAAATCACCCCAGGGCCAGATATGGGACAACTGGCAACTGCCCAGATAGTCCAGAGCACACTGAAATTATTCAAACTATTCAATCCCAAGTCTGTTCAGCCTGCCTACTCTTCTTTGAACATTCCTTCCTTTGAAAACCACAAAAAATACCTCAGGTCAAGCCTTGCTCCTCCGACTCCTGCCCATTCCTGGTGCTTCCCTACATGGCCCTACAGGATGTGGCATGCTCCCTCCTCTTGGAAATTGTAACAACGTATTCCTTTCAGTTGCAGTAGTCTCCTGATCTGTTGGCCTCACCACACGGAATATAAACAAAATTCTGAGTACATTTTAAAACACTCATCAAATCCACTTCCTTTCAATAGATTCCAAGTCCACTTCAATTCTATGCATTGGAAAGTTTGATGTGCATAATGTGAAACTTAGGACTCTATGGAAGAGACTTAATAAGGAACAAGGCAAAAAGCAAAACTTTCTTGAAGGGATAAATATTTAGGTTGTATTCCTGGCTCTGAAACTTATTTGGTAATTAAATATTTAGCAATATGTTTAATCATATATATTTTCTTATACTTTCTTTTCTGCAAAATGATCTCTACTTGCAAGCATAGCTGTTGCTTTACTTGTCAATTTACAAACACTAAGTTTTCAAAAAAAATAGAAATTTTATTATAAAGTAACACTAGAAATTTGAAGAATTAATTTTCAATGTCCCTTAATTTTTAATCACATTTATGTATATTCATTTATTGTAAAACAATAAAAACATTATAAAGAAAAGTAAATCTGCCCACTCCCCCACCCAGTTCATCTAGCCCTCATGTTAATAGCAGGTAACAAATCCTTTAACACTTTTTCTAAAGTAGCAATCGAAAAATTTATATTTAAGAATCACAAAATGTTCATCAGGAAAGACTCTTCTTTACAGAGTAATGCCATCAAATAAATGTAAAAAAATGACAGAATTATTAAATTACCAATATGTAACACCAGCACTGTTTTAGACATGGTTCATAATGTACTGAAGTCCATTAGATTAAAAAGTTCTTGGGGGAAAAGATAACCCCACAGTGCCAAAATTATCACCTCAGAAATTATTAGTAAACCTCATAGGGAAAAAATCAGACTTCTGAAATGAGGAAACACATAAGTTACCACTTTAAACCAGTGATCCAACTTAGCATCACTAATACCATGACCAGCTGACATACGGGCCTCCCGATGTGAGGTAATTATAAAGTATCTCCTATGAAGAAAGTAGTATGGGGGGGTACATTTAACTTGAATTTAATCAAGCCTTAAAGCTATTTTTCTGTGTATAGAAAATAAGGTTGATAGAGCTCTATATTATACAACACCACTGGAAATCAGACAAATCCATGAGGGCATTCTATAACTGCTTGGTTTAGGTAATGTTTAAAAAAAAGTTTTAGAGTAAAAGATATGAAGAGAAACTTATAAAAATATATTTGTAAAATATATTCTCTGTACTTTCTGTTCAATTTTGCTATACTGCTCTAAAATAATAAAATTTATTAATTAAAAATATAATATTAATTAAAATATAATTTTAATATTAATTTTAAAAATATAATATAAATTATAATATAATATAAAATATAATGTCTTTGAATTCTGATTTGGAAAAATGAAAGATAATCAAGCAAATTTGAATACTGTGTAGATAATGGCTTACATTATGTAACTGTTGTTAATTTTCTTAGTTATGATCATTCTATATGTATGCAATACATTGTAATTACATAGGAGAAAGTTCTTTTCCTCAGGATATACATACTGAAGTATTTGGGTACAAAGTGTAGTTATAGCTGCAACTTATTTTCACATAGTTCAGCAACAAAAACAACTATAGCTCTATGTGTATGTATGCAGGTGTGGACACACAGACGTAAAGGCAAATATGTAAACTTTCCAACTATTGTTAAATCAAGGTGGGGCATATAGGAATGTCTATAGTACTATTCTTTAAAATTTTCTGAATTTTTAAAAGCTTTTTAGAATAAAAAGATGGGGAAAATCACCCTATAAGTTTTCCTATCATTGTTGTTCAGACTTTGTGCAGACTGTAGCTCTGTACCTTTAGCCTGGATCTGTACTGAGAAAGTAAAAAATAAACAAAAGAAAAACAAAAACAAAAAAACACACAACAGAGGCCCCTGGGCGGCTCAGTCTCTGAGCTTTCAGACTCTTGATTTCAGCTTAGGTCATGATCTCAGGGTAGTGAGATCAAGCCCCATGACAGGCTCCATGCTTAGGAGGGAATTCTACTGGAGGTTCTCTCTCTCTCCTTCTCCCTCTCTCTAAAATAAACATCAAACACACACACCATCTGATTTCTATATATACTTGGGGATCTGGATGTTCTATATTGCTTATTTATATTTAATGACTTCTAATTCTCTTTTATTGTTCCTATTGTTCTAAAGAAAAATACAGTCAGAGAGCTGCGGGGATGATTGAATCATCTTAGAAGTGTCAGGGTATATGGAACAGAAGCTGCTCTCTGCCTTGTATTCTACTAATATCTGGTTAAACTATGATAAAACAAATGTCACCAGGATGAAATTTTAAGCTCTAAAAGCAGGGGACCATAGGTGTTTCCATCTTAATACAAGCACGTACTGCTCCACTAGTTTTTCATCTGCTTTAATAGAATGTTCAGTCACTTACAAGAGCCTGACACATTATTTTCTTTGAGCGGTGTTTTATAAAAGTGCCTATGTTTACATCCTTTAATTGTGCAGAAATCCCTTCAAATTTGTGATCTCTTCTATGGAGTAGGACACTAATTGGTAGCTTTGTCAAACAACTGCTAGAATTTTTTTCCACTTCTTATTAAGACACAGCTCAGTTCTAGGCCAAGTTTGCATTCTTTACTTCCTTTTCTTTTGTTTCCCTTAGATCTGGATACTGTAAGCGTTAGGTCATTTGTCATTTTTACCAATTAAGACAATGATCTTTGCCAAATTAAAAGGACTGCTACCCCTTTAAGTACATATTTAATAATTCATGCACGAAATAGGACTTTCCCTTCCCTGGCTAGAATGAACAAAATTTCCTTGGAGATTGCTTTAGTGTTATATCTAGATAATGCTTTAGGATTACAACCTAAATCATACTAGAATAACTGCATTAGAATTACTCTGATATATCATTCTAATGTACAGGCCTATAGTATAATGTTACTGTTGGAGTAATCCAATAAAACCAGTAGGTCCCAGAACTAGGACTGCGCAAGAAAGGCCTTGAAGATTGCCGGAATGTATATTGTTAGAGTGAAGAGGAGAATTTGTAGATTTGTAACCATATAAATATATGGATATTCTAAAGGGTAAATGGGAATAATTTTACAACTGAAGAGAAAAAGCAGGCTGGAACTATAAGTCCATGTCCATGAAATTGCGAATAACACAAAAATCCTTGGATGCTAAAAGCGAGTCATCTTGGCTTAATAAAACCGACATGCATCTGCTTGAATTTGAAATTTGGATCAGTTATCCTTGGGTTAAATGATTCAGCTTCTCTCACTCGGCTAGAAGCATGACAGTAGGTAAGAGAAGGGTCTAGATTGTGGAGTTAAAGATTTGAGTTTTATTTCCCACTCAATCCTGAAACTGCAATCAGGGGATACAATCTATCACTCTATAACTCAGTATTTTTACCTGTAAGGTGAAAATAACAAAAGTTAAATTACATCTTGGAAAAACTGGGTTAAATAAAATATCCATAACTTTTCTGAGAGTAGGTTTTCAAGGTATATGTTTAAAGTATTAATGTGTGTGGGCACAACATTCCACCTACCTAAGAGAACTTCCTTAACACCCCGCTGCTGTTAAAAATGTCTTTTTTTTTTTTTTACAAAATTCTTTGTTTACATGCAAATACATTCCCTACTGAAAATTCTCCAATGACTGGTGATTGCCCTTAAAATGAAGTCATCGTTGGCAAGCATTTTTAATATGCTATTCAACATCAGGACTATTTATCTCTCTAAATTTGTGTTGTTGTTTTTTCTCCAGAAATATTCTAAGCTTCTATTTTCTGTAGGATTCATACTCCCACTCAACTTCCTAATCCTTATAAGACCTAAGCTCCCTTTCAGCTTCAGAGCTAGTCTCTCTGTCTGGAACTTTCTTCCCCAGCCTGTCCACTAGGCTAATGTCTTCTTCTCCTTCAAAGCTTTATCTAGATATGACTTAGTTTGGGATCCCTTTTTTTCATTCTCCAAGTACAAATTGCTATGACCTCATTCATTTCAAATGAACTTAACATACTGAAGTTGTAATTATACAATTTATAGGTCAAGGACTTATTTCAGCATATAGTTTATTACCTATATTTATTTATTTATTTATTTATTTTAAAGATTTTATTTATTCATTTGACACAGAGAGAAAGATTACAAGTAGGCAGAGAGGCAGGTAGAGAGAGAGGAGAGAGGAGGAAGCAGGCTGCCTGCCGAGCAGAGAGCCCGATGTGGGCCTCGATCCCAGAATCATGACTTGAGCCGAAGGCAGCGGCTTAACCCACTGAGCCACCCAGACGCCCCTATTACCTATATTTAATAAAACATTTTTCTGGGAATATTTAGCAAATTATTCAATGCTCCTCATCCTGCATAATGTGTTATATAATTGTTGCTTATGTAAGTGTGTGCATATGTGTATTAACCATGTTGCAATTAGTGTAGACTAATCTGCTGACTTCCAAACACCAGTGGCATTTATAAGTTTTTAAAATCTAGCTTCCTTATGGACTCACTTTCACTCATTTGTAATGAATAAGGCATGCCCTTTTAAATATATATGATGAAAATAAATGTTTCATCATTAAAATTTCTGGTAATAAAAATTTTGCTTCGATCTCAAATATTTGTATTTGTATTGGGGTGATAATTGTTTCCAGAGTCACCAACAATCCTGTGGTGAAAGTTTATGGGAAATAAATTTCCATATACATTATTCTTTTCACTGGAATGTTTCAAAAACCTTCTTTATGGTAGAAATGCAATTGCTTTGGGGCTCTCAATACAGCTCCTTGTGGAGTAACTGTCTCCCATTCTCGGGGAAGACTCTCCCTTTGCCTACATGGTCAGACACACCCAGAATACTTGGTGTTTTACTTTTTGGGCCACAACTTGTTGTGCATTTGACGGAAGTGTGTCAACTGAAGTTTGGTTTGGAGATTTGACGTGTAGATTTAATAATTCCTTCTATGTGACTACACATCTAAAGAGAGAAGATTTAAAAAAAACTGAGACGTTGAAAGTATCCATCTGGTCTATATGATGAGAAAAAAAAGGTTTTATGAAGGAATAAAGCAAAAAAAGGGGAGGGAGAGGGAAGGGAGGAAGAGAGGCCATAGGAGGGAGGGAGAAGAGGGGTAGGGGAGGAGGAAAGAAGAGAAGAGAAGGGAAAGACTAAAAGAGATTTATTTTCCTGGCTTGCAGGCTAAAATCTGTATCTATGGCTTAATTGTATCCTGTTCCTTAGACATTCATAGGTAACTCCTTCTGTCCTAAGAAATTTAGATATTTTGTTCAACTCACTACACTGTATTCACTTTGAAATCAAGAGATTTCAAAATGTATGTATGTAAGGTGATACATACCCATTTTGGAAGACAGGTTCTAAGTTCGTCTAATAACTGTGGCATTAGGTGTCCCTCTTAAGTCCCAAACTTCCATTCTGATTATTCTACATCAAGAACATCATATAACCAAAATGGCACATTATTGAGTCTAGAAAATATCTATACTTATTTTTGAGTCTATAAAATATCCATAATTTTCCCCAAAACTACAGATCTTATGTAGGTCTCTTTAAAAAAATAGATTTTATTTATTTATTTGAAAGAGCACACAAGCAAGGAGAGGGTCAGAGAGAGGGAGAAGCAGGCTCCCTGCCCAGCAGAGAGCCTGATGTGGGGCTTGTTCCCAGGACCCTGGGATCATGACCTGAGCTAAAGACAGACACTTAACTAGCTGAGCCACCCAAAGCCCCAATAGGTCTCTCTTTATATGGAATTTTGAGTTGACAAAATTAGGTAAAATGCATACTGCCTGATAATTCCCAGGCACAGCCTCTGTGAAATGTATCCCAAGAGAATCATTTTATAATTTTAGCAATTCCCATAAATCCACATTATCAACAAAAAATAAAAACAAACAAAAAACCTGCAAAAAAAACCCAAGTAATAACTAATAATTAACGCAGTTTCCTAATCTTCAAACATCTACGATCTGGGCTGCTTTATTAATACCTTCCATCTCTCTACTCAGCATATTCTTACCGTCCTCAGGGGATACTAAGTTTTACATTCACAGCTTGTGCAATACCTTTCTTCTCATCATTTTTATTCCTGATTTTATTGTTTAAGTTATCTGTTGAGTATTCGGTCCTCATCACTCAAACATGCAACTACTGCATATATAATAAGTATACACAGACTGCTAACATGCTTGATTTACAAACATCTTTAGTAGGCCTCCAGGTCACTACATAAAGCAACCCCCTCCCCCACCATGCCTCTGCTCTTTCATTCCTCATTACTTAATGGAGAAAACAGATTGATCTGTTGTCTGACAATCTGTCATCCTCCACAGCCTGCTGATGTCAATCAGGGCTAGGGGACAGACATTCATCAGAAAAACCTGGACTCTGTCATTAAAAGTGGACGTGTATTTCCTGCAAAGTTAATCTAGAATCTGAGCACCTAGAAAAAGGGAAGTAACAGGATACCTCTGAAGGTCACTTGAAGGTAACTATCAGCTATTGGACAGCTATTAACTATTAGCAATTCTGTTCAAATCCATGGTCATGTCTCTTTTAGATTGAAACACAGAGCAGAATAGAAGAGAAAGAAGGAAGAGGGAAGGAAAAATACATATTGTCTAAGAAATGGGAACTGAAAAACTGCCAATTCTTCNATGTCTCTTTTAGATTGAAACACAGAGCAGAATAGAAGAGAAAGAAGAGGGAAGGAAAAATACATATTGTCTAAGAAATGGGAACTGAAAAACTGCCAATTCTTCAGAGTTTTAATATGACCGTTATGGTGATATGCAAGGATGAACTGGTTACATGTCTAAATGAAAACAGAAATCATTCATACTACTCTTATAAGGTTGTATTTTATAAATACTATTGCTAGATTATACCCTCTAATCAAACAATATAATAATGGTAAAGGCCCAGCAAAATGTCAGAAAAAACTTCACAGGAAAAATGAATTTAAATAGCTTAGAATTACATTTGCTTCAGAACAAAGTTGACAGTAGTTAACATTTGTGAATTATCTATAGTTGTGCATTACTTAGATCTCAAAACAGAGTTCATTAGCAATCAATTTTTTACTGCAATTACAATTACTTGGAAATTCCAATATTGCTATGAAAACAATCACTTCTCTTAAAGTACATTTGAAAAATGCTTATTAAATTGATTAAATACTGTCATTGTGTAGTAGGTTTTCCAATAGTAATATATTATTCTCCTGATTTTCTTATCTGTTCACCATCAATGAACAAGTCAATGACAAGATGAATTGAAAGAATACTACCCTATCATTGCACTTGTGATTACTTGTTAAAATTGTGTTTCATGTGGATGTTTCTTAATAGTGTAATTTATTGCCCTACCTAAAAAAATTAAAATAAAACCTTGCAACTACAATGAATTTTGAAGGATTGTATGATTATATATGGTTAAAGTTTCATTTAGTGATTCATTGAAAAGAGAAATAGTCTCCTAACACCAATCATTCATTCATTCACACATTCATTTGCTCATCAATTTGTCAAATATTTACTCAGCCTTATTAACTTCTAGACACTGTACTGATACTTGAAGGCACAGTGATGAATGAAAATAACAAGATGTCTTGGCCCTAAAGAAGTTGTAAACCTAGGGATTGAAACAGAAAATAAACAAGTCATAATAAATATATAATGAAATATTGCAAATTGTGATGAATGAAGTAGAAAGGGGCTGTGAAAAAGAAAAGTGGTCTGGAGGAGGGGCTACTCTGCATAGTAAATCAGTTCATACTCTTTGAGATTTAATTTCAGCAAAGAACTGAAGAATAGGAAAGGTCCAGGACATAAGGAGCAAAGGAGAGCCTGCCAGGTGAAAAGAAAAACAAAACAAAACAAAACAAAACACCATGAAGGCCCTGAAGCTTGGCCAGCACTTAGTGAATAAGAGAAATGATTTCCCAAGATGATGTTAGGGAAATAAACAGGGTGAAGGATTTGGATTATCATTTTTTGGTTATGTAAAGCAATGGTAGTTGTGAAGCAAATGCCAATATCTCTCTATACATATATACATAGAGACAGACATACATGCATATGCACATTTCTAGTGGATATATTAATTAACACAAGCTAAAAGCCAGTAAAACTGTTTGTTAGGTTTCTAGTTGTATTCATGGGCAAGCCAAGGGTCCTCCTATTTTAAAAGCCAGTAAAACTATGCATTCATACTAAGACAAAAATATATCTTCTGGAAAAAAATGAAATGTATTTATAAAAATTCTACTAAAGAGGGTTGTTGTAGCATTATTTATGAAGCCAGTAATTAGAAAATATGAAAATTTTAAAGTATTATTAAAGGATACATTAGAATAAAATAAAATAAAAATATGTTTTTATATCTTACATATTTGTATTTATTATTTATATTGTAAAGTCAATAAGAATACTTCATATTAACATAAATATCATAAACCCATAAATATATATATACATATATATATATTTTTTTGAATTTAAAAATAAAATGAAAGCTTAGGAAATAAGGAATGGCTCTTTACTGATCATGGGGAATGGAAAGTTACAATTATCAATTCCCAATAACCTCTCTTGCTTTAATCTTGAATTTAAATACAGTATGGGCTTCCACAAATAAAGAATGACAGCTGAGAATCAAGAAAACCTGTATTCAGTAGCCTACCTGCAGGATAAAAATATAACCTCAGATTAGCTGTCCCCTTTTCTCTCTCTTTCTCTTTTCTTCAGACCTAGCATATTTGGGTTCTATAGACGATATAAACTTAAAATATCTCCTGAATGACAATATGTCTTGACTCTGTGTATGCAGCTTTGAATTCATGCAGGGTATTTCATTAAAAGTTTCTAAATTATAGTTGGGAGGAGAAGATGTAGTGGAATAGGAGGACCCTTGACTTGCCCATGAATACAGCTAGAAACCTATCAAATCATCTTAAATAACCCAGAAGTAGACTGAAGACTAGAAGAACAAACTCTGCAAATAAAGGTAGAGAGGAGGCCGCATCCAAAAAGGTAAGAAATACAGAGACATGACTAGGGAGAGAAACAGATCATGGCTGCTGCAGTGATGAGGGAGCTGTGACCACAGATAAGAGTGAGACACAGACAAGTACACAAGAGAGTACACAGGGATTTGTTTTCCCACAGCTCTTGGCTTGGAAAATAAGAGGGCCCAAATTTTGTGAGTTCTTGCAACCTGCGGGACTTAAAGTTTGGAGTTTTAAAGGTCAGCGGTCTTGGCTTGGGAGAAATAGGAGGCCATTGCTTTGCTTTTGGAGAGAAGGCAGGAAAATAGCCTGGGGACATAGAGCATGCAAACAGAAATATGGAGAATGCCTGTGGCACATAGTGGGGAGGTTATTTGCTTGTCCCAGAAAAGCCATATTTACAGGAAACCCCTCATGGAACAAAGGAACTGGCAGGTGTCATTCTGTCCCCCATCATCACTCCTCAGCATAAACAGAGCCACCTGTGGGAACCAATGCAGCACTGACATTTCCTACCTAACTTATACAAAACCTCACTCCCCTGCATTCTGGAAAAATAGCCCTTCCTGGTCACACTTGCCTCATTATACACCGTGGACCCCTTCTCCCTGAAGACTGACCCAAACTCCTGCTAACATTGCATCTACCAATCCAGCAGTTTTGTACAGTCTCAGATCCTGGTGGCAGTGGTGACAGGCCTCATGTCACAAATAGACCAGAGCATAGCTAGTGAAAACATGCCACATTCAGGCCAAGGACCAAATACTGCCCACGATAGGCAAGGAGAGCTTCTGCAGACAACTAACCTAAAGAATAAAATAGACAGGACACTATAGCAGAGCACACGCAGAACACATTGGAAACACACCCAGAAGCGCCAGGCCCCAGGGAACAGGGGACATGACACTGCAGGGCACTATAGGACCTCTTGTTCATAAAGCCATTACACTCAAGAACAGGAGATGGAACTGACTCTCCTAGTACAGAGAAACAGGCACAAAAACATAGACAAAATGAGAAGACAGAGCAATTTGTCCCAGATAAAAGAAGAGAACAAGGCCATGGCTGGAGATTTAAGTGAAACAGAGGTAAGTATCAAGCCTGACGGAGAATTTAAAGTAATATCCTAAGGATATTCACTGGACTTGAGAAAAAAGCAAGGACATCAGTGAGACCACTAACAGAGATAAAGAGTAACATAGCAGGGATAAAAGGCTCAATAAACAAAATAAGAAACATACTTGATGAAATCACAGCAGGCTGGAAGAAGTACAGGAATGAATTAATGGCCTATAAAACAGAGTAATGGAAAGTAATCAAGTGGATGAAAGAAAGAAGAATTATGCAAAATAAGAATAGACTTAGGATACTCAGTAACTCCATCACACATAACAACATTTGTTCTTTTGAAGTCCCAGAAGAAGAAGAGAGGGGAAAGGGGGCATGTAATTTATTTGAAGAAGTAATAGCTGAAAACTTTTTTAATCTGGGGAAGGAAGACCTAGGAGGCACACAGAACCCCCAACAAAGTCAACAAAAGATCTACACCATGACATATTGTAATTAAAAGAGCAAAACATGATGGTAAAGAAAAAATATTAAAAGTAGCAAGATGAAAGAAGACAGTTACATACAAAGGAAATCCCATAAGGCAATCAGCAGATTTTTTACCAGAAACTTTTCAAACCAGAAAGGAGTAGCATAATATATTCAAAGTGCTGAATGGAAAAAACCTGAAGCCAAGAATACTCTCTCCAGCAAGGGTCACATTCAAAATAGAATGAGAGATAAAGAGTTTCACAGATAAACAAAAACTAAAGGAGGTCATGACCACTAAATCAGCCCTGCAAAAAATATTAAAGGGGACTCTTTGAATGGAAAGAAAAGACCAAAAATTACACTATGAATGTAGGAAACACAAAAGCATCACAAGTGAATATTTCTGTAAAAAAATCAGTCAAGGAACTTACAAAATAAAAAGGATGTAAAATATGACACCATATACCTAAAAGTGGGGAAGAGAGGAGCAAAGAATGGGTTCAAACTTAACTGACCATCAACTTAATATAGACTGCTATCTGCAGAAGAGGTTATATACAAACTTAATGGTAACCACAGAACAAAAACCAGTAATAACTATGCAAAGAATAAAGAGAAAGAAATCCAAATATATCACTAAAGAAAATAAGCAAACCATAAGGAAAGAAAAGGAGGGATCAGAGAAAGTTTTTAGAAACAACCACAAAACAAGTAATAAAATAGCAATAAATACATATCAATAATTACTTTGAATGTAAAGGAACTAAATCTTCCAATCAAAAGACATGTGATAACAGAATGGATAAAAAAAAAAGACCCATCTATATATTGCCTGTAAGAAATTCATTTTAGACCTAAAGACACCTGCTGATTGAAAGTGAGGGGATGGAGAAACATCTATCATGTAAATGGAAGTGAAAAGAAAGCTGGAGAAATAATACTTGTATTGGGCAAAACAGACTTTAAAACACTGTAACAAGAGACAAAGAAGGATACTATTTAATAATAAAGGGGACAATCCAAAAGAAGATGTAACAATTATAAATATTTATGCACCCAACATGGGAGCACCCAAATACATAAGACAGTTAATAACAAACATAAAGGTCCTAATTGATAATAATACAATAATAGTAGGGGACTTTAGCACCCCACTTACATCAATGGACAGATCATCTAAGCAGAACATTCCATCCTAAAACAGAAGAATAAACATTCTTTTCAAGTGCATATGGAACATTCTCAAGAATAAATCACATATTAGGCCATAAAACAAGCCTCAACAAATTCAAAAAGATCAGTCATACCATGCATCTTTTCTGATCACAAGACATTGAAACTGTAAGTCAACCAAGACAAAAAGTTCATGAAGACCACATATATATGGAAATTAAACAACATGCTACTAAAACAATGAATGGGTCAACCAAGACTTCAAAGAAGAATTTAAAAAGTACATGGAAACAAATGAAAATGAAAACACAATGATTCAAAACCTTTGGGATGCAGCAAATCAATTCTAAGAGGGAAGTTTACACCCATACAGGCCTACCTCAAGAAGAGGAGGAGGTGGAGGAGGGGGCAGTGGAGGAGGAGGAGGAGAAGGAGGAGGGGGAAGATAAAGGGGAAGAAGAGGAAATGCAATGCTCTCCACTTGACCAACCTACTCGTCCTTCAATTTCAGTTAAGCGCCATCCCTCTCCTAACACTCTAGTATTACCTAATGTATGCCTTCAATTCATCCCAAACTCTTTCATATCATTTATCCTAATCACAAATTTATAAATTTTGTTTGAATGTCTTTCACACTGAACTCTCACATTAGACTATGAGCTTCTTGAGGGTTGATACCATGGACATCAAGATCTTTCTTCTGAGAAGTCTTTGATAACTCTTCCACAAAGTCTTTTTTGCTTTTCTAATCTGACTTTACATAATTCTCTTGCAGTATTTTTTACCTCTCCAGTGGAATGCAAAATTGAGTGGGTATAATTTGGTGAATACTACCATACCATAGCATAGTTCCTGGACTGATTATCTGTTCTATACTCATCTCTACACCCAATAAAACTTGTCTGATGCCCAGACATATCTATCAGCCAAACTGACCAAGACGTTATAGCTGACTCATATAGAAATACACAAAGTTCAACAGTACTTTGCTTTAAAATACATAACTTTCTTAATTTATTTTGTTTAAGTAGTATTCCAAGTGAAATGCATTCATGGTGAGATGCCTCAGTATATTAATGTATCAGTTGGAAATAAAAAATTAAGCACTGAAATAATAGCAGGTAAGTCATCTATATGATATAAATGTGATATCATGTCATTAGTGTCAGGTAGGTTCTTAAAACCCTCTTCAAAATAGTTGATTGTCACTTGGCATTCTTTAGTCAGCCCAGCATTGTTTAGATTTAAGCCATTAATATTCCATTGCACTGTTCCTTTTACCATTCAATAAACACCTATCAATACCCTCTATAGGACAGTGCACTTTATGTTGAATTTACACAAATTTATAATCTCTACTTTGTAAGCCTCATAGTCATTGGGTATGTTTGTTTCCCTTGCTGATTTCCTGCACTGGCCTATATTACATAATGTAATACAATCTCCAACTCTCAACTTTAGTACAACTTATTTCCTTTACTACTACAGAGATGGGAACTCTTATTTTATACACAGAGTTGGAAGCTCTACATTTTTATCCTAATTTTTATCATCCTTTATTATAATTTTCATAAAGATATTTTTCTAAGACTAAGAGCTCTTTCAGCTCAGGGAATAGGTTTCCACCTCTTTTCTATACCCAGATCCAACACAATGCTTAATAATTGCTTTCTGAGGGAATAAATAAACCCATATTTTTTAAAAAAATAAATGTTTAGTAACTGTACAAACATACTGTTCCCACCCTCTCATCACACAATAGGCTATGAAGAATGAATGAATATGTATAGTCTAACACTATCCTGAAAGTACTGATAAACCAAAGTAAAATCAAGCACTCAGAATTTAAAGGCACTTCAAATAAAATTAAGCGTACTCTGCACAAGAGAGAGTGCTAAGTGAATAAAAAGTGTTGAGTAATATCAAATGTGAATCATGGCAATTTGAGGGCATTTGTCAACTACAAACATATAAACTCAGAAGGAAAAATAATTCAGAAGATTTTGACTTATTAAAAATATACACTAATTTTATTTTTACTTAATATTAATTGTATTAATACCTAATATGTATTATTTTATTATTAATACTTAATATGTATTAATACTTAATATGTATTATTTTTAGATCAACTTACAGAAGATATCCTTAAATGAAGATAACTTAAAAGTGCACATGGAAACTAGAATTATTAAAACAAAGTGATTTATAGCAGCAATAGAATACTCACAATTTATTCTCTTAAGAATCTCTGTCACTAAGTTATTATAAGGAAGTGATGAAATTAGACAGTACTGAGGAAAAGTGTATTTCTATTTGCTTAACACAGATCTTAAAATGTTTTCCTTTTTAAAAAAATTCACTCAGGTATATATTGATTTAGGAAAAAATAGACATGTATACATACATACACATAGACATATATCTCACTTTGGTTACCAAATGGCAAAAATTTCTTTTTACTAGTCTAACTCCTTTTCACCATATAAAAGGGCAATTTTATGACACATTTATATTTCATAGTGCAAACTATAAGCCTGACTTATTGGAAAATAGTTAATGTCCTTGATTGAGCTATATAGCTGCCTGTAATTTGAAAATAAATCAGTACTCTTTTTGTGTTTCCTTAAAAAAAAAGAAAATAGTTTAACTTAGCACATTAGAATGTTAAAATGATATCAAGGAAGATTAATAACATCCACGTGATATTCTCTTGCTTTGCAAGAAAACACATTATTTCATAACAATTGATTGCTTTTCTGGGAATGTCCCTGATTTCAATGGTATTTTTCAAGCTTTTGATACTAATCTGTAAGATGTTGTTAGGAAAGACTCTTACCTCATCAGACATTCTGCAAGAAACAAAAAATTCTGCACGTGATAAATCATCCATATTCTCAAAATGACAATTTTCACATAAAGAATTGGTCTCCTCTGAATACTTCCAAAATCAAAACTCAGAGTATGTTCTGAAATTAAAAAAAAAAGAAAAAAAAAACCCTCCACAAAATGTATCCTCTTAAGTAAGAGAGGTGTTATAAAAATAGAAAAATCAAACTTGCCCTTTTCAAACTTACTTTGTTACTTTGTGCCTTTTTCAGATACACTTTCTATTTTTCACTGGCTTTAGGACATGTATTGATTTAAAAAGTGGACACAAAAAAAATTTGTTGTCCATAATGAAAATCCTCTAATCTACTTAGCAAGCACGTAATTTTGGAAACTTGGGGATAGGTTTCTTAACTTAAAAAACGAACAAAAACAGTTAACCAAACCTTTACAAATTGCAATTCTTTTACATTTGCATATTCTCTTCCTGCTAAGCCATGTGCTTTAAAAGACCATATGGTATAGGGGAAGAAGCAAAGTTCTGCATTCAGAGATACTTTGGGGGCAATTCTGTCATTCCCTTCACAGAGGCACCTAGCACTACTAGTTAACTTGTAGTCTGAATCTCATTTTACTTCATGATGAAAACGGAGTCAGTAATTTCTATTAAAAAGGCTGTTGTAGTATTTTTTTATTTTTTAAAGATTTTATTGAGAGAGAGAGAGAGAGCACACAGAAGGAGAAGGAGAGAGAGAGAAACAGGTTCCCTGTAGATCAGGGAGCCTGATGTGGGGCTCGATTCCAGGATCCTGAGACCACAACCCCAGCCAAAAGCAGACACTTAACTGACAGAGCCACCCAGACGCCCCTGTTGTGATGTTTAAATGAAAAACATATATTCAGTGGGCCATATAATTTATCAATAAATGCTGGTTTCTGTATTTATGGCAGTTATTTTGATTATTGAAAACTAATTTTAAACACTGTTTAGCAAACTTTCCTATAGAGTTGTCAACAAATGGAAAAATTTGTTTATTAAATCAACAAGTATTGCTTAAATACCTCTTACTGTCATACATTATAATTGAATAGACATTAAAGCTTGAAAAGCACTATTCTAAAAGATTAACCATACCATGTAATAGGCTGAACTGACAGATTAAATTAGAGAAGAAATAAAATGTGAAGGCATTCTAGAGCCTGCGGACAATTACAGAGTCTTTAAATGTTGGTTTTTAGAAGGATCTACCTAGCAACATAGCTCAGAAAATCTCAGTGAGGCAATTGCCATTGTTACCAGATATGTACTTATCTAGCATTGCTACAGTTAACATATAAGCTAAGTTCTGTCTTCTTCCCAATAGCAGATACTATTCTGTCCTAAGTTATTGAGCATATTCAACATTGTATAAATTTTAAAGTGCATATGACCATATGCAATTAAATGAATTATATCTTACTATCACTTAAATATACATATGAGATATCTGTGTATATTATAATCTTTTCATCCATACATCTATAGAAAACTAGGACAGCATTGAAACTCTATAGCACTTATAAAATACTTTCAGAAAACTCCATTATCTCAACTATTAGTCCTTTCCTTCTACTTGAATATTTTCTGTGAGTGTGAAAAAAGATCAAGACTGCAGAAAGCTTCCTACAATAATAACAACCATTGCAGAGATCACAGAGACTGGTCACACTTGCTCTATTATCAGAAGTACATGTATAGGGGTGCCTGGGTGGCTTAGTTGGTTAAGCATCTGCCTTCAGCTCAGGTCATGATCCCAGGGTCCTGGGATGGAGCTCTGCATCTGGCTCTGTGCTCAGCAGGGAGACTGCTTCTCCCTCTACCCCTTCCCCCCTGTTCGTGATCTCTCCTTCTCATGCTCCCTCTCTCTCTCAAATAAAGAAAATACTTTTTTAAAAAAGTACATGTATATTATGCTGAGTGAAATAAGTCAATCAGAGAAAGACAATTATCATATGATCTCTCTGATATGAGGAACTTGAGGGGCAGGGTGGGGGGTTGTGGGGGGTAGGGAGGGAAAAATAATGAAACAAGATGGGATGGGGAAGGAGACAAACCATAAGAGACTTCTAATCTCATAAAACAAACTGAGGGTTACTGGGGGGTGGGAGGGTAGGGATAGGGTGGATGGGTTATGGACATTGGGGAGGGTTTGTGCTTTGGTGAATGCTGTGAAAGATGTAAGCCTGATGATTCACAGACCTGTACCCCTTGGGCAAAGAATAAAAATAAAATTTAAAAAAAAGTACATGTATAGAGGTGTACTAAACTCAGGAGGATTAGGGTTAATAAAAAGAAAATAGAAAATGGATAAGGGATTAACAACAAAAGAGGTGAAGAAAATGGAATAAGATTCATGAACTTGAACTGTATTAATTTAGGATCAAAGACTGGCCCACTTGGACCTTTACAAGTGTTGAATGTGTGTTGAATATTACATTCTTTCATAAATCAGGATGAGTACCCTAAAAAGCTATCATATTATTGTCATTATTTTTTTTCTTCCTTCACTTCCCTCAACAACCCTTTCTTCTTTTACCACTTTTTTTTCTTCCTCTTTACCCAATTATACTTTTTTCCCCACTCTATTTTTATCTTAAGACTGGTGCTGACTATCATTTTCCTGAGAACTAGTTTTTGAATCAAAACATCAAGTGAAGGAATATAAACAGAGCTGCTGCTATTCATTCCTGCAAAGGCAAGTTTTCTGACCTTAATTTTATAGCATGAATCACAGCTGTTCCATTGATATTGGCAGTGATTGATAATAAGGGGGATGGGAGTAATTGAAGAGCATATGATGTGTTTGTTTGCATTTTGAGGGACTGCTATAGAGTATATGCAGTCAAAGGCATGGTACATTAAATAAACCAAATAGCTCAATAAATCAGCACAACCTGCCAAAAATGAGCAGAGGGAGCTTGCAATGCAGCAGGCCTCCATGTCAGGCCTTAGGCAAGCTGTTTCCTCCAGGGTGAAGTCATCAAAAACAGTCTAAAACCCCTGAGCCCTTGGAAGGATTCAGAATCTCAGTAAGCTAAACCTAACTGTAATGACAATGTTTTAACATTTGAGCAGGAATGTACAGTTTGGGAACTTATATATTTTCAGATATATTTTCACATTTTTACCCTCTCAATAATTTTGTGAAATCCTATTTACAGATGTGAGAATGGAAGCTCACAGAGGAGAGATACTTAGGGTGACATAAAGGAAAATACTCCTGAAAAAATCTTTCTCCATATTTCATATTCTTTCCTCTATTCAGAACATGTCATAAAGGACAATGCTTCTCTCCTGTTAATATCACAACTTACTTGCTCAGCTTAAACTCCCTGAGAATTGGTGATTCTGGGTGTGGTAGATTATTGACAAATCAGAAAAGTAATAAAAATGCAAATGAAATAGATAAAGGGAATTGGAACATGAACGTAAGGATTTCAGTAGAGGAAAGCAACAACAATAGTACCTGGCTATAATATAAACTAAATAATATAAATGAAAGTTTGTGTTACTTTTCAGTGTAAAAGTGACATAAAGTAACATAAATGGAGTAAGGCCTTAGATAGCCAGTCAAGGCAAAGGGCACCATAACTGGAAAAATAAAGTCTCAACATCAAAATAAAGATCTGGCTCCAAGAGAGATGTTAAAGTAAATTAATGGTAATAGGATGTAACTTAAAAATAACTGAGTCGATGAACTTTATTATGTTCTACTATGTGCCCTGTGAACATCTTCACTGGTTTGCATCAATCTAGCTATGAACTAATTTCGGAGTTGTCACAAAGTTTACATTCCAGGTTTTACCTTATACTTACTAAAGGAACATTCTGACTATGGGCAGGGAACATTAGTGAAGTGTTTTGTAGACCATTTCACTGACTAGTGATACTACTCACTATGACTCTGAAATTAATAAAATAATTTTTAACGCATGCAAATTTTGTTCCTGAGGTTCATAGTGGTTTGGGTGTTATGAATTCCATAAAAATATGGAGTTTTAAGACCACTGTCAAGGAAAACACACACACACAACATGAAAACAGCCTAATACTAATGTATACAATTCAGAACCCCACTTGTTGACTCCCTAGGAATCCCAGGACTCCTGTTGAAAAACCCTGAAACAATAGCTTTTTCCCTTTACAAGTATGTGAATATACTTCTTTCTGTCAATACTTGGTTCCAAATTGATTGACCATATTTCATATGTTTTTGTATAGCAATTAGGTTTAACATAGTAAGCATATTATCAAACTGCCTCTTATTTCTTGTACTTGGCAACTTTAATGGGGAATACATTTGGAAAAAGTAAAAATTCAGTGAATTTTTTAGTGTCAAGGAACACTGTGTACAAAATACACACATGTGAGTTGAGATATTACAATAAATTGTCCTACGTGTCTGAGAAACTTACTCAAGTATTTATTTAAAATGCATTCAAAACAAAGCAATCACTTATCATTTAGATTAAACAGTTGGAGCAGTTGGTTCTCAGTTTGACTAATCACCTGTCAGCATACTTTTCAAAAACATTTGAAGAGCCAGTAAGGACTATAAGAATAGAAATTGTGTTTTGTTTTAATATATTCTTCAGAAACTGGGAAAATATTATTGTTTAAAGTCAAAATTGGTTTTAAAAAGTCACAAACCTTTTTTTAATTTTAGCTGACATTGAATTTACAGTATAAATAAACCACTTTTTGGTACTACAAAGAATGCAAAGTGAACAATACACAAGAAGATTCCAAATCCTGATTATAATTTTGAGCTCTAGTAGAAATGTGAATGTAGAACCTTGGATATTGGACATCTCTAAAACACATACATACACAAAGCCACACAGACACACATATGAGAAAATATGATGATCCCATATTAGGGTAACTACTGTGATGAAGCTGAGAGCTACAAGGGAGAACAAGAAAGACCTAATTTTAAGATCATGAAGTTCATTTGCCTCGAGTATCTAGTGTTAGATGTGTACCATACATGCTGTAAGTGTAGCTGGTGACAGAAGCTGGCACTTTAATATTACATTCCAGAAACCAATGAAAATTATGAAGGGGAAATGAGTTTATGTACTTCTATATCTCAATATAATGCCATTAAAAGAAAAAGCAATCTTAATGTTTGTACATTTGGGGAAAGAAGGAAGCAGGGTACTCAGCAAGTGCCCAATAAATATCTCTATGCCTAATTTCCTCAAATTCATAATAAATTATTAATACCATCTATGATTATTGCTGAGGATTAAATAATAGCTACAAGAAAGAATGGTAGAAGGCATATAGTAATAATCAATAGATATAGCTACTAATGTAGCCAATTAATATGCCTTTTATTTTAACTTATTTTATTTTTTAAATTAACATAAAATGTATTATTTGTTTCAGGAGTATATATATGCTTTTAAACAGTATATATGCATTCTAAATTCAGCGACATTATATATCATTCTTTTATTGAAGCCCTTCAAAAAATATGGACATGGGCATCTCTAAGGTCTATCTCACTAGAAGAGTTATATTACTGGCTCTCTAGTGAAATCATTTGGACTCATATTTTATTGAAAAAAATCTCTGCCATGCCAGTACATTTTAAATATTAAATACCTTTGTCACTTGACATAACGAGTGGAACCTAACCTTGTATTTACTTCCATTCTTTTTGCTCATTGCCTTGCCCAATTCTGTCCAATGGGTGGATAAAAATGAGGGATCTTCAATCACTAAATGTTTTTCAAAACAGATGAAAAAATAACTTTACAGTAATACCATGATATCATGGCACATTTTATCAAAACTCTACATAATTTGTAACTTTCAGAAAAGGCTTAGAAACAAGCCATACTGCAATGACTATTTTCAATACTATGGGAATTCTGTACAGTCATACTCAGGAAATGGATCCAGTAATTTCATTTAAAATATCAGGTTTCATTCTAGTGAGATACATTGGTGGCAGGGAAGGGGAAAGCACAAAACCAAATTCCATTAAGAGTGCATCTTTCAAGCTGAGTATTTACAAGCGTCTACTAATTGAATATTTTCCTCTCCCCAAAGAATTTGAAATATTATTATATGTAGAGGTTAAAAGTGCTACAAACATTAAGAAAAAATATTTTCCATATATCAGTTAGATTATATTCTCAAGTAATAAGTAAATAAGCATGCATGTATGTGTGTATGTTTAGGGAAAGAAGGAAGTACTTGTGCTATTTTACAAACATAAAATATTTGGTTAAATGCGAGTTGAAATCATTAGCATATGCCAAAATCCAATAATACCTCTTATTTTTCACCATTAATTTTTGATTAGCTGGCATGTGCCAATAAACAAGCTGACAAGCACCAGGAAAAGAAACCAGTTTTATCAGCATGGTAAAATCACATAAGAAATTATGCTTAGGAACTAGCTATCTGAAAACTGATACGCTATGTTCTATATTTTCTCCATATATTTCTACTCTTCACAGATTATGCAACAAATTTAAATTGCCAAAACCTCTCTTGAAATAAATGCCACTCAATTCTAGTGGATAACTACAGTCATTATTTCATCTGTTAGCTTTGATCCAGGAGAAAAATCCTGTTACTTTCTCTAAAACCAGCCTACCCAGAATAGAATCTGGCAGGCAGGTCTAATTTTGGTTCCTTGAAACTATGACATTTTACAGCTCAACAAAAGTAACATTATAATGCACTGATCCACCTGTGTTTCCTCTTACTCACCAGGATTAAATTATATAGAGGGCTTGATACTGTCTATCACTAGAAGATTATTATTATTCAAAAATTAAATTCAAACTTCAAACTCCAGAAATAGTGGGGTAGGAGAATACAAGAACATATTAATAGTTATCTCCATGGAATGACGGAAAAAAAGCAAATGATAACTCGTATACAGATATTTGGAAAACCTTGTTCTAGACTGAGCATAACAAATTCTAAATTCAATTAGATGCAATCTTGGGGTTGCACCATCATTTTAGTCATTTGTTCCCATTAGTGAAGTGCGCTGATGCTACTTTTCCGGACCTATGATTCATGCAGGGCATCAGGAGATGAGTTAAGTGATATTTCGGGAATACTCTGTTGATTAATTGTCAACAAGGGAAATCCAGCTTGAAAAACTGGATTGACTTCCCATATGAACCACACAGGATAAAAGCTCACTGCTGTAGGAAAAAGCCAGGTTAACTTATACTCTTTGAATACTAATAGCAATTCTGAATCATTATGTTTTGTGACATTTTAAAATTATTCTTCTTTCAAAGTTTGGTTTTTAAAAAAGCATGATAACATTTTATCATTTGGGGGCACTGGTGAGGAGTCAAAAAGAAAAAGAAAAAACAAGTAACATTTATAAATGAGTCTATAATAGTAATATCCCTAATGACTACTTAAACAATTCTACATTTCAAAAGAAAGGAAATCAGTTACATAAGCTTACAGGAAAGTATCAAACTTATATAACATAAGTCTTCAGAACAATGCTACAATGTCTACAAAATATATTTTTCAATGAATTACAGTAGAGATTTCAATGAATTACAGTAGAAGCTTTAAGAATTTTGCAAAAAAAAAAGAAAAAATCACATAAATCCTTTCCAAGTAGAAAACTTTCATACAAAGAACACTCAATGAATATCAGCAGTATAATTAACTTTGGTCAGTTGGTTGAAAGGTTTAGACCCAGTTTATGCCAATTCATTTTAATTCTATTCTATGAAAATATCATAAATTTCTACCCTCACCTATCTGCCCCAGACGTAATTCAACAATAATGCTTAACAGTTCAATCACTAGACTATTTTGGTACAACATGCCCTTTCTCTAACTGCCAGAACAATTGTTTTAATTGTAAATAATAATAATCTTATTATTACCTTGTTTAGAAGAGCCCGAAGATTCTTTGTCCTGGACATCAAACTAGACTACTTAACAATTAAAGAGTACCCTACCTTACCACTTGAGAAAAACCAACCAAAACTTGGGAAATAAGACAGAAAAGTTATTTCTTGCCTTTTCTATGATACAATAAAGCACTGTCTAACAAGACCATCTACTGGGTTTTCTGGTGATACAGCCTCTGAAATGTTGTTTCTTACTATTTGTTATCAATAGTATTCCTTAAGACTGTAAAGAAATGGGAACTTAGAAAACTGTTAACTTGCCATTAATTTTTGTCCACAGAGGTGCAAATTATTTTTGTTTGGTAGAAAATATTATGTTTTTATTAACCAGTTCTATGTTTAACTTTGCAATCTTAACCCAGTATTGGATAGATGATGGATGACAGATAGAGGCTAGATATAGGTAGATAGATGGGTAGATGGGATGAATAGTTTTATTTTTAATTGTTTAAAAATTATGATCTAACATCTTTCTATCTTCTAAAATTTTCTTCCATTTTTTTCACACACAGTTACTCACATTTTCCTACACAGAGATATTCACATTTTCCCATGTGTGAACTTCTTTCATGTCTCCAAAGAAGATTGGTGCCATTGCTTAAAACATTTTTCCCCATTAGTTCTGGCCAATTCATTTCATCTTTAAATATGTAACTCACATCTCCTATGTAGCAGAGATAGATATACCATAAAGCTAATGGAGATTAATATTCAGAGCTCCTCACTTTCAAAGAGCCCCTTCCAAGATCTTGGGAGGAACCCTGGAATCATATTCTCTCTCTTTTTTTTTTATTCTTTGCCCCAGGGGTACAGGTCCGTGAATCATCAGGCTTACATCTTTCACAGCATTCACCAAAGCACAAGCCCTCCCCAACTGGAATCATATTCTCATAGTCAGAAGACAGACAGACAGATAGATGAAAAAGCAAAATATTTTAACCATGGCTCAGGCTACTAGTCATTTTCACTTAAAAATATATGCCTGCACACATCGACTTTTGTGTTTGTTTAGAGTTTTTGAAAATAACCGTCAGCACTTTTAGGACTCAGATATGGGAAAGTTAAGTTATAGGAATATTTAATTTAGTGGAATACTTTTATGTGATGGGCAGTTACCTTCATGTATAATGATGTTATTGCTAGCCACCCAGATGAAGGAATGGTCTCCAAGAATATTACTACTTATCCACTATTCTAACTCACCCAGAAATATGAAAAATATGGCAAGGCCAGTTTAATAGGAGTGTATGCAAGGTCTCCACACAACGTGTAAGTTGTTGAGGTAAAACAGGATTTGGATGTATGGAGCTAGGCATTAACCTTGGAAACATTTTCAAGTATCCAATACGTAAAATTGTAAGAGAAATATTTGGATATCATTTATACCTAGTTCAAATATATAAGTACTCTATGTGTTGATAATGCAGATTATATAAGGATAAATGTACCATATATTTATCCCTTTGTGGATACAAATTATGTACATATCCAGAAAGGATGGTAGTGCTTTGGCTGTCCATTTTTGAGTAGTGCCTGTGGATCATGTGGACTCATGTGTAAACCAGACCTAAGTCTTTTCTTCCTCCATTGACTGATCATAGGGAACTTCCCATGAAGCCACAGGTGCAGAATAGAAGAAGGCAATGTGGCAGGATTAGGAGCCATGAGAATTTGAGCTACTTCTTCATGTAACTTACTTGTGTCTTCAGGGTCTACTTAGCCGGATGATGCACATACCACTTCCATCTGATGATGGACTACTGCTCCATACACCTAACTTTGCAGCTTGGTGGGTCAGGTGACACCCAGTTCATGATGGGAAGCTTAGGTAGCATGATAACTTCATTGCCCATGGTTAAGTGTTCAGTGTCTACTATGGTCCAATAGCAGGCCAAAAGCTGTTTCTTAAAATAAAAGTACTTATCTGTAAACGATGGTAGGACTTTCCTCCAAAACCCTAGGATCCATGCTGCAATTCACCTCTAGAGGCCTGCCAAATGCTTCAATTCGCATTCTTTCCTCCCACTGGTATTTTGAGCACCTTTGGACCTGCTAGATCATATGGACCAAGTGCCATCACCACTTCCACTGCAGCCTAGCTCTATCATGAGGCCTTCTCTTGTTCTAAACACCACTCAAAATTAGCAGCTTTTTGAGTCATTCAGTAAATCGACTAGAGCAACATGCCTAGTTGAGCAGGATGTTGATTTCAAACAGCAAGGAGGCCCACTAGGTATTGTGCCTCTTTCTTGTTGTAGGAAAAGCCTGATGGAGCAACTTATCCTTAAATTTAGAAAAGAAATCTGAGGAAATTCCAAGGGATTTAAGCTCTCTGTCAGACTCTTCTATCATTCAGGAATTGCAAGTCCTAAGAGCTCTGTGTCAGGAATCGAGGGCATGCATATATATAAATATAAATATATACATATATATGTATATATATATTTCTTATTATTTAACACAGACTAATGAATGTCTCCTAAATCAATTCTCAGACTTGAGTCAATTTAAAGACATAGAAACCCTTCAATGAAGGAGAGGTTGGGTGCTCTTGAGAATGATCACATTATTCTACCAAAATTATATACTGTTAATTTTTCCCCCAGTTTTTCCCATAGGGACCTACAGCCTTTTCCCAGGGCAACTGCACATCTGGTGAAAGGAAATGATCAACTTTTCAAGGATTATTAGACACTGATTCAGAACTGATACTAATTCTAGTAGACCCAAAACATAACTGTAGTTTTATCAGTCAGAGTAGGGGCTTATGGAGTTCAGGTGATCAATGGAATTTTAGCCTAGGTTTATCTCACAGTGGGTCCAGGGGATCTGCAAATCCATCCTGTGGCCATTTCTCCAGTTCCAGAATGTGTAACTGGAATGGACATACTCAGCAAGTAGTACAACTCCACATCGAGTGTACTCAACTGAGCAGAAAATACATGTCCATATAAAAATCCTCAAGTTAGCATTTATAGCATGTCTATTAATAATCACCAAAACTAAAGCAACCAAGAATGTTAATCAACTGTTAAGTGTATAAATGGACTGTGGCATAACCATACAATGAAATACTACTCACCTATAGCATAAATATACATTGAATTTATTTTGCTGAGTAAAGGAAGGCAATCTAAAGAGGCTGCATACTGTATGGTTCCATTTATATAACTATTTGAAAAAAAAGACAAAAGAGATTATAAACAGTTTAGTTATTGCTAGGGATTGGGAAGGAATAGAGAAGTGAGTACGTGAAATATAGGAGATTTTTTAGGGTAGTGAAACTACTCTGCATTATGCTATAATGGTAAATACATGACCCTTGTCAATATCCACAGCAAAATAAGTAAGGCTTACTGTATATATTTTTAAAGCAAGCATCTAGGGCTGAGGAATTCAAGGACAAAGTAGAGATCCAACAAATGTGACAAACGGAGGAATCCAACTTTATTTCAAATATATAAAATAACCTCACTTGGGGGGTGCTAGGGGTTGTTGACCTAAGAAACTTTGGAAATGAATGCATTTTATAAGATGAAAAGCAAAATTAACTGTTTATCAGCACTGTATTATAGTTGTCAAAGTTGTTTCTTATAGGGATATTAGTCAACAGGTCTAAAACTACTATAAATGTACACTGGAATTCTTTTTTAAAGTAAATAGATGATAGGAGCCAGATTTCTCCTTGTTGCAGTGTAAGTTTATAGACAATAGTAGAAAAAATAGAATAGTCCACATGCTAGTGGACTACAGTTGGATGCATCAATATAAAATCATATCTGCCTTAATACAGAAGCACCTGGATAAATACAGACATATTTATAGGTATGTGTATTATTATGAGCTGAATTGTGTCCTCCCAAATCCACGTGTCCAAGTACTAACCTCCACCAACTCGGAATGTTATTAGATTTGGAGACAGGGCCTTCCAAGAGGCAATTAGGTTAAATAGGGCCATTAAAGTAGTCCTTAATCCAGTATGACCATTGTCTTTATAAAAAGAGAATATTAGAACACAGAAATTTGGGGAAGTGAAAGACCATGTGAAGACAGGGGAAGGCGCCAGTCTACAAGACAAAAAGAGAGGCCTCAGAAGAAATCAATCTTGCCAACATCTTGATCGTGGATGGTAGCCTTCAGGACTATGAAAAAACACATTTTTGTAGTTTAAACCACCCAGTCAGTTGTAGTTTGTTGTGGCAATCCTAGCAAACTAATAAATGCATATACACGGGTTAGTTAGTATACACACATATATTCTTGTGCTAGCAACTGAGAGGACCTAAAAGCAATGACACCTTGGTAGCAATAAGCCCACCTAGAATGCAGATCTTGGTTTCTAATATATTCCCTAATAACAAAAATCAGGGCTTCTTGGATAAATGACTGAGTTGAGAAAAAACATAAGATGAGCCTGAAATATGTGTAGTGCTAGAAAGTAAGGAAGTGCTCAAAAACATCACAGTGAAAGAGCTAGGCAGAAGAAACACAGGAGCCAACTGAAAGTATAAACAATGGTGAAATATGGACAATAAAAAAAGAAGCACTGGGTTTTAATCTTAAATATAAATATCTATGAGTTCAAACTGTTGTAAATACATTTAAATTTTTAAAAAATGAGACAAACATCTAAGTTACCACTCCTTAAGTGTGATCTGTGCATTATATCTTCCTTCCAATAAATATGGAAAAAGTGGATAAAAAGAGTAAGTTTATAGTGGAGAAATCTGATAACCACCACTTTAGCCAGGTGATCAAGGTCAACATCAACAGACATAAATCACCTTAACAACATGTATTCTTCATATGATATGATGACAAGCATACTTTATGGTTTTCCTAAAAAATAATCATCTCAGTCTAATTTTGATCAAGACTATATATATATATAAAAGACTATATAGAAAATACATGGGAAAATATAGTCCTGTCAGGCATTGAATTAATAAATATAAATGATGATTCACACTCTACTTCTATTCTTGGCTTCAGCTAAGATGGTTGAATGGATCCATAAGTTTCTTCAAAAAATTCTCTTCAAAAAATTCTCTGAGTGAGGCTATACTCTCAACTTTTGATTCTGTTGAGGCACTAGCCACTAGCTGTCCAACCACACCTTTTTTTAAAGATTTTATTTATTTATTTGACAGAGAGAAACACAGCAAGAGAGGGAACACAAGCAGGGGGAGTGGGAGAGGAAGAAGCAGGCTTCCCGCTGAGCAGAGAGCCTGATGGAGGGCTCAATCCCAGAACCCTGGGATCATGACCTGAGCCGAAGGCAGATGCTTTAATGACTGAGCCACTCAGGCACCGCTTTTCAACCACACTCTTGACTATCTTTTCAGAGCAGGATATTCTAACCATTAATTTCCTTAATTTTAGTGTCCTTTGCAATCTGTACAGACTGAGGATATTCCAATTCATCAAGCTCTGGCTTATTTTTGTTTAATAATATTCATTCAATTTATCTCTTTCATCTTGCATTTTACTACAAACAGTAAGGTGAAACTGGTATACACCTTCATCACTTTGCTTGTAGATCTCCTCAGCTAAATATCTAAATTCATCACTTTAAAAGCCTGACTTCTACAAAATGGTAGGACACAATTCTGCTAAGTTTTCTACCACTATATAAAAATAATCACCTTTCCTCTAATTTCCAATAGCATGTTTCTTGTTTCCTTCTGATCCCTGAACTTAAGTGCCTTTAATAGGCATATTTCTACTAACATTCTGATAATAATGTGTGTATTGTCTTAAATAATATAGGCTTTCTCTACCACACTCCTCGCTTTCTTCTGAGCCCTCACTGGCTGAGTGATTAGTGTCCCTATTTCTACAAACAATCTGTTTGAATCAATGTAGACTTATTACCTCATACTGCTCAAAAGTCTTTCAGCCTCTACCATTAGCAACTCAAAGGCCACTTTCACATTTTTTGGTATTTGTTCCAGCAGTACTCTACTTCTTAATACCCAAATCTCTATCATATGGCCATAGTAACAAATCAAAATGTTGACTTTAATTTAATGAAGGTCACTACCATTATTTTTGTCCCTTTTAGAGCCTGATATTAAAATAAAAATCAAACCTATTTCGAGGCAACTTCGACCAATATCACTTTTCTTCGTACAAATGAGGAACTTAAAGAGAAGGCTACTTCCAGAATAAATGATAAATTTGCACTTACGCAGATTGGATATTGAATAGGGATTAAAATAAAAATCATAAAAAGGCAGTCTACTACAAAATTAGCCATTTAATTGCCTCATTTCAGAGACTTCACTTTTATTCTTTCTCCCTCTTTTGAGCAATTGTGAAGTTCCTTATTGATCACATAGGCTATTCTCTCAGGTGTGATCACTGTCCCTAAGATAAAGGTGGCACAAACTGGCAGCTTAGAGTATTGGAAAGAGCACTGTATTGGGAATCCATAGACTTTGGCTAAGCCCATTTTCTGTCATGTACTCTGTATATTCTCAGAAAAGTGACAGTAGTTCCAAGATAAAATTCACAATCTGTGGGATGAAAATAATAACTGCCCTATCTACGTCGCAGGGTTACTATGAAGAAAAAACTAAGACAAATATATATGAAAGGGATTCCTTAATGTGAAAGTGATAGGCAAAACCTTACAAAATATTAGATAAGTTAGATATCTACCCATTAAGATCTTCTGAGAATATAGCCTGATGTAAGTTAGAAGAGTTAAAAAAAATAATTGAAAAATAAGAAATATGGGTCACATGGTCTTAGAAACGTTCTACAGTGGGGTGCTCTGACAAAGAGCTTTCAATGGACAAGAACCCAGGATCTCCCAAGACAAAATGCCCTTGAAGCTATACCATTAGGAAGCTGGAGAAACTGAATTCATCATATCCAGGGCATATCTAGGGCCATGAGGATCTATGAGAATGATTTTCCCAATCCAAGAGTGGGAAAGGTGGCAATGCATGTATAGGATTTTCTCTCCCATCCAAATTTCTGCCTTGTCTTAGGTCTAGGGACCTTACATGGGAAGACATCTCCTTAATGGTCACACTAGGCCCTTTATCAAACTCATTCTAGGTACAAATCCTTTCTCAAATTGTTAGCATTCTTTTTCTCTATGATCCAGAAAAGTTTTAAGCAAGCCCATGTACTAAGTTTCACCTGAAACAATGTGAAGTATGTTGTGAAGAATTTATCTGTATCAAGTCTTGCAATGTCCCCAAATCTACAGTTTTCTTCTCACTTTGGGCATGACTTTCAATTCTTTACTGCTGCAGTGAAGTACGGAAAGTTGAAATGCATGTTAATAAAATCCATGTTTGTGCACATACATATTCATAGATCTCCTTGTACACTTTTATTCATTCTGAATGGTATGTATATTTCAGATTCTCTGAGAATGTCTTCACTGAGATATTCTGATTTTGATTAACACTCACAACTGGAGGGGGTTTTAAAAAGTATTTAACCCACAATTATTGAGACTCTTCAGCATATTAATAAATTGCAAAAAATAACAATATTTTGAATGGAAGTCTGACCTCGTCCAGATTTTGTCACCTTATGTTTTATAAATTATATATTTATATATCTTTTGCTGGTAGTACTTTGTTCAAAGGGCAACATTCATGGCATTGAGGAAAATGAACCTTGACCAATATGCAGACGCCTTGAAAGAAACCAATGAAAGATAATGAAAACCATCTGACATTGATAGATGTGTGCAAAGAAATTGCTAATTTTGAGACCCAGATAGATTTTTCTTTTCAAAAGAAATATCTTCTAAAGATCCTGTGAGTCTGTACCTTTATGCAGTGAAAATGACAATATTCTACCTACATGATTTACTTCTTCTTTTCAACTAACTGATCTTCAGTTTCATTTATGGTCTATCTCCTTTAGAAAGGCTATTTGAAAAGAAGGTTATAACATTCTTGGTTTAAATATTTCTGGCCTTCCATGTAAGTGTGAGACGAGTGTACAAGTTTATCAGAGACTTTGACTTGGGTTCTTTGAAGCCACAGCTAAATATAAGACTAAATGTGACAGGCTGGTCACTGGTGATAATTAGGAAAGAAACTAAAGTTAATACTAAAATTTTTGAGATTTGATTTATTCATTAACTGACACTACCCAGATTTGATCCCTCTCTTCCTAAATGAGGACATGCAAAACAGTAAAATCAGAAGGCAGAACCTGGAGACAGAGTCCCTGAGGCAGAAATATACTGAGACTTGCAGATTCACAGAAAAAGTAGGGAGGATACCCAAAAAAGGGACTCCCTGTTGTTTTTGTTCTCCATTAGCCTTTTGAACATGCCTTAGTATGAAATCCAAAACATCTGGAAGCAAGATTTAAAATTCTGTCAATCATATGGGAATTAACTAATTTCTAAAATCTTAGTTCTATAAAGTATGTAATCAGGTGAATTTGTTGAGGTTTCCTTCAAGTATTTCACCTTGCTTATGTTCAAAAAAATATTTAATTAAGCTTAGTCAGAAAAAGGGGTACCATTAACAATCTGACATCAGATATTGTTTCAATGGGGCCATCCATTCCAATTCACCCTGAAAGAATCACAAAGGCTCAGTCCTATAGTACTTTCATTAGCTGATCATTATTTCAGGCAGCCTTGCTGACAAAGAAAAATCTTTACCTGTTTTATTTAACAGCCTCCAAATTTTCTCTCTGCCAGATGGGTGCTTACCTAATTGCAAAGCAGATTGTGTCTGTGTCTACAAAAGCAAATTGAATTGGAGACTTGAACATTAATCTAGAGGCCATATGTGTGTGTGCTGTCCTAAGTAAATATGACAATAGCATCTAACTATCATTAAGCTCTACTCATCTGATGGTAGAGCTCTATTTGCATTGATTCCTCTATACATCAGTATTTTTCTAAGGGTGAAGTTCGATTACCTATCTCAGAGTCATCTCATGGCCTTCTGAATTGCCCATTTGTGGGCCACACTCAAAACCTACACTATCAGAACGTCTCAAGTTGAACCTTGGAGAATTTGAATTTTTAATAAACGTCCCCAAAGATTCTCGTGAACTGTACTAGAGAAAAAAAATATTCAAGTCACTCATTAAAGAACAGTAAGAAAGACGTTATTTGGGGGACTACTATGAAGGGATTTTTGCAGTAGGGGAGAGAGCTTAACTCTGAATACAGTAAGAACAAGTGGAGTTTTAAAGCCAACAAGCAGGGTAGAAGCCAGTGGATGGAAAAATGACTGAGAGGAAACATGAGGGGTAAAAAAGACTCTGTTAACCCAACTTGACAGGATCTTTGCTGAAGGTAGGCCAGGGGAATAAGACACTGAGGGTGGAGAATTCGGAATTTGAACAGGTATCAAGAGTAAGTTAGATACCCAGGGTGAAAGGTGAGTCATTTCATCACAATTCAAGAATGGAGGATTTTTACTAAACTGAGCCAGCAGAATTCTTGCTAAAACTGGACTAAGGGGCCAAGGACAGAGCCCAGGGGTGAGATCTAGTCAAAAAGAGGATTCAGGGAAGCTTGACTTACGTTTGCTTAAGGAGAGACTCTTTGTCAACAGTAAAGTCCAAAAATTAGCTAGTATCTAAAACAGTCATTCAGTGATTTTTACCCCTCAGGGAACACTTGACAGTGTCATTTTTGATTGTCACAACTTTGATTGGGGGGCAGGTACTGCTGGATAGAAGCCAGGAAATGTTGCTAAACATCCTATATACAGGCACAGGACAGTCCCCGCAACAAAGAATCATCTAGTCCAAATATCAATACTGCCATGGCTGACAAATCCTGATCTACAGTGACCAATAATTTGTAATTGCAAATTACACTGCACACTGCAATTTTTGGCTTACTATCTATTGATCACAGATCATTTACCTGAATGGAACAGGGAATCCAATTTTGGCTTCAATTTCCCTGAAATTTGCCTATTGTCTCCTTCACATTTGAAGGTTTTAACTTTATTGCCTATTTTAATAGTTCTTTTATAGGTAATGGCAGGGCCAACTTCCTTGTATGCAAACTGTACAGTCCCACAGGACCTCACACTTAGAAGGGCCCTGTTCAGCCTAATGGTCTGCTGCTCTTGCTGTCTGCCATCTTAGTAATTGTCTAGCAAGAGGTACCACATTTTCATTTTGCATGAAAGTCTGCAGATGATGTAGCCTAGTCTGGGGTGATGGTATAGTTCTGCACAATTTTTAAATTTCATTTTAAATTATTGTGCTAAATGAGATATATCTATATTACAAAGAAATTCTAAGGATTTATCTTGCTAAGGTAAATTCAAAATTCTCTGAGAAAGCCATCTGAAAATCTGATGGTGCTAAGGAAAACATGATTATTAGGTGAGGAATTTGAATTCACTTTATAATAAACTCAACAAAGACAGCTCAAAACTAAAATTAAATCAAAGCTAAATGGTCTAAAGAATGATTAGTCTTTCTCTTCTTCCAAATAACAACATAAGCTAGAAAATAAACTGGTTTGAGAAATACTTAGATGACTCACCCATGTCTATTTTCTGTGCATGAAAAGAAAGCAAAAAGGTAAGAGAACTTTGACAGAAATTGGGTGAAAAAACACAAGACGTTGCCTTATGTTTCCATTTTGTTATAGGCTCCCATCTATCAGATGATTGAGGGAAACTATGAGTTACAATTTATGGCCACTTTCCATAGGAAAATGTGAGCACTTAGACCAAGAACTTGGCTCTGCAAAATTCAGAGTTCTGATACAGAATAAGGTGTATGAGATCAGCATCACGGGAGAAGCAAGAAGAAATAATGGGTATGAAATACAAAGTTACCAAAATATAACTTGACTTGGTATACATTTAATTAAGATCTACTCTAGTGTTTCCTTATTTTTATATATAGTGCTTTATGTTTCCAATACCTAAGAGAGGTCATATGTTTTGGGGTGAAAGTATTTAAAATAAATGACAGGAAGTTTACAACCCAGAAATTTACAGTTTCTAGTTGTATGTCTTAGCACTATTTGTGATTCTGCATTCAACTTGTTCAAAGCTCAGAGTCTGCTCTGGTCACTGAATGCCAACCAAATTTGCTTGATTTTTTTTCCCTTTCTTAGAAGAATTCTGGTGTACTTATGAGCGTGTTCTAAAGATACTTTTAAAGGGAACTCTTTCTTGGCATATAGCTGCTCTCCATTTCTACTTTGATTTTAAACTTCTGAATCACCACAATGAATGTTGAATATTTTTAGGATATTGATCTTTTCTACACTCTCAGGCAGTGGACCAGAGCTACAGGAACAATCATGATGGTTTTCTTCTTCAGAGGGCCCACACTCTTGCTCGAGGTCTCACACAACTACTTAAAGAATTCAAAGACTGAACATTTAACCTAAAATCTATTGGTGGCACTTACATTGGGCTTATATCTTAACAATCTACGTGAAGATTGCATGCCATTAATGCCTCACTGGCTACCAGCGGCATCTGGTTTTCCTTGCTGTATTCTCCATTTTAATTCCCAAAGAACACGCTGCTTTTCTTGAAATTCTTGCCAATTGGCTTGATAATTAGAGTCACTCAACAGTCTGCTACTGAACAGAGATAATCAAGGGGAGCTTTCAGCTCTCCATCCAAAAAAGATATTTTTGGTTGCCTTTTGGAACTCCTGGGTGCAAACTGATGTTATATCACTTTCAAAAACAATTCTTATTTCTACAAAGACCCTGCCAAGTTTCCTATTATCATTTTGTCAATAGACATCTACTGAACATCTACTTTGTGTCAAGAACAAGAGGTGGCTGGCTATGTTTCCTAAAATACATATCAGACAGGACACATGGTATGACAAGAATGAGCTTATTACTTAATATTAATGATGGACTAGAATAATTAAAGCAGTGAAATATTGCTAAGAATTTAATCTGTACAATCTTCCTGAACAAAAAAACAACAATATATATCAAATGCCTCACAGCATGGTTTTTGTTTTTGTTTTGTTTTGTTTTGTTTTGTTTTAAAGATTTTATTCACTTATTTGACAGAGAGAGATTATAAGTAGGCAGAGAGAGGAGGAAGCGGGCTCTCCGCCGAGCAGAGAGCCCGATGTGGGCCTCGATCCCAGGACCCTGAGATCATGACCTGAGCCGAAGGCAGAGGCTTTAACCCACTGAGCCACCCAGGCGCCCTTGTTTTGTTTTTTTGAGAGAGAGAGAGAGGGAGCGAGCAGGGAAGAGGGAGAGAGAGAGAGAATCATAAGCAGGCTCCATGCTCAGCACAGAGCCTAAGGTAGGGCTGGACATGACCCTGAGAACTTAAGACCCTGAGATCATGACCTGCGCTGAAATCAAGAATCAACACTTAACCACCCGAGCCATCCAGGTGCTCTAAGAGTGATTCTATTCTTTGCTCCAATGAATTTATTTCTGGGTTTGTTATAGAAATAATCAGATATTTGGACAAAAATTGTACTTTCTTTTGTAAATATTAGCATTTTTCTTACTGTTGAAATAGTATAGTAATAATAGAATAATCTTACATGCCAAATACTGGAGATTAAAATAAGTCAAAGTAGTTAAATAAAATATATACATTCAGTTATTTAATGGTAGACTGCATTTAATATAATACTAAGAAATAAAATAAGAATTTATATATACATGTAAAAATTTTAAAACAAAATACTGTATGGTCAGAGTTCAGAGAGACAGAATGCACTCCATATTTTCCAGGTATGAAGGGTTTCACTTTCATCAATTCTCAATTATCTTATAAAATCTCTAACCAATTATTTCAGTCAAAAGCAGACAAGTGGGTAGTTCTGTTCTTCAGTGCCCATTGGGGAGAGCCATTTTCAATCTCATGAGGGCCCCTGATTTTCTCTGCCACTTCTTCAAAGAACAGGCCTCTCATTTTCTTCTCCTAGTCAAATCTCACTTACGAAATGCTAACCTGGATTCATAGAGAGAAGAGGATTTGGGGAAATGTAGTTCTCAGCTTATCTGAGATGTTGGGAAACAATGGTGAACTGCTGAATTCACAACTAACAATCCTGTACCATGAGATAATATGAGGTTTACTGAGTTTATTTCTTGTTAATGGAGTTGTAGTGCAGGGAACTGTTACAGTCTTCTTAATATTTCTCTTAGTCTCCATAGCTTTTTTAGACTGAGTATGTTGGTTTTATAATCAAGAAAAAAAGTGTTTATGTTTAAAACGAATATGGACAATGAAAGAGAATATTTGAAAATAAAGCTTTTGAAGGAAATCCACATTATCACCCTAATAAAGCATGTCAGCACCCCAAAGTTAACTGGATACTTCCTGAGAAATCTTATCTGTTGCTGTCTCAAACCCCAAACACAACCATTTCTTCAGTTACAAATACACTATTTCTCCTCAAATATTAGTAGAAAATGTTTCCTATGCACTTGCAAAAATAAAACTGCTCCTAATCCTACTCTGGAAAGTACCTTAGGGACCACTTGGGCACCCATCTCGTATTCCCATCTTGACCATTCAGTCACAATGACAACAGTGAGATAGGGGGATGGCCAGGGGAGTGTTGGGTGCTTCTCAGGATAGGCCACTAGATTTTCTCCATGTATGTCAGGATTTGGGATTGAGATTATGAACCCAGGAGAAATGTCACTAAATGCTTTAACACATAGCCTCCTCAACAGGGCTGTCTGGGAGTTTGCATTGTCTGAATTCTTCACTAAACTCTACTTCTGCTGGGAGGTTGATCTTGGGCAGCAGTGACTGGGGCAGGGAGAACCCTAACTCTCTCAATTGCTGTAGGAAGACACAAAAGAAAAATTTAAGGGTATTTCAGTGTCATTGAAGAAAATAAAATCCGAGTATGCACAAGAAATTACACATGTATAATTCTGCAGCTTTCCCCATCGTGAAATGCTACAGCCAGCAGTGAACGCTAGCCCTGTGGGTTTCAATGGCTAATGATGAGAACGTAGCCAAGGGCACTTAGAGGAGTCATTTAGCTATTTGAAACCTTCCATTCCTCATCTGGAAGGGAAAGGTGTTTGATTACATGTTTTCAAATTTCTCTTCCAGCTCAGGCATTCGGTGTCTCTGTGGATCCCTCACAGCCAGGACCTGAATGAAATGCCAAATGTGAAATCACGTTCCTCACTTCCCCCTACCACTCCTCTTATTCTCTCTCCTCTTTCTGCTCTACTGCCCTTAGGCCATATCCCAAAGCATCCTCTACTTGGGATTTTTCCAACCGGCTTCTCTTAGTCAGACTTCATCAGCTCAGTGTCTCTTCCATATCTAATATAATACATAATATGTGCTGCTGTGATGGTGGCAGCTAATGAGGGAAAGGCTTGCCAGATGGCATATTTGCATTTTAACAGGGGCCTTCTGGAAACAATGCCTTAGTACAAAGGAGTGTTATAATTGGTGAGAATGCTATCAAACAAGGTAGGCCTTTTAAGGAGAAAGACCATGTACAATAAAAGATAAGTCAATCAGAGTTTACCAAACTGAAACTGCACTCCTATTTTGAGCTCACAACACAATGACAGGGATAAGATTGTTTTTAATCTTTAAGGTACTGGAATTGTACTGAAATGAAAATACTTCCTTTTGGTGGCAAATGTTCATGGTTTTAATGAAGCTAGTGGACACAGAGGACTAAGTGAATGTCACACTCTGATTAAAGGGTAAACACAACACTAAGGCACTGCTAAAATAAAAGGCAACCAGTGGATATTTCAGCGTGTATAAATAAGATCTTTTCTACCCACTATGTTTCATTTTGATTCACTGACAGGTTGGTGTATGATCTGAGGTGCTGCTTTAAACTTCATGTAAAATCAAACAAGTACAAATGACAGTGGTTTGGAATTCTGGTAGAATACAGTTAATTAGATATTAAATTAAGGGGTGCTTGGGTGGCTCAGTTGCTTAAGCATCCAACTCTTGATTTCAGTTCATGTCATGAGCTCAGAGTCATGAGATTGAGCTGTGCCTTGGGCTCTGCACCGGACTTGAAGCCTGCTTATGATTCTCTCTCTCCCTCTCCTTCCGCCCCTTCCCCTAGTCACATGAGCACCGGTTCTCTCTCTTAAAAAAATATTAAAATCAATTTTTCTTTTATGTAAATGCGATCCTTTATTTAGTGGCAGATACCCTCCAGCATTACATCATGAGTCAGTTTTGTTCTGAATTCTTTTAGGCACAGTTTCTTAGGATGTGATTCTTAGCTGGGCTGACTCTGTGTGGCAGAGAAGATAAGCAGAGTCCATGTGAGGCAGAATATGAAGGCTCTGAATTCCATCCAATCCCTTCAATCCCTGTGTTATTTTGTTCTCTCTATGCAGGTCTTTTTCTCTCTCTGAAGGAATTTTTCTTACCTAAGTCAGGGTCCCCTACATGACCTGTATGACCCATTTCTCCTCACTACAAAAGAGTATCATCTTTATCAACCATTACGGTATGGTAAAGGCACTTCTGCTTTCCAGAGAAAATCTCCGTTAAATATAAGGACTGAGAAGGTCTCGAAAGAGCATGTGTGAGTCAGTGCCCCTAATCCCTGAGCAGGAAGAGCATTTCCTTAAGGATAATAATACTTGAGCTCTAAGCCTTAATGCAGATTGTAAGGGAAAACAGGTCACACTGGCCTCCTCTTATCTAAAACAATCTTTCTAAAGCCTTGCTAATCACTTAATTGTTTGTCACATTTTTTCCTCAGTTATTGACCGTATTTCTGAAAACACCGTTTGAATAGCTTTTAGCATTATTTTTAAAAATATGGGCATGATGTCTTCCACCTTCTACCAAATTCATAGATGGAGAATCTTTTCAAATAATGTTTGTAAGTTCTTTTTTAATCTGTGAATTCTATTCATTCATGCTTTAATGAAATCACATTAATTTTCTAATTCATTTCATAAATATGGTCCAAATGGCCAAATCTGTGCCAGACCTTCCTTGCAATTTGTTTCAAAATTCCTCTTCATGTCTTTTTAAAACTCACTGATGCTTTTTTTAAATTATAAAATGATAAATTAGTTTTGAGATAATGATAAAATAATACATAAATGGTGTGTGCCTTAAACATTTTGAGTTAACTAGTTCAGTGTCTTTCGTATTATTGCATTATACAATATTAGTCAAGAAATGAGGAACTAGTTTGGGAATTGCCATGATATATTTTATCATTTCTGTTTAGGCAGTTGCTAGTCTTAGGCAGTATACTGATGTATACTGGTGACAATTCTCTCATGTTAAACACAAATAAGATCTTACCCACTAAGGCAGGATTTTTTTTCTTTCCTTGACAGAAGCAATGATCAGTATTTCTAAAATGTTCCTGAAGAAGAGGGGGCTGAGGAACTTGACTAAGGAACCCAGAGATCTTTTGAGAAGGAGGAATGAGAAACCCCATCATTCATTCTAAGTTATCATCATCTATCAGGTTGAAGCAGGGACCCTAACACAGGGGCAAGAAAAAGCAAAGTATGAAAAATCACCATAGAGGTAAAAAGTGAAACAATCATTGGTTGATTCTGCCTCAAATCTAGATGTGAAAGGAGCACCTTCCTGTGGCCTATGAAATTGCAGACTCTGAGTCATGTTCAGCCACAGTCTAACAGAGGACACACTCTTTCCCTGATGAAGTGTTCATGTGGCTCAATCTAATCTAATGTGCTGCTAGGAAGGAAATCCAGGACAATGTGACAGTGTAAGACAGCTGACAAAAGAATAATGGGTGTAGGGCAAATGTTCCTTCCCAGAGCCTGAAGGATCCAGGGTAGCCTGAGAAGGAAATCTTTAATCCCCAAAGCTGACAGAAATGAAACAAGCAGCTCAGCCCTACCACCAGTCCCGGGAAGTAATCTGGGGGCAGTGTGAGCTCTTGGACAGAATTAATGGTGCTGTGTTCCATTCAGAGTGAGATGAAGGTGGTGGCAGAAATGACAGACTTGGATGAGCTAAAGTTCTCTTTCAATAGTTTGGATTTCAGCAGCAAATAGCATTCATTCTTTGGATGGGAAGAAGCAATTAGGCTTGCCATCTTGGGAGAAAAAAATACTAAACTTTTTCACAGTTTTGACAGGCTTTTGGATGGTTGGATGGAGCATGCTATATTTTGGGATACTTTTGGGGACAGTGTCTTACACACCCATACACTAAAATAGAACACTCTAGATTCCTGTGTATGTAGCTATTTTGCTAGTTATAATAATAGAGTTGATTGAACAAAGAAAATACTCAAGTTTCATTAACTTAAATTTAGACTTTGCCAATGAATTTAAATTACAGATTTTCTACGGAGCCATGCACAATAAATAACATCATAGGTATACTCTGAACTTTGGTCTCCTTGGAGGTTTTATCAAAGAAACCTATCCTAACTAAGCAAAGGATTCCCCGACAAATAAATATGAGGTGGCTCTCTGGGAGTGAGACAGTTACTAATATTTTGGGGTATTTTGAAGGGTTATTAACATATTTAGATTCAACAATAAATCCATATATCAAATCACCATCACTGATAAAGTTAAAATGAAATGGATCTGATACTGTCACATCAATCACTGTGGTCTTTCTTTTTCTAAAACAAATGCTCCTTCAAGAAAATAAAATTTAGTTAAAACATATTTTTCAGAATGCTTTATCAGGAGTATACCTATGATGTTATTTATCATGCATGGCACCACAGAAAATTTAAAAACTCTAAGTAGCAAGTACATGAAGGTACAACATACATTTTATGATGATACTTTCTTCCCACAGACACAAAAACATCCTAATTGCTTTTTGTAGCCAACCAAAAACAGACCTGGTTACCTAGGCTTCCTGAGGAAGTCTGTGATACGACTGAATACATTGATTCCTTTTATATTAATCACATTTTTTCAAAGCACAGTAACTACGCTGTGATCACTTTTTTCTTTACTTACTCTACACATATTAGTAACTTAACAGATCATCAACATCAGTTGACTCATCAAGCTGTATATACATTTTATGAAGACAAGCTTTGATAACCTAGCACAATAAATACTGTTTAACCTTATGAAGCGAACAAAGGAACAAAAGAACAAAGAATCCCTTGTTCTTATCAGTGGGATTCTTTGATAAGAATCCAGTGATAACAACAAGGGATTCCACTGAAGCTTAGGTCCTGTAACTGATGTCAATAAAATTTCTAATTGCATAAAGCTTTACTGATTTTATTGCCTGAACAAATATATGCATTTTGACTGGCTCAATGTTATGAATTAATTAGGTAACAAAACTCAATGACCTTAAGAGTCTATATGGAAACTATTAATCTTTAGTGTCAAGGTCACGTAGAGTTGCACTACTGGATAGTTTCTGGCAATTTTGTAGCAAGCTTGATGGCTAGAGATGTACAGTAACACTGTGGTCATTGAGTAGTATCAATTTTTAATATGCAAGAGCAAAAGTAGTGAACATAGCTCTAATTTAATTTTTTATATGGCTCACAGAAGTATTCTGATTGCCAAATTTTGGTGTGGAAGTTTTAAGTAAAACTCATGTAGCAGCTAACGATTAACTAAGTATAATTCATGAAATATCCTATAACATGGTGGTACCAATTTAGACTGTGACAGAACAATTCAACACAAGTAATTCTCCACTGTGTAAAACTTGATAATGTACTTAACCCATTGGCTTACATTTTTAATCAGCAGGTTGTACATGAGGAAATAGAAGCATAGAAAGATGAAGCTGTTTAAGGATAATAATTGAGATTTGCATACAGAAAGTTTAACCTACACCACTACATCATACTGCCTCTCAATGCACTGAGAAGTTATATACTGTCGAGCTGCAAATGGCAATTTCTTTTCCCTTCAAGTCATGGGTTAATCTGTGTAGTTGAAGCCTTTTAAACAAGTCTAGAGTAACAGATCCCGGAAGAAAAATATAGCAACTACTTTCAGTACTCTAAGACTTATTCAAGGATGAACAGATATGTATCATAACTGCCTTCAGTGAATTAACATTTTAGCAGAGAAACAGACAATCAAATAATAAAAAAGATACAATAGAAATCAGGAGGCAGGATAGTCTTGAAGGCTTTTTCCATAACTAGCAAGTGACAAATCTAGATGGAAATATGTCCCTACCATCTTTTAAACACTTTCCCCCAATGCCTACTACTTGATTGTCTTGTTGTCCTGTATTTATGAACAAGGAGCCCTTCACGTCTAGTCGAGTTGTCTAGTACTCACCTAGGAAAAGTTTCTAATTTCTCCACTTTGTACTGCATCATTGGAGATGTCTACAATTTAGTAAAACTGAGCGATTCCTTCATGTTCAATGCTTTGCAGTACCTAAGACTACTGTTGAGTGCAGAAGCAGCAAATAAGAGTTTTAGTCATTTTAAAACCTTCTAGCCAAATCAGGAATGCACTGGGATACAATTATAATTTGTCATTTTTGTACTTCATTACAAAAATGTTTTCGAAGTTCTTCACACTATATTATGTAATAATTGGCCTTATATTAATAGTTGTAGCTTCACTTGTCTCTTCTTCTTATGATTTAGTTTTTTGCTACATATTCACTTCATAGTTTTATGGCTCTAAGGAGATAAGTAATCTATGGATGGATAAATAGATAGATTAGGATTGATAAAAATTTATCCATAAAATCATATCATGGGAGGATTTTTATAAGGATGAGTCATGAAATAACATTGGTTTACTATCACATCTAATATGAAAATGAAATCTTTATTCAATGTTTTCTGAATTTGTAAGGGAGGTTTTTAAACTTCTCACTGCCTTCCTTCCCTTATCCCCACGAAGTAAACAATTGGGATTTAATAAAAATAAATAAATAAAATATGATGACTTAATGTATTTTTTTCTGAGTTTAGTGTGAATTTTATGGCCACATCACTACCTTTCAAAATAAATAAACAAAAATACATTTTCTCCTTCTCATCAACTTTGCATTTGTTGAATTTATTGAGCCATATATTGTATCATAAACACTACAGAGTAATCAAATGTTTTTGATTTTATAGTTCTTGGCTCCTATAAATAAAATATGCTTAAAAAGGAAAAATACAAGAAATTATAAAAATAAAGTTTTTTCCTAGCAGTTATTCAGAAACAAATCATAAATATCACCATAAATAGTCCATAGATAGTCCACTTATCATTAATTAGCTTCCTTGCAGAGTTCAATGTGGGTATGGAGCCCACACTGAACTCTTGTGAAACCTCCATAATCAAATGTGGTCCTAAGAAGAAACCATGAAAATAAAAATATTTTAGTTCTAGATAATAGCAGCATGCCCCACCCAATAATTTTTAATTAGCAATCCCCATGCTTTTTCCAAAAATGCATAGCAACGGCCACTCCAATAGAATAGTTGTGAACTCTGTGGAAGGGCATTGGAGGTAGTACTGTAAAAAATATATTTTAAAAATAAAAGAGAGGGCTTTTTTTTTTAGTCCTTCCTTCTTTCCTTCCTCCCTTACTTCATTCCTCCCCCCCTCCTTATTTTCTTGCTTCATCCCTGCAACTTTATTTGACCAGGTTAAATTATAACTAAAAATCAGCATGAATTCAAAGATACCAGAAATTGATATCAAAATACAGTGAACATTGAAATCTTAACACTGAAAGGCATTATTCTTCAGAATACCCTAAGTTCTAGAAACAAAGTTGAAACAAATGAATTTTGTAATTGTAAATATACTGTATCATCTTAATGTAATTTATTTTTTAAGATTTTATTTATTTGAGAGAAAGAGTGTGCATGCGTGAGTGAGAGGGAGAGAGCAGGAGCAGGGAAGGGTAGAGGAGAAGCAGGCTCCCTGCTAAGCAGGGAGCCCTGAAGTAGGACTCCATCCCAGTACCCCAGGATCATGACCAGAGCCAAAGGCAGATACTTAACTGACTGAGCCACCCAAGCACCCTATAACCTCTAACATAAACTGCACGAATCTTCACATTTTTGACATGTATATATTTTTGCACAATATTTCTATCTCACCACCATGTGTCTTCAGGACTATAATTTTTTTTTAATTTTTGAGGAAGACAATACTGCTTTGATTCCTTATGGATAGATCACTGATTAGAAAGGGATTGGTTGTGCTCTTGAACATATGATGCTTCAATATAACTTTGATTCAGCTGTAACTCCTAGAGCAAGTTGCTTCTTTCCTTGTGGTAAAGGAACTATTTAGTATCTTGACTCTTTTGGTGAGTACATGAAACTATACTTAAATTGCATGGATCTATAGACACCACACACAAACACATACACTTTCACATACACACACACACATGCCTACACATACACAAAAATGAGTACATCTGGAGAAATCTTAATAAGATAGCTGCATTATATCAGTGTCAATATCCCAATTTCTATATTTGACTGTAGTTTTCCAAGTCATTACCAATAGTGGAAACTGGTAAGCCTCTGTGATATCTCTTACAACTACATGGGAATCTAATTATCTCTAAATAAAATGTTTCATTTTAAAAGAAATTACTTTGTGACCTAGTAATTCTACTTCTAGATTCTAACCACAAAAAAGGTGAATAAAAGAAAATTTATTTGGCATTGTTCAAAATAGCCAAAGGCTGAAAAACAATCTAAAAATTCTTCAAGAGAGGACCGGGACATTTTTGCATCTCGCACAATGGGGTTATTCACGACAAGTAAAAAGAGTGAAGTAACTCTCCTGAAGGGATATGGAACTATCTCCAAGATGTGTTAAGGAAACCTTTTGTACAGTGAGCAATTATTTATTTTTGGCAGAAGGATGGAAGTAGGAAAACTGAGTGCCTGGGAAACTGGGGAGTAGAGGATTCTTAACTGTGTGTGTGTGTGTGTGTGTGTGTGTGTGTGTGTGTGTGTGTGTGTGTGTGTGTGTAATTGTGGCAACCACAGAAAGGTGTCACTCGGATCTGCTGGAACAGGAAGCACAGTCAACTGAGGGCCCGAGATGCTATCCCCTGGATACATAACTAGATTCATACAGAGGCCATGCTTTCTCCAATTGCTCAGAGCTAATGACTGAGCACCACAGTGGTTCTAGTGCCAATTCCACTACTAAGTTATTATTCAGTACTTTAACAATTTTGGCTACAAAATTTCCCATCAGTCTGGCTAAAATTTTCTTAAAATTACTCTATAATCAGAATTTTCCTAGCAAATCATCCTTTTCCTTTCTTAGCTATCAGCTCTGCAAAGTGGACTGAAGTGTCTCCCTACCTACTATTGCTCTCTTCTCTACCCTTCATAGCTGTTTTGCCTCATTAATCTTTTTCACCTCTAATCCCATCTAAGGATCTGCTTTTCACAGTATCTTAATGAAAACAAAATTGTTTTATATCATAGCCATTTATTAGTTGTGAGAATATTAAAGTCACATATTTCAATTTAAATAAACCTGTATTTATTACAGTAACCTGGCTCATAAAATTTTTTTAACATACTTGCAAAAATACCTGAGGATTCTGAAATTTTCTTTGAGTAAACTGATGATTCCATACCTCATACAAACTCAGTAGGATTGTTAGTCAAGGTGCCCCAATCAACAGTCTGTGGAACTGACTGATTTGAGTAGGTAACATCAAAGAGGTTGACTTTTAGTTGTTGGTACTTGAACCTCTAAAGCCTCCCTCATTCCTGGGTTTAGCTTTCAAATTATTCTGTAAGTCTATGAGGGACGTTCACATCTTTCCAAGAACATTATTTTTCTATGGAAAAAAATAAAGGTTTAGAAACTTGAAGTTTCATGAACACTAAAATAATACTTTTCTAGAAGAGTAAGAGATTGCTGGTATTTTTAACCTGCTTAACCCAGCCTATATTCATGACCACTGAATGTTCTCAGAACAAAGACTATGGAGTACACAACAATCTATGAAGAACCCTAACCTCAATCTAAATAAAGTATCCTCCTCCTGTTAATCATCTAAAGGGAAAAGATTTCTTGTCTTAGGAAGCCAAAACTACATAAAATGAATTTTATTAAAACATATATGTTCCCCACTTCTAGATTCTTTTATGATCTACCTCTATCCATACCACATCCACAGTCAGAAGAAGGGAAGTTCTTCTTTCCCTTACTGAGAAAAACTTGACTTAACCAATTCTCCCCATAAGTTTGATTCATCTATTGCCTAAAATTCACCTATTTGATATTTATTTAACTCCTTTTATAAATTAAGGAGTGCCTACCATATGTTATGTTCAAGGTGCTTTGCCTGTATTAGTTGTGATACTAACACCACGTTACTTGTAACATTGGAAATGAGATACTCCTAGTCCCATTTTTCAGTAAATTTTCTCCTGCTGTTGCCCAGGTGAGGCACCCTTAGAGGGAAATACTGAGCTGGCTTCCTGGTGACCCCCAGTCAGGATAATGCTGCTGCTCCCAGTGAGTGGAGCTGAGGAGGGTTGAGGCTTCCTTGTGTCTAAAAGAATGTCCTCAGATTGCATTCTTCAATCAGACTTGTAACATTAGAAATGAGATACTCCTAGTCCCATTTTTCAGTAGTGGAAAGTCTCTGACTTTGCTTTGCTTTTTCAGTATGGCTTGGCTATAGCTTAGCAAAGGCCACTAGAAAGTAAGTAGAAAAAATGAAAGCCAAACCAATCTTTAATTCCAAATTTCATTCTATTTCCACTCTAGCAGACTACATTTCATAAAATGCAGATACTTATGGAAAAGTTATTAATCCATTTAATCAACATTTACTAAGCTCTGACACTATGGACAGTTCTATACTATGGATCCTAAGCACAGTGTGGAGGCTCCATAAATCATTCCCCTTTGATAATACAGTCTCTGAAACCTACTACCACTCAATAAATGTGAACTATATTCACTTACAGTTTACTTATATTAAGCAAATGTGAGTCATAAATAACTGAAATATAAATCAATTTTATCAGATACTTTCTTCCCAATAACTAGCTCTGAGAAGTGGGGTGTAACTGGGGAGAGGGAGTGGAATGCTTTCCTTACAAGGCAGGTCTACGGCAGCCAGTATTGGCAAAAACTCTAGGAATTTACTTGGGTAAAGACCAGGGCTCAAGATGCCCACCAACTGCTTGATGTTTGAGGAGAGAAGGAGTTACAAGTAGAAGATGGATGAAGATGGAAATTTATGAGAATTCTAGAAACCAAAATCCTTTAAGTTAAACACATACAAGACATTTAAGCCCTATTTCCATGTTATAAAAATAACCACTATTTCCCTTGTTGTTGCTATAATCTCTGAAATGCTACATCTAGTTCTTAAACTTTCCATGACTAAATAACAAGCTCCATGAGGGCAACACCTATGCTCCTTCACTAATGTGTTCCTTGCATTCTCCATAGTGTTCAGCACACAGTATCCCTCAACAAATATTTAAAATTATGACTCTGAATTAATCAACTGAAAGATAAAAGTATGACCTTCCCAATTTGATAATACAGTAAAAAAGCATTCTTAAAACTTACCCTGGACATCTTAATTTCATCAAGGTAAACAATGTATTCACCAATGTTGGCAATTTCAACTTGATCTCCATATGTTTTTGATTGTTACTTCTACCAGTAATGTTGAGCCTGAACTTCAAATATAGACTTATCTATATTAATTTATATACATAAACTATGTCTGTATATTAAATACTAATGTCTAGATTTCTTAATTTAAATTAGTAAGAGTTTGGGTTTTTTTTTCTTCCTGTACCCCTGTCTACCCTCTGAGCAGCACAAAATTCTACATTGGAGCCACTGATATGAATTCTTGACACCAAGGCATCCAGACGAGTCAATTAGTTTTTTAGGATTCAATGAGCACATGACACGATATAACGGCTCACTTTCCTATTCCTAAGGCACTGCTGCCAACATCAAAAAGAATCACCACTTTGTTCCAATGCTGCAGTGTTATTCCACTTAGTGATTGCTCCATTCGTAACAAACTGCAAGGTGCAGTGGAAACTGTACTAGCCTGAGAATCAGGGGACTTGAACTTTACTTATGACTGATTAGTTAAGAAACCTTCAGCAAGGTCCTTATATCTCTGGGCTCTGGTTTATGATGTTGTAAGTGACAAGAAATAATTATCGATCCTTATATACCTCAAGGAAATAAAGAATATTGCATTCTTTGACATGCTTGTTGACAAAAGAGCACAGAACTACTTCAAGAGAGGAGCTGGTACTGGAATGTAGGATTCAGTAATTGCTAAGACAGCCAAATAAACATAATTCATTTTCTGGTACCACTTCTCAGCACCCCTCTTTCTAAACCACAATGCTTGTTAAATGACTGATAATTTGGTAATGACTGATCTCTGCAGAGCAATTTTTTAGGATGAAAATGGGTGGTTTATACATGTAATAATTATTAAACACCTATTTGTCAATTTTAAACATTACAGACTTTTCTTCCACCAATCAGGATTTGATAAGACTTCAAAAATCCAGGTTAATAGTTACAAAATCAGTGTTTTCAAGTATGGATTCATCCCAAATCAAGTTTCTATACATTAAAGACTAATAAGCAAATATATGCAAAAATACTTATTACCAGTATGTTCTACCAACTTGATTTAACTTTTATTATTTATTTGTTTATTCAATTATTTTAAGCTGGCTCCATGCCCAGAGTGGAGCCCAACATGGCTTGACCTCAGGACCCTGAGATCAAGACCTGAGCTGATATCAAGAGTTACATGCTTGGGCGCCTGGGTGACTCAGTGGGTTAAAGCCACTGCCTTCGGCTCAGGTCATGATCCCAGGGTCCTGGAATCGAAGCCCACATCAGGCTTTCTGTCTGCTTCCTCCTCTCTCCTCTCTCTCTGCCTGCCTCTCTGCCTACTTGTAATCTCTCTCTCTGTGTCAAATGAATAAATAAAATCTAAAAAAAAAAAAAGAGTTACATGCTTAAAGCCACCCAGGAGCCCCAATTTAACTGTCTTTTAAAAGGTCACTATTTTAAGAATCTTATGACTTAAACTAACTTAACTAATTAAAATGTATTTGCTTTAATCATCATATAATAACAACAACCACTTTTATTGCACTCTGAATATTTCAAAGTGCTTTCATATAAATCATCTCAATTTTAGTGACTTACAATAAGAATTAAATAGCTAGTGAATTAACCAGAAACCAGGTTTTTAGATTTACTCTGTGTTAAAACTCAAATGTCCTAAACCACTAAACTAACCTAATTCTAATCTTTGAAGTGTAGGCTCTCTTTTAAAATAACTGTTAGAGGCTGAGAGACATTTATCTCGTTATTTAATTGTTTGAAATAAGATCTGATCAAAAGGTTTCTGAAAACAAAATTAGAGAGATGGTTTTTCATAGAGATTCACATTTCCTATTTTGATGAGAATTATTTTACATGCTAAAATCTTATGGGAACAGTAATCTTTTCCTTTACAGATATTTCTTCATCCAGAAATTTCTTGTCTGTACTCTTTACAGCTTGCTTATTCACTTTGTCTTTTTGGATCTCAGGTGAAAATATACATTGCCATTCTACTTTTTTTTTCTTTTTGTCCCCTGGCCAACTGTTTTTATTTCTTCAACCACACATCAGTACTGTTGGCAATAACTTACACTACAGTAGAGGCTGCATTATTTTAACATGGGAAAACCCTAGGTATGGGTGTGATAATGCAGCAAACAGTTATACTATGTTTCCCACAAAAAGTGTGGAGATTTTATCTCTACAGAAAGAACTTTAAGTTTAAATAAGACTCTCAGATTTAGAATTTATGCACTATATGTTTAATCATATACTTAGTGATTTCATGTTAATGTCTCTTTGAGCTTTCTTTTTCATTAAAGTGTCAGTTTTCCTCAAAAATTTCAACAAGCTGACACTTTTGTCTGGCACCATGGTTTTACCTACCAGATTGATGAAGAGGTCATTTACATACCTTTTTACACCTGCCAGAGCTGGGAGCAACATCAATAGGAGAGTGGCCAGGATAAGGAAAGGATTCTATTATTTTAACTCCTGACCTAGAAAAATAAGAGAAAACTTCAGATAATCTGCATCATTTTCCTTCAGAGCACATCACAGAATTTTAACAAATTATTAAACCAGGGACTGCTCACTATCATTTTTTTATATAACCAGGATACATTTTCTTAATTATAAAATATTTTATGTTCATTGTTGAAATATGCAGGAAACACAATGAAGTTCAAATAAAAAAAGTCACCTGTACAATTGTTATACAAAGAAAGTGTAGGCCCCACAATTCTACCAACCAATTCTACTGAACTATTACATTAAGATTCTCTATTTCTTAGGGACTTCCTTCATATTCAGCCTTACCCCTCTGATTTAGAATCCCTTTCAAATTCAAGAACTTTCTATACTTGCTTCCTTTGAGCATCTATTGCTTCTGTACACTTCTAGACATGTATTTAATATCCTTCACTAGCTCTCAATGCTGATGAAGTCCTGCCCTGCTGTTTACTTTCCCTTAATCATTTAGTCAGGTTAGGAAGAAAGAGGCAAAAATATGTTCATGTCACAATATTCTCCAGGAATCTCTAAAGATGCTATGCTTTGAAAAATGAAAATTAAATCAATAATTTCAGCATTTTAAGAAAATTATTTAGGAACTAAAGATGAACAACAACACCACCAACAACTACAAATTCTGCTAGGGAGAACTACTTGCCAAAGAATGAAATTAGACCACTTTCTTAAACCACACAGAAAAATAAACTCAAAATGGATTAAAGACCTAAGTGTGAGACCTGAAACCATGAACTCCTAGAAGAGAGGCCCAGCAGTAATTTCTCTCACATCAGCCATAGCAACATTTTTCTAGATATGTGTCCAAAGGCAAGGCAAACGAATGCAAAAATAAACTATTGGGACTACATCAAAATAAGAAGCTTCTGCATAGTGAAGGAAACAATCAGTAGAACCAAAAGAAAACCTACTGAATGGGAGAAGATATTTGCAAATGACATATCTGATATCTAAAATATATAAAGAACTTATACAACACCAAAATAACAAATAACCCAATTAAAAATGGGCAGAAGACATGAACAGACATTTTTCCAAAGAAGACATACAGATGGTCAACAGACATGCAAAGATGCTCAGCATCACCATCATCAGGGAAATGCCAATCAAGACCACGATGAGGTATCACTTCACACCTGAAGGAATGGCTAAAATAAAAAACACAAGAAACAACAAATGTTGGTAAGGATGTGGGGGGAAAAAAAGAAACCCTCATGCTCTGTTAGTGGGAGAGCAAACTTGTGCAGCCACTGTGGAAAACATTATGGAGGTTCCCCCCAAAATTAAAAATAGACCTACCCTATGATCCAGTATTTGCACTACTAGGTATTTACCCAAAGAATACAAAAGTACTAATTCAAAGAGCTACATACACCCCCATCTTTACTGCAACATTATTTACGGTAGCCAAATTGTGGAAGCAATCCATTCATAGATGAATGTATAAAGAAGGGGTGTACATATAAAATAGAATATTACTCAGCCATAAAGAATGAAATCTTGCCATTTGCAACAACATAGATGGATGTAGAGTATATAAAACTAAGCAAAATAAGTCAGAGAAAGGGAAATACTATTTTTTCACTCATATGTCGAATTTAAGAAACAAAACAAATGAACAAAGGGAAAATGAGACAAACTAGAAAATAGACTCTTAACTATAAAGAACAAACTGATGGTTACCAGAAGAAAGGTGGGTGGGGGAATGAGTGAAGCAGGTGAAGGGGATTAGGAGTATACTTATCACAATGTGCACTGAGTAGTGTATAGAATTGTTCAATCACTATACTGTACACCTGAAACTAACATAGCACTGTATGTTAACTATTCTGGAACTAAAACAAACAAACAAAAAAAAACCCTCTATTAAAAGGATTAATAAGATTTTTATCATAGAAGTGTATTTATTTTAGAAATTAAAAATCAAGAGGATAGTGCCAAATAAGTAAAATAAATATATCAAATACAGGTGACAGGAAGAGGTAAAAGTCCAATAAGGAAGGAGAAAAACAGATAAAAAGGGTTAGGATAGATCACTATAGTATAATTTGCTTAAATAGTCTCAGGAATATTAATGTGCCTTAAAATCCCAGTCTTTACAAAGGAAATAAGAAAACTCAAAATACATGTGAATTTTTATTTCATTTTACACAGAAACTTTCAACAAGAGCAAAGAAAGGCATCACAACCATCTATTAAAAACTTGATGAGCATGATCTCCAAAAACCTATCAAGTATTTTGAATTATTCCTCAGTAAAAAAAAAATCACAATGCTCTTTTTAGTTATGTTTCTTGCAATGTTATCCCTCACAGTGTCTAATTTACAAGAAACTTAAAATTAAAATGGATGTGTACAGCCAATATGCACCTGTGTCTACAGGAAAAATGAGCCATAGTGGCTTTAAGAATATCTTAGGAAGAAGACCCAAAAGTGGAAAGCAGAGAATGTGCCAACTGCCCCATTTTAGCAAATTGAGGAGATGGAATACATGTTTTTAAAGGATATTCTTTTAGCCTAAAATATGGTTACACAAACACCGAAACGTAAAATAGTAAGATAGGTAGTAGAGGTAATTGGAAGAGGGATTCTATCAGGTCATAATCTTCAAATTAAGGTTACAAGAGCACATTTATTTCTGGAAGATATTAAAAGAGTTTTTTAAATTCTATTAATAAAAGTTTCTATAGCTGCACTGATACTTTCCAGATGTTTTAGATGGCAATTCAATTTCTACCTATGTAATAAATGTCTTTATTTCTTCAATAACACAACAGATATATTTAATATAAACTGCAGTTTTTGAACCACATCTGTACAGAAATCATATTTACCATAAAAATTAAATTAAAATTGTTCTTCTAACAAAAATATGTATTTCCCTTTCTTGATATATTACTGTCTTACTAACTAGACACTGGATAAAAAGCACTTCCCTACGCCTCCACCAATCAAACCACGTGCTCACACACACACACACACACACACACACACACACAGGAATTTGTCCCTCTCTCCCTCTGTATCTCTTTCTTCCTCTATCATTCATACATGTACACAATTTAGGTACTAAGAAGCTGGCTACTGACTTTTGTAGAAATGTCAGGTTTGAAATAATTTCCAAAAAATTTCTAAAAATTTATTTTATAAAATATTATTTTTCACCAGCAGGATCACCAAATCACTGGCAATCACTGGCAGGATCACCAAATCAGAAAAGAAGTCAGGAACAAAATGGGAAGGAAAGAGGGAAGAAAGAAGGAAAAGGAAAAGAGAAAGCACAACCACTCAGAAAATATTTGCTGTCTTTATTTTATTTCTTTTTTAAAAGATTTTCTTTATTTATTTGAGAGACAGAGACACAGAGATAGAGACAGAGACAGACTGAGAGAGCACAGGTGGGGAGGAGAGGGAGAAATGGGCTCCCTGCTGACAAGGAGTCCAATGCAGAACTCGATCCCAGGACCCTGGGATCATGACCTGAGACAAAAGCTTTCTACCCAAATCTACCCATATCCATACCCAAATCGATATGATTGATAACTGACTGAGTCACCCAGGTGCCCCTGTTGTCTTTATTTTAAAAAGTGGGGGGAAGGGGAGATAGAATAAGGAATTGTTATGCCCAAGATTAGCTGGTTAGGATCTCCATTATGTATAACTCGGGACAGATTCTGTAAGCGAAGGGAACTATAGTTCACTGATAAAGATATACAGTAAACGAATGTCAGATTCTCTATTCACTATGGGGTTCACTTTTCATGGTAAGAGAATCAAATTAAAGAATATTAAATAATTTTCAAAATGTGGTCCCCAAGATCTGAAACAGCATCACCAGGAAGCTTCACAGAAATTCAGATTCTTATGTGTCAGAGGACACCCACGAAATCAGAAATTCTGGGAGTTGGGTCCAGAAATTTCTGTTTTAAATGTTTCTAAAACATGCTGAAGTTTTAAAAACCTCTGATTGAAACCATATCTTTTCAGGTAGAGCAATCTGCAGGCTTTGCTCAGATGGTAGCATGTTTCCTGAAAGGCCACAGGACTCAGATCAATCGATGTATGTTTGAGTGCTGGTGAATCAACTCCTCTACAATAAAAATCTAAAGCTACAGACATATTCTTCCTTTTTCCTTGCATTTTTCAGTAAGGCATGAACTCATCTGTAGCTGTATTTCTAATTCTTCTCTGCCCAACATCCTAACTTCTCTCAGGGTCCTCTAGTCAGGGCCCTTAAAGCTGAACCCTCTGGGGACTGGAGTTCCAGGGATGATGCATTTGAGACCTTATCTCCGAGTCTCCCCATGGTTCATACTCTGGGCATTCAGAACTACAGTCCTCCTAGATTATGGAACGGGGTTTTCTACCATGAGACAAAATCTAGCCCTTTAGTCTCAGAACTGCTAGGCCGCTACAAATCTAGAAGGCTACTGGGTTTCCCCATCATGAGATTTAAAAAAGTCTTGTAAGATTTTACGGAAAAATTATTGCTGCTGTCCCTTTTGACCACAGTTATAAACAAGTTGTGTGCTATAACTGAGTCACACTTTTCCTCAGAACTGATGAATTTTTTTATAGATTTTATTTATTTATTTATTTGAGAGAGAGAGAGAATGAGAGAGAGCACAAACGGGGAGGAGAGGGAGAAGCGGTCTCCCTCCAGTGTGGGGCTTGATCCCAGGACCCTAAGATCTTGACCTGAGCCAAAGGCAGCAAGTTAACTGACTGAGACACCCAGGCACCCCACAAATGATTAATTTTTAAAGAACTGCGAAGCCGGGGCACCTAGGTGGTGCAGTTATTTGGGCCCCCAATTCCTGGTTTTGGCTTGGGTCATGATTTTAGGGTCATGAGATCAGCCCTGTGTAGGGCCCTATGTTCAGTGCAGAGTCTGCTTGAGTTTCTCTCTCTCCCTCTCCCTCTGCCCTTCCCCCCACCATGTGCTCACTCTTACACACACTCTCAGATAGATAAATCTTTAAAAAATTTTTTAAAAAAGGAAACTCACAAGCCAGTTGTGAAACACAGCTACTTATTAGAAAATATATGAATATTGCATTCATGTGAATATGTTCATGAATTGCATAAACAATCCTGGATCACTGAAAAAATAATTTAAAAAAAGAAAATATATGAATAAACAGAGTAATTAAAAACAAAAGTTTATATATACCAAAATACACACACACACTGCTATATATACTGAATATATACTGAAATATCTACTGTTTACTATCTTCTGTGATTTAAGGTCATCTACAAAGATTGTATCCAAACATTATAACACTATGTAATGATTTATACTGCACATTTCCTCCCAATTCTGCATGCAGTGACATCATGTGTGTAGTCCACATCGGTCACAGGGGAGGATTTATACCATGAAAATTGACAAACATGACAAATCATGATGCTTTCTTCTCTCTGTAGAGAGTCAGTTTTAAATATTTACCTGCACACCACTGGCTATGACTGAAGATTTCTAGAAGTCCTGTTAAAAATTACTTTTGAAGAACAGACAACAGACACTGTGGAAAAACTACCATAAACAGGAAATGTCATGTAGTTCATAAAAGCCAGAGTTACTCCGTTACAAAATTTCTTATTCAACTGATTATAAGATAAAAATAAAACACTGGCATTTTTTCATTTAATCAAAAACTTACTGTACAAAAGAAAGTGTACATGGCTAAAATGAGAACTTCTGGTAAAAGTCTAAGATTTATTTCTTGTTTAATAAAGCTGCAAACAGAATGGCGTTACTTTCTCTCTTTGCTGATTTTTATCCATTTGTTTTTCCCTTACTATGATGACACTTTCATTCACTTTAAACTATGCCTCTGCAGCTTCTTTTCTGAAAATGTGAAATGTCCTCTTGAAAATCAGCTCTTACTATTGAGTATGAAGTAAATGGTTTCTTTTTGTCAACCTTTTATAAAGGAAAAATAAAAGGATAGAGCACAGCGAAATTATTGAGGCAATTGAACTGGCATGTTTCATACTTCAAATTAGTATTGTTAGGTGACTCTGTGAAGATAAAATCTCCAGCCTTGAGAAATTTGTATTGTGAAATGGTTTCCTTATCAGTGAGGTTAATGAAGATGTCAGCAAATGGGATGAAGCTTTGCCAAATGGAATTACTTTCACCTCCAGCCCAACCTGGAAAAGGTGTTAATCAGTATATTAATCTTATCAGCAGCTGAGAAGGAGGATTTGGATGTGGCCATTTCTTCTATTCATTAGAAAACCCCAAAAAGATAATTATTCTCAAAATCCATATTATCTATACTATGAAAGGGAGGAAAAAAAGAAAAACCTTTTGCTAAAGCAAAGACCTTTGTAAAGCAAAGACAAAGATGGATAGATAGGCCAGAGAGTTTTGAAAGAAGAATTTAGATAGGAACATATCTAAAAAGTATTTAAAGTTTTCTAGAGTATTTAAGAGATAACCAAGGATAATCAACAATAGAACCATCATACCATAGAAAAATAATTATTTGATTGAACATGATCAATACCACAACTGAAAATGATATGCACATTTGAAAATGTCAAGGTATAAAATAGAAGCAAACTATACTGCTATAAAGTTTACTACCTTGTACACACATTCTGGATATTAAAAGTGGACAAAAACCCCTACCTCACACTATATATAAAAATAAATCCTAGTAGGACTGAAGACCTGTCAAAGATAAAAATGATAAACCTTCTAGAAAGTAAAATAGCAGAACATTTTCCTGACTTGTGGTAGTCAAAGATCTTTTAATAAGACACAGAATCATCCAGCCATAAAGGAAACAATTGATATTTTAGATTACAGCAAAGTTAAGAATATCTGTTCTTAAAAAAAATAAACATTAAGAGAGTGAAAAGGCAAAACATGGAATGTGAATGAAGAAGATTTAGGAAATATATGTAATAAATAAAGAACTAATGCCAAAATATGTAAAGAATTCCCATAAATCAATAATAAAAGACAGGAAGACCTAAATTTTAAAAAATGGTTGAAAGACTTGAACAAGTATTTCACACAGAAGTTATTCTAACCTCCAGTAAGTTTGTGAGAAGCCACTCAATATTAATTATTGCAGAAATGTAAATTAAAGCCAAATGAAATACTTTATACGATAACCTGAATGAAAATTAGAAGATGGCTAATACAAAGTACAGATGATGATGTAATCAGAATTCTCATGCATTGCTTTTATATACTTTTTCAGGTGATGGAAATGTAAATTGATAGAACTATTTTGAAAAACTGGTAATATTTAACAAGTATCCAGTGCAATTTTTTACTGTATTGTCCAGAATGCCAATGGCTACTAGGTCTCAAACTACTAGCATAGATCAATTAGTAATTGTGATTCAAAATCAATATAATTAATTTTACAATGTGGTTCTATTTACGTATGATTTCTTCATGAAACTAGGTTCTTAAGTAGATAAGACAAAGCAAAATATATTTGAATGACATCTACATATGCCCTTGAGTTATGTATAATCTTTGCACCACAAACCTTGCATTTTCTGAATCAACATTCATCAACAGAAAATTTTGTGGGTCACCTGCTTCCCAGATAAGGCATTTTCATTTTTTAAAAAGGCTACTTAAATGTAACAATCTCAAAAATTCTGGTGAAATATTTCAGGATGACTAGGCTTTCCTTTGTCCACTGTATCATATGATATGCAGTCACCCTGTCAACTGGTGGGTCTAACCTTTGAGAAAGAATCAGAAGCAAGCTGTATCCTATAGGTGGGCCTTGTGTGCCTAAGATCACAAAAGCATGATTCCAATCCAGGATAATGGGGGTCTAAATCTTTAATTTACTGAAATATCTTCACTTCAGAAAAATCAGAAAACACTGACTTTTCTATGATCGCTTTATTCTTGTGTCAGCCTAGAAGTTTTTTGTTTTTCTCTCCCTGAAGTTTAATTGGAGATCCAAACAAAACAAAGCAAAATGAAAGGACAGGAAAGTTAAGGTAGAAGAGAATGAGCCCACTGAATGTGGCTGTCCATCACACCAAAACGCATGCAAGGGTTAAGGAGCAACTGCAAGCCACTATCCAAGCCTGATTCCTGACTCTGGGTCATGTCAACCTGGAGGAAAAGATGGTCTTTTCTTCATACCAGGTCACATTCCCTAGGGCCACACCTGTCTAGAAGGGCAGACTTTTTGTTATTTGTTCTTTCTCTAGAGAAATCTCCAATCAATCTCTCTCTCTTAATAAAACCAAATACTCAATGTAACTCTGGGCTTAAATAAGAAGCTAGTATTTCTAGATTTAAGTATACTCTGAATTTATGCCATAAAGTGATTATGTACTGCAAATTTAAAAGGAAAAAAAAAAAGTAAAGCGTTCAGAAACCGGAGTCCCACTTCTGATATTTTCAACAAACCCCGAAATAACCTACCATTTGACTCTCAAACTCCTTTAGCAACAAAAGATGATGACAGTGAAGCCAGAGGTCCGTCGCAATTTACATTAAATGAAATGACAAATGAAAAAATACTTTGAAAATGTTCCAAGGAAGCCTGGGTGACACAGTTGGTTAAGCGGCCAACTCTTGGTTTCAGCTAGGTCATGATTCAGGGTCCTAAGACAGAGACCCTTGGTGGCTCTGTGCTTAGCAGGGAGTCTGCTTGAGATTCTCTCTCCCTTTGCCCCTCCTGCTCATGCTCTCTGTCTCTCTAAAACAAACAAATAAATCTTAAAAAAAAAAAGAAAGAAAATGTTTCAAACATTATCCAAATGCAAACCACGACTGCTAAGCAAAAGACATTTTGTTGTTTTGTTTTGTTTTGTTCTTTACGACATACTTTCTGATTCTGGCTTTTTGTCTGCTCACATCATCTCCTCCCCCCATGCTCCCAATATTGCAGTAAGGGTTTAAAACCAGAGTCACTTTTCCCATCAGTAGTCACAAGATGCTTAAGTTTGTTGTTGATTTTCTTTTTAATTTAATTAGAATTTTAATGAAATAATTTTTAACTCTACATACTTTGCATGGTGATTTAGAGGATTACGTTTACTTTGAGGATTTTTTTGAAGTCTTTGGAGGAGAACAGACAATAAACAAAATATGAATAAAATCATCACAGCAACGCATTGAGAATAGTGAAAAGGAAAAATGCTTGAGAAATTCCACCTGAACATCAATATGCGTGGTGTTCTCAAATATCCTCAACAAAGCCATTCAGTCATTTGTTACATTATAAGAAAAGCAGGGGATCTCCCAAGTCTTGCCATTTTGCTTGTCAAATCATCGGCTCCATATTCCTCAAAACCCCTGAAAAATTTGATTACAATCTCTGAGGGACCATTTCCCTTCTCGCTCTTGTTCTGTAATTCCCTTCTTTGGTTGGAGATTAATTGATTTTGTTTATTTGAATATTTTTTGCTCTAGGAAGCATAAGTGGATCATAAAGGAATATACACACATAAACATATATGGCAGCTTTGTTAACTATAAAATATTATATAAGTTAATTTAATATAATGATGATGAAAGTCAACAGAGAAATCTATCATTTTTTGAATAGTTGCCTGCATTGATCTCTTACCATGTTCTAGGATGAGTACCTACATCATTTAATTCTCACAACAATCCTATAAGAAAGGAATAGTTATCTTTGTCTTTAATATATTATGCAGAAATAAGGTGAAGTACTTGTAAGTAGATCATTGGACAACAAGTCTGGACTCTTAAGTATCACTCAGCAAAGCAATTTGCACTGGCAACTACACCAGACTACACTAGTGGACATTGTCTACAAGGTCAACATGTCTGGGAGCCCTCACTTCAGCCCCACCTGTCAAGATTACTTCACCTTGCTTTGCTCCAAGTCCCCTCACCAACTGAAGAAATGGGGCTTCATCATCTGTAATGTTCCTTCCAGCTAGAAGAGTTCATGAGTCGATGGGGAATATGCCTATAACTTGATGAAAAATCAGTTTAAAATGTTTTATTTCTCTGAGCATCTTACAAACTATGCACAAAAGTTTTATAAGCCTAAATTATGTATACATTTTAAGAAATCTCCATAGACTTTATTTCCACAGATTGATTCTTAGTTTTCATGGAAATTAAAGTGGAAAGCAGCTCATATTTGCAAGTTAGACTTCCAATTACAGACTCTGTAATGCAAATTTAAAGTTCAATTCTGGAAGCGAAAAGGATAAAAAGGAAAACCGAGGCCTTAAAAAGGAGGATTCCTTTTTGCCTTCATGAACTTAATGATTTCTAGAAAGCAAAGTAAGTAACAGCATTCTGATTTATCTTCACCTCCTTTTATCCAGGTCCCACTCAGTTTCTTTCCCTAACATGCTGTGCTTGGATATAGCAAATTCATTTTTCGCATGATCCATTTCTAATAATAAACCAAAAAAGGAGTAACTATATTTTCTTACTTGCTTTAAAAAGTTTATATGTGTTGTTTTTAATGAAGTGGCAACCAAAACCAGGTAACGGAGGCTTAATAAAAATTATTAAGCAATTTGCTCCAAGCAAAATACAACTTTTCATTTAGAATGAGTAAAATCAGTGCCCCTGGTGGTAAGACAACAGGATTAAGTCGCGCCCTCTGCCTGTTTATTACACTTTCATGCAGGACACTATGCCTGGCTGCTAGCCGTCTCTAACCTGATCAACCTGCATGCCCTCCATCTCCACGTCCGCTTTCCAAACGATCAGCAGTTGGTTAAATTCTGAGACTAGGAAATACAAAGTTCTGACTTAGAGGCCTCCTTTCATACCCTTTTCCCTCTAGTTAACTTTTCTTTCATCTGGTGTCAACGACCTCTAATCTCGAATATCAGGAACAAACTTGATCCATTTTTCTTGCTCACCCATTTTTCACTGGGCAACTCCAATTAATTATTCAAAGTCCAGCTTAAGCCTCACCTCTTCTGGGAAAGAATTCCTGGAACCACCAAGACAAACACTTCCTCTCTAAGCCTCTACGGCATTTTTAATAGTCATGACTTTGAATTGTCATTTATCTGGCAAATATTTATTGAGTGTAGTGGTCAGAGGGAATATAAGTGTAAAGAAGAGAATGTTCTTAGCCTCATGCAGTTTGACGCACTTTAAAAAGTAATACAAAACTTTTGTATATAAGTAAATCAAATACAAAGTTAGTGAATGATATAATACCAAAAAGGGGGTGGAGGTGGTACAAGGGCAGAGAATCTTTGTTTAAAAGATAGAGTTTCTTTGAAAACATGAAAGCAATTCAGAATATATATTTTAATACTCCCACTTGTCTTAGAAATGGGGAATACTTATATTTGGTTTGTAGACAGTTCTATTTCTACCACTGTTCACAATGCTTCATATTTACCATGACCTAAGTATTGAGTAATGAAATGAATGAATGATGTATTCACAGTAAATTGTGAAAGCTATGATGGGTTACATTTCCACTTACTATATTATTATTGGTATATGTGGAAGCTTACCTAAGTTACTTAGATGAGGGAATATGTGCATAAAATATTCTTCTTTTTGGAGGCTCTATTTCCTTTTTGTTCAATAGGAATAATAATATCTATCTTAAAAGAAACTATTTGGGCTGGGACATCTGGGTGGCTCAGTTGGTTAGGCAGCTGCCTTCGGCTCAGGTCATGATCTCAGGGTCCTGGGATAGAGTCCTGCATCAGGCTCCTTGCTCAGCAGGGAGCCTGCTTCTCCCTCTGCCTCTGCCTGCCAATCTGCCTGCTTGTGTGCTCTTTCTCTGACAAATAAATAAATAAAATCTTAAAAAAAAACTATTTGGTGAGTTATAAAGTACCACATGTTGAAAGTATTTGATAACTACTATGTATTTAAAAATATGGTTTCTCATGGGGCACCTAGACGTCTCAGTCAGTTAAATGTCCTACTCTTGATCTCAGCTCAGGTCTTGATTTCAGGGTCCTGAATTCAAGCCCTGTGTTGGGCTCCATGCTGGGCATAGAGCCTACTTAAAAAATAAATAAACAAAAATACAGTTTCCTTATCATGTAGTTTTTAGCATCCATTCCATGGAGTCATAGATACAAATTATTATTACACTCATATGGTGTCTTGTTTTGTCTTTTGACTACACTGTTTCTGGCTTCATTGTTCTTGGTTATATAGCATTCAATACTGGTCATTTCTAACATTCCTGCAGATTCCACAAGTAATTAAAAATCCCAGGTGATCAAAATTCATTTTCTCTTTAATCATTGTGTCATGCTAAATAGGTAGTTTCCTGGGTCCTCATTTTACATTTGAGACAATTGAGGCTTACAGATGTGATGTCCCTATGTCCAAGGTCCACAGTTATGACATGGCAGAATCTGTATATTATCCTCAATCTCCTGACCTGAGAGCTTAGATGAAAACTCTTCATTATAAATACATCCCACTCTTTTACTCTGCACTCATAATTTCTTCAACTATTGAATTATTATGGATAGTGGCAACATAATAAATTGACCTAAGCTCCTAACAGAATTGTGGATAAATTGGATAAATGTGAATCCTATCTCTCCTTTAGCATTTCCAATGACATATTGCTTTTGTGTTCCTAGAATGTCTGATCCATGTGTATGTACATCTGATCAATGTGTCTGATCTGTGTGTCTATGTGTGTAAATGTATATATAGTATATATATATTTATATAAATAAATACAGAATTTAATATAGAAATTAATTCTATTATATATTATATATACAATATATATCTTTACCTATAGATTATCACACACACTTATATGATATTGACTATGTAGGATATAATAGCTTATACATTATATAAAGTTAATATTCATTATATAATAGTTCATTATTATATAATAAAATAATTTATATTAAATTGACATTTAAAAAGCACTTGTTCTCCCCCTAAAAAAAGTGAAAATGTAAAAATAATAATAGTAACTTGTTTTCCCAAAAGCATTTAAAGATGAAATAATGAAATAAACTTAAAAAATACCACTCAGCTGATAGGAAAAACAAAAACATTTTTAGGTTTAATGTCCACTATTCTTTCCATTTAGCCATCAGACATTGTGTTTTATATGGAGTCAAGATGTCCGTCTTTGTAATTCCTAACCTTTGATCCTCATCCCCAACTTAAGGGCAATCCTCAATGTTCACTCTCGGCACTATAGAAGGCATTAAAAATACAGATTTTGAATGTTGAATGAATGTTGGTTCGAAAGCAGTTGTTTTCCAAGCTAAGCAATCGCTGTTCCTCATTTTCTATACTGAAGTGGACATAATACTTATAAAGTCGTCATCCAAAGGTCTCTGATTTGCTTGATAAGAGTAGAAGTTGCAAGAAATATAGGAGATAGATCTGACCGCACTATATGAATGGAACTTCTTTTTTTAAAATAACTGATTTCAATAGATTTCCTTGCATATTCCTCATCTTACAAAATTGGTGAAAGTGACTGTTTAAAAATCCCAGTTAACAAATACCACCTGCTTACTATCTAAGAAAAAACACTGGTTGTAAAGAGTTATCATATATGGAATACTGGTTAATTTTCCTTTTTATGGATCTCAGACTGAAGTTATAAAAGGTAGGCTTTCACCAAGGCAGGGGGGCAGAGAGTTTTGTTCTGTTTCAGAACACCCTACATCAAAGGTTGTGTGTCAGGAAAGGTAAGTCCTCCAACCCTCTACAGTGCATCAACAGCAACTGCTCTGGTCATTTGTTTCTTAGACGGGAACTCCGGAGGCTAAAGACAGCAAAATGTCTGGACTCGGGACATTTCTCTTTGAATTCCGTGAGCTCAGGAAGTACTGTGTGAAGGTGCGTGAGTGTCCTCAGTTCTTACAGAGAGATAGAAGGCTTCCTTTCACACTGCAGTTGTCTGCACAGCACTTCCTCTTACAATATGGTAAACCAACCAGTCAATGAGGGAAGTGGTAGTGTCCCAAAGAGCACAGCCCTCATGTTCAAAGAAATCTATTTCTCTGTTTTGCATCCTGGAGTTCCAATACAGATTGTAACAATAGGATGATTTTGCTGACCTCACAGAAAACAAAATAACAAAAGGAAAATAATCAGATTTGTTGCGCGGGATGCCGGCAAATGCTGCGAATAAAAACAGAAGAGCAGCAGTCAGCCATGTTCTGCTACTGGTGAAGTTTAGCTAATCAATACGGGATTGTGTCTGAGAGCGCCTGAATCCAGGCATGAATCTAGCAAGGCACATTAAGAAAATTTCTCCGTCATTATATTTGCCCTGAAGCTAAGAAACGAAATATGGTCAGTAAATAATCTAACTTGTGGATTTTAGATTTCACTCATTTCCCACTTTAATTCTGTTACTTTTTTTATTGCTGTACAAAATAAAGCAAAAATAACCCTGGTTTTTCTCCCCAGTTTTTATTACAAACCAAATAGTGAACTTTTACATGCAACCCTTTGGTTGCAAAATAGATAAAGGGTATGTTTCTGCAACGGATCTATAGATTTTCCTCCTCTAGAAAGAAAGGGATTAATTTTGATTTTCTTTAGACATATATGTTGAATGCTTCTTAACACACTTCAAAAACATTCAACAAATGAAACTTAAAACTATATATATAGTGATTTTTTTCCCCATTGGCAGGAAGAAGTAAGCATCACAATGTAAGACTTACTGTAATTTTAGATTTAATCTAAAATTTAAAGTGGACTGGAAATTGGTACACCTTGGAAGTTTCTAAAAATGTGTATATGGTCCACTCCATCGAGGTTCCAGGTGGGTGGGTCCAGTGTGGGTGTCCTCACCCCAAACGACGTTAAGTTCCCCAACAATACTACTAGTGAGTATATGAAGCAATGAGAATTCTGATACATTCCTGGAGTGGATGCAGATTGATAAATCACTTTGGAACCTAATTTGACATTAGCTCATTAATTTAAAAGTACACTTATATTTTGTCCCTGCAGTTTGACTCCTTGAAGTATTCCCTCAAGAAATTAGTGATTGTTGCATATGTGTAAAAGTGCTCATATTACCATTGTTCCTAATAGCCCTAACCTGGAAATTGCTCAGTCATCACTAAGATGAATAAATAAATTGTAATAAAATCATATAATTGAATACTATACGAAATGGAGAGCAAACTACTAACCCATAGCAAATCAATCTCTAAAACATAAAGTTACACAAAAGAAACGGTACAAAACAACACACATAGTGTAATTCCATTCATGTAGAGCTCAACCTCAGGCAAAACTCAAATGTGATTAAAAATGCACGTATTTACATAGAAAACAAGAAAGTAGTATCACAAAACTTAGGATTGATTACACCAAAGGAAGACAACGCATTGTTTACTACTTGGTTTCACCTACTTTTAAGGTTTTTTTTTTTTTCCCTCCCCCTTTGGCTACTTGCAGCCTTCTCTCTCATTTCTCTTTCCTGTTATGGACCATATTCAACCAGTAAAACTACTTGGTGCTGCATACATACCGCTCAATACTATTATCTTCCCTTTCTGTATTATTTCACACAGTCCATTGCCTTATACACCTGCCAGGAAACGAGAAGTAATGCTGCATCCCACTATGTGAAATCGCACCAAATAGCACTTTCAGATGAAATAAACAAAACACCCACCACTTCAGCTGGAATTTGTGCTAGCCTCCAAATAGCCTCTCTGGATTTCGGTACCTTCTCTCTGAGAAATGTTGACTCAATATAAAATATATCACATGTTCTGTCATCTGTCTCTAAGACTGCTGGTTAGGTTAGGGAGAAGCTAGAGTAGTTTCCTTTTTAAAGTGAGCAGACACAGGGCACTTGATGTTATCTGCTAGCTGTGGCTGATTAACACACTGGGGAAGAAATGTGCAAAATGAGCAGTCAGGACTGTTTCCATGGTTGCCAAGCTCTTCACATAGAACAAAAGGAAGGAGGCCTCTGAAGGTCCCTGAGTCCCAGAGTTCAGCATGATTGAGTCCTGGAACTGCAGAGGGTATGCATTGCAAATGGCAGTCCATCTACACTGATAATCTCACAACCCCACTGCAAACCCCAAATAATCACTTGGGGGATGATACACAACAATACTATTGCACTATAGTATAGTATAGTATAGTATAGTATAGTATAGTATAGTATAGTATAGTAGAATTTTATATAAAACTTCATGGGGAAGGAAACTGACCTTCATTCAGTGCATTCTACACACTTGGAACTAGCTAGGCTATCTTTGTACCATAAGACATAATGATCGTTTCTCTTAATCTAACAGACGAGAGACTAAGACAGAGAGATCAAAGTAACTTTACCAAGGCAAACACCTGAGCCTTTTTCTCTCCAATCCAAAGTCAGTGCTGCATCTACCATAATATAGACTGGCATCACACAGTTGGTCTACCTAAGACATTTACGGAGTATTCTGACAAGTTGTGTTGTCGTATACTATTTAAAGTAAGGAAGCTTTTCAAAACATTACCTGTAACCCTTTATGTAGACAGACTCCACTTGGAAAGAAAACTTGACACCAATATTAAAAATGGCCATGCTTGTTTTAAATGATTAATTGGATTTTATGTAATGAATTCTTTGAATTTTATAAATGGCCATGTGCCCCTCAAGAATGCTTAGAGTCAAATTTGGGACCTAGCACAAGCTCTCAAGCTTACGGTTTATACCTTCCTCCCACCTGACCACTCCTATCTTCATTTCAGTTTTATCTAGTTTTTCTCATCATATACTTTTAATTATGTTTCCTTTTGCTGAATCATATATATTTATGTCAGCAGAGACAAGACATGATTTGAATAATAATGCCCTTTAAGCTTCATGTCTCAGCTCTTTAAAAATTTCATAATCGGTGGTTAGTCTTAGAGAATCACTTCCCTGCTCATACCTCTGATTTCTTCTTCCACACTTCTTTTAAAAGTGTCTAATATGTTGTGTTATAGAGATATCTGCTAGAGACAACTAAAAAATCCATTTCGTCTTGTTATATCTTTGTCAGAAGAATGAATTCTGCTCTGTCTCAATCCGACCTCTCAAATGTTATGCTTTGACAGACTCTCTCTCCTTCACCTGTCAGACAGTCTTGGAAATAAGAGGAGAAAAACACCTAGTAAATCACTCAGAATGTATCTATATTACAGAAGAAAAATCAAATGCAGGATTGGAATATAGTGATTCTGCTTTCTCCCAGGAAAATGGGGGGAGGGTTGGAATTTACACAAGCTTATTCTTTATATCTTGAAAAACACATGAGCACATCACATTAGTTACGTTTAAATTCTAATATTCAGCAAAAGAGGCTCTATTCTCTTCTGGTCGTTCACTTTTGTCACCCCTCATCATACACAATGACTCATGCAGGCAAAAGGTCATCTCTATTACAATGCCAAGATATAATCTATAAATAACTATGGCCCCTGGAATCCCAAAGACATTTAAAACCAGTTTCCCACTACAGTATGTTGGTATATTTTGTTCATATTTTTCCTATCAGTTTGCCTGGGCCATCATATGGGCCAGACATAAGCATCTCCTTCTTAGAGCAATTGGAAACAGAACTTGTACATCATAAAACTTCCTCCCTTTTTGTTGGACTATTTTTTGGCTGTCTCCCAGTTCTAGTACTTATCGCTCCTATGATCTTCATCACAATACACAACCTTAGGATATAGGCAAAGAGCTATACAGCAAGAGAGGCTGCAAGAGTCACATTTAGGCCTACGTTTGGCCTCTGAGAGCTCCTGTAACTGTCCACTCCTAAGTTCTCAGCACTCAGAGCACTAAAAAGTTTTGCTATACAGAACTGAGCTTTACTCAACACCTAACACACAGCACTGATAGCACTTGGAGTAATCCCTGTTTCAGTTTCAATATACCTGATGAATTCCAAAATTATGTAATTATTGCATGTCAGCTTAGAGAGTGTCAAAATGAAGCATTTGGGATCAAATACAGGATGCAGAATGACAGATGCCTGTAAATATTCTCAATGAGAAGGAGAAAAGAGAATAAATGAAAATCCAAAGGTGACTTCCACCATCCACTGCTTATTGGGAATGTAGTCTCCTTAGATCCAAGTAGGGGATATTTCCTAGCATAGACCCATAGGTCTTCTCAGGCCAAATCTAGAAATCTGGAAATGCCAAATCTGCAACTTTTGGGGTTAGATGGAATGTATTCGTGCATAAGTGTTAAGAGAGAAGATTTACATCTAGATATAAATAAATGCATTGATATAAACATTACATAAAATAATTATATAATAATGTCACATAGATGCCATATATACTAAAAATAGATCATATATGGCATAGAGAGTATATATATATATATATACACACACACACACACACATATATATGTGTGTGTGTGTGTGTGTTTAAACCATATATAAAGGCTCAGAGAATTACAATATATAGAGACCTTTAACTAGTTATACACGAAGCAAGTCATAAAGCCCCAAATCTTATTTCTGAGTTCCATGGTCCTATCTGCCCTAATACACTTATCAGTTATTTGAATAGGATCTATATTTTGAGGATCATTTGTCATTTTTTTAACAATTACTGGAGTGCTGTACATAGAACAAGTGCTCAATAAATTTGTGATGAATGCATTATAAAATAAGCCTTCATCCTGATACTATAACATATGTAAATAGATGGGAGGTCTCATACTTGGAAGATTTTACGTAAAATGACATTTCAAGTAAAATCTTGAGTCAGGCAAAAGCAACCCTACATGCTAAACCACTGAAGTCAAGAACAGCAGGAAGCATTTCCTCAAACAGAAGATGAGATCCACCTTCCCATGGAGTAAAAGATTTACCCCACGTTTGAATCTCTCATCTTGTAAAAATGTATTGCACTTGGATAGCCATCTATCCTCCCTGAGTTTCAGTATATTATCAGTATAGTTTCAGTATAGTATCAGCTCAACAGGTACCTAGGAAGTTGGTTGGAGAATTAAATGAGAATGCATATATATATATGTATATATATATATATATATATATATATATATATGGTGCTATCAAGCTTGTTATAAACACAAAGTCCCTATAGAAGTGTACAAATAAATTTTGTGATTTAGTCATGTGGGTAATATTGTGATAATATCTATACTTTTATAACAATGTATTCATGATACGTTGCAAATTAGTTTACCAGATAACAGAATCTTAATGTTAGTTGAATTCACATGCTTTACCTTTAGGCTATGCATTGTTTAGACCACTATTATTTCTTTGTTTTCCCTTGAGTTTGCAAAATATTCACTTCTCCCAGTTTTTGCCATCATTCCAATATTTTATATATATATATACACACACATATGTATGTGTATATATATATATATTCGTACATACATATATATATTTAAATTGTTCTCCTTGATATTTAAGGAATCTGAATATTTTCATTAGGATAATTTTTTGATGTTCTTTGCCATTTGCTTTTTGTTCTAATACTGCTAACCCATTCAAACATTTTTACTATATGATAAAATTTAGTATTTTCAGTCTAGATAAAATTTATTGAATTTTCAGTCTGGATAAATGTATTGAATGTGTTGCGTTACAAATATTCATCCATAAACCTAACTGAAGTTCAGAAAATTTTTTCTTTCATTGTGACAGTCTAGGAATGAACAGGACTAAATTTTAATCCTGGTTTTGGCCCTAGCCAGCTTCATGACAAACAGTAAACTGTTTAACATCTTTGTACTTCTAGTTCTTTTCCTGTTAAATTAGGACGGTGGGCCTGGCTGTTACGATCTAATTATTTTTCTAATTTTATTTAAAAAAATTAGGCATATTAATTTTTTTTTTTTTTTAAGATTTTATTTATTTATTTCACAGAGGGAGAGAGATCACAAGNCGGTGGGCCTGGCTGTTACGATCTAATTATTTTTCTAATTTTATTTTAAAAAATTAGGCATATTAATTTTTAAGGAGAATTATCATTTGGAATTACATGTTTTACATTAATCAGTTAGTGTTTTTTGACACAAGAATAAGGTCAGTGCGGCAAGATGGCAGTGACGTAATCACTCACACACCCCACTAATGTGGTTCTAACTTGCCACAACCATTGTGGAAAGTAATTTGTAAATATATAAATCAAGAGCCCTAAAAATATTCATAGCCTTGATCTCCTACTGCTAATCTCAGAGACTATTCTCATGTTATAATTTATACAACAGATATTTAACACATAGAATATTCCTGGTGAGATTAGGTTAACAAAAGTAGACAATTTACTATGTAGCAGTAGAAGCAACAAATTCACAAAATGAAAAATTATGTGGCCATTAAAATCATATAATATTTTCACATGGTGAAGTCCTTAATACAATTTATGTTAACTAAAAAAAAGTAATGATTCTATGACTATATAATACCTAAACAATGAAAACGTACATAGAAAAAATGGAATAACACATGCCATTCTTCATTCAGAAGATGGGATTATAAATAAATTTTTCTAAAATGTGCGTATTTTTCTTACCCATTGTTCTAAAAAAATAAAAGAAGCAGACTGCTAACTTCTAATGCAAAGGGTTGTCAGATTTCGGTTTCAAAACAATGAAGCACAGTTTCATGGTATTCAAATCTGTCTAGAGTTTCATGTGGGTAGTGGGAAGTGTCCACGTGTAGGGTAGTTTTATTACTTTGTCAGGTTATTTTTTTTGGCAATCAAATCATAAATGGAAGTTGTACGAGAACAATTTTAAGGTCCTTTTAACTCTTAGAACCTATGAGCCTAGAAAATTCCAAAAGAGTTTTCAGTCTACAACTCCCTGTTTCCATTTGAAGTTAATTTCTCTTGGTAGTCCATTAACATCTATTGAAAAAAAATTTACCTCCTCTACAATTCTAATAATTTAGAACTAAAACATTTATAATTTTTGTCTAATAATAAAAATGGTTCACATTTATTGATCTTTGTGAGACACTTAATTCGCTTTGCCAAGCACATTACACATGTCATCCAGGCAATGACCTTACCAGATAGGTTATATTACTCCATTTCACAGATGGGGAACTGATGCATAGGAAGGCTGTGTGATTTTTGCTCCAGCTCACTGAGGGAGTGTGCATGGCATTGCTCAAGTATTTGATCCCATTCTTAAACACAATGAAATGCAGTCTTTTGAATACAATCTTATATTAGGAACTTATCTGCTTATGCCTTGAATGGGAAAAGGGACTACTCTCAATTTTCTTTCTCAAGTGCAAACAATGGGTGCAGGAACTTATCATGTAGCTTGGGCAATTTACTGACAGTGAGAGGTAGCACATTATTTCCAGTGCACAATTATAGTAGGAAGGGTGGCAGTTCCTGTAGCTATTCTCACCAATGGAGCCAGATTTGCGTATGTGTCTGTCATTGAGCACAATGACAGAAGAGTGTTAGTGTGTGTGTGTGTGTTTGTGTGTGTGTGTATGCCATCATGTTTGTGTTGCTCACTTATACACTTTGAATTTAGAATCTTTGAAAAAATTGAATGCACAATCTAATTCCCTTCTCTACAATTTAAAAGAAACCAAGTTGTCCGGTCTGAAAGCAACATTTTAGGCATGGTTACTTGGACACAGTGTCCATATGACACCAATCCATCAAATGACACCTGCTGGGGTAATAAACAAGGAGAAAAGAAATTGAATTCTTGAGTCTACCTACACCTAGTTATGTGGTCCCAGAGAAATTATAGAAACTGTAAGAATTTCATAATTTGAGAAATTTACAATGTATAATATATTCATAAATTGAGTGATCTTTTTTCTTTCAGTTTTACTATGAATTAAAGTCACAGAACATCTGAATCATTATCTTGGTGCTTCAGAATAATCTGTTTTACACTGCCCTCACACTGTATCTTACCACCATTTTAACATTTGCAATTCTGAGTACAGATTTGAAATGCATTTGTTACATTCATGGTGTCACATTATAAATGCCATACAGTCAGCAACTGGACAAATGGATTCAGAAAGAAATACTTTACAAATATTAAAAAATAAAAATCTTTTATAAAGCAAANACTGTATCTTACCATCATTTTAACATTTGCAATTCTGAGTACAGATTTGAAATGCATTTGTTACATTCATGGTGTCACATTATAAATGCCATACAGTCAGCAACTGGACAAATGGATTCAGAAAGAAATACTTTACAAATATTAAAAAATAAAAATCTTTTATAAAGCAAATAAAGAGAAATGTGTTTTATACCTCACTACCTTCCCCCAGTGACAATACCTATTAAATTTTCTGAAAGTCTACATATTTATAAATTCATTTCAAGTAATTTGACAGTCAAAATAAACATTAAGAAAATTTTCACTTTGTTTGCCTTGCTAACCTTCAGTTCTTTTGCTGAAACAATTTTAGCACATCTGTAATTTAGTATATTGTATAACTGGTTGCTTTTGTAGACCAAGGTCATTATTATTTCTGTTACATCAAAGCATGGGCCATGGAACACAAATATATTTTATTTGCACTAAAATATTACAGTATTTTCTATTTTAATCTTCTGAAATTCATATATGAGAGGTAAAGTGTACAAACTTACTAACAGAAGAGTTTCAGATCAATTGTAAATGTAGAATGAATCCTATTCCCTAGTAGAGGAGTATTTTGAGTTATATGAAGCCAGATGATCTCTTATTTGACTTTTTTCCCGTACGATGGAGAAGGATGTTTGAGTCATCCATAAAAATGTAATAATGATCAGGTTGCTATCCTTTAAAGCCATGCCCTTGGGTTTTATTGAGGGTTGATGCAAGGAACGGCCATATGCAGATGGCTTCTGCATCAGCTATAAAATCATTTTTGAAGGCATTATCCATTTACATTATTCAATGTTCCCTGTAAAAAAGACCTTGAGTGATATCCTTTTAGAACATCATATCAGGGTAAAATGTTTTCTGTAGAAGTTATTTGCATTCTCTTGTTATAAATAAAGTGAAAGTTTGTTTTCTAATTTTGTCCTGGATGCCAGGAAGCTCAGAGTGGTATGCCAATACTAACTAAAGTAACTAATAAATTCTTAGGGCCAGTATATTCACCTCATTAATTTTATTCTAGTTTATATTTGTCTATCTTATTGTAGGTAGATTTTCATCATAAAATGTCTTAAAATCTTCTTGGAAATGGAAAAAGTATGGGATAGAAGGTAGAACACAGATATTTTTCAATCACCTACTCTGTGAAGTACTGTATTAAATGAGTTACATATAGTACTTAAGCATTATAATATTATCAGTAGAGCTCATAGAAAAAACAACCATGAGGGGTAAAAATATTAAGTTAATTATACATAATCATTGTAGCTTTAATCTATACATTTTATAAAATCTATGTCTTTTCCTCGACAGCATATACACCAATAAATATGAATGAAGAAAAGATACAAATTAGTTTGCAGGCAGACCATGATGGTGTTCATATGGGTAAACCACTCAGGACACAACCAATAGGCAGGAAATCATTTTGTTGTGGGACTGCTACAGCTTTTTCAAATTAGTTCACTGTACGTGAAAACACTGGCTTTTTCACTCAGTAGAACAACATAATTGCTTCCTTCCATAATCCATATGGCCTACCAAGTGGTCTACCAAGGAGAGAAGAAATTATTATGATGTGCCAGCTGAATAATATCAGTTTCTAGAATATGAAAGAAGGGTGGGGAGAGAGGGAATAGTTTCCTTTATGTATGATCCATTTGGAAACTGATAGCAAACCTTTGCTTTCTTTGGCTCATGTCAATATAAATTATGACAGAAAGGCAGGATTCTTACCCCAAACCTCTCTAACTGCATATTGTTTTCATTAATCACTATTTCTCTATTTTGCCCTCATAATAAAAATATTTGTGTTTTTTTGGTTTTTTTTTTTTTGTTTTTAAAGATTTTTTTATTTATTCATTTGACACAGAGAGAGAGATTACAAGTAGGCAGAGGGGCAGGCAGAGAGAGAGGAGAGAGGAGGAAGCAGGCTCCCTGCTGAGCACAGAGCCCGATGCGGGCCTCGATCCCAGGACCCTGGGATCATGACCTGAGCCGAAGGCAGCGGCTTTAACCCACTGAGCCACCCAGGCGCCCAAAATATTTGTTTTTTAAGCATAACTCATATCTGTGCTCATGCCCAGAGTCTCTAATAAAATTGGTCTTGCATAGGACTCTAGGTAATTAGATTTTTTTAAAAAAATTCCTCCAGGTGGTTCTACTGTGCAGTCACATTTGAGAAACACTAGTAAAAAACTGATTTGTAGGTGATTACTATGGAATTAACTTCCATGGCCACTCAACACACAATTTCTACACACTCACACAAACACAGTTACACTCACTTCTCCCTAATGTCATGTGATAATATCTTCCTAGGTCTTTATTCTTAACTCTGTAACCTATATGACTCTTACTTTGAACTCTTTGAATTTAGCATTCACTTTAAATCTCTTCCAGAACCAGATCTCAGTTCTCAATAGTGGACTCAACTATAGCTTACTTCTCTACCACTTCCCTGCTCCGGACTAAACTGGAATTTAACCACCACCATTGGTCATATAGCCAGCTTTGGAATCCAAGATGGAGAAGTTGTAAGAATGTTCTTTAGGATACTCAGTATACATGACCAAGATCACCTTTACAAAAACATAACTACCGTATAGATGAGGAGGACAAAAGACAACCAACTCCTTAGAATTATTGTCTTACCAAAATATTATGCAAACTTTCTCATAAAAATGGATTAGCTTATTAGCTCAATGGTGTACTAAAGATAGATACCAAGAAATACTAAGATACCCCAGAAATACTAAGAATTTTAGCCACCGACTGGTCATTAAAATTTAGTATATAAAACAATTTTTGGTTACTTTATCGCAAACAGTGCTTCATACATAAAAGATTTTTAAAAGTCTAGTTTAATGTGCCTGGCAAATTCTGGTAAAGTGAATAATTCCAAAAGTACAATATTGTACTTTGGAACAGTTCACTGGTCAAATATTACACAATGGCACCACATAACATCTCTGAGTGTTTATGACAATTGCACTCAAAATAAATAGTTTCATATCAAAACTCGAATAACAGCTGGGAGCCAAATTAGACTGAAGGACAGACTGCAAGTATCTTTAAGTTATATATTCTTTCCAATTCCGTGCTAAAAATGCCTTTATCATTTTAATCCACATAATAGTTTCCATCATTATAAATTTATCAACCGGATTATTCACATGCATGGCATGCATAATTATAATTAATTTGCTGAAGGCTCATTTTGCTGCTTCTATTAATTATGATCCTATGGCTTTAAATAAATCAGTGAGAAGGGAGAAAACCTAAACAAGTGGAATATAGAAGACTAGACCAACAAAGTACATCACTCAAATGACACTCCCTGATGGTGTCAGAAAGATAACTTACTGGTATTTTGAACATCAGCACTGAATTAAAAATTTAACTAGTAAATCTAATGCAGCATGATCCTGCCCTGTTTTCGCTTCCAGATCAATTTCTACTAATAAATCATCAGATCACAAAAAGGGATACAAGGGCTAAAATATGGCAATAAAAAAATAAGCAATGTAAATTATGATTCCCAAGGAATTTAATTAGGTTTTTCAATTAACACAAGGTGAATTTTCCTTTCTAATTAAATAAACCAACCCATCTTCCCCTTTGCTCATCAAACAGAAAACAACAACAACAATAAAACACAACCCAAGTTATTAGGAGTCCATTCTGCCTAAGTAGTACATAATCATGTATTGGAAGAAACCTGAATAACTCACATATTTTCACTATCTCTTTTCTTGCTTGCTCTCTTTGAAACGTAAAACTCAACTGAAGTAATCGTGGTGGGGAAAACACAATATATCCTAAAGAAACTGCAGGGAAGATCTTTGATAATTTATTGAAGACACTCTTGAGAGTGGGTAGCCTTTGATCATAAAAACCAATTTTCAAAAATTTCTAACACTTTTCAGCTGCAAAAAAAAATAGTGAAGACTGTTTGGGGATATTAAGCAACAAAGTATTTCTGAACAATAGTCTCTCATTTCTGAACAAGAACCTCGGGGGAATACATCGCATTATAGCCCCAAGCCATGCCTAAACCGCAGTTTTAGTGGTTGTTTGAATTGAAGCATCCCCTACAAAAAACGTTTCCTTGCATTGGAAATCAAATATAAATGGCACATGTTTGAAGTTCCTCAGAAAGCTATAAGAATCCTCAGATGACCTTTTTTTCTTCAATGTGTATTCTCATAACTGAGTCAGAATCTTCGGACATTCCTACTTCCAACACTACAAACCAATATTCTTTATAGTAGGGTTACTATCCATCCATAATTTTGCCCATTGTCTCACAGTAACTGTTAATAAAATTCCCTTATACTATCAAAAGTGTCTTGGTTTAGAAAACGATACAGGGACCCTATTATAGGGGTTTCAAATTAGTATTTGAAAGGAAACAAAAACAGGTTGTTGGTTTTTTGTTTTTGTTTTTGTTTTTTTGAGAGAGAGAGAGAGAAGACAATTACATGAGCTAGTGGACCAGGAGGAAGGGGGTTGGCAGGAGGGTGGGGGGGGGACAGATGAGGGTGAGAATGCAAAGGGAGAAGGAGAGAGAGAATCTTAAGCAGACTCCACACCCAGCACTAAGCCCTATGAAGGGCTTGATTTCATGACCCTGAGATCATGACTTGAGCTGAAATCAAGAGTTGGTCGCTTAACCAACTGTGCCACCCAGGTGCCCCACTACAGCCATTTTTATCTTATCTCCCCATGAGGGCAAAGATTTTTATCTGCTTTGTTCACTCAAGTTACCCAGAACCTTGAACAATCTCAGACACACAGTAGATTCATAACAAATACTTCATGAATAAATAAATCTCTAAAAATGAAAAGCTAAAATGTGTCCCAAAGAGCAGCATGCTTCCCAAGTGGGCTGCCTATGAAAATCCTTAAATTTTAAATCAGAAAGTAACATTTTATATAATGATTTTAAAATCTAGTTGCAGGGGAGCCTGCAGGGTGGCTCAGTGGATTAGGCCTCTGCCTTCGGCTCAAGTCATGATCTCAGGATCCTAGGATTGGGCCCCATGTCAGACTCCCTGCTCACTGGAGGGCCTGCTTCCCCCCTCCCCCACCTGCCTCTCTCCCTGCCTGTGATCTCTGTCAAATAAATAAAATAAATAAATCTTTAAAAAAATAAAAATAAAATATAGTTGCATAACAACAACAACCAGAACTTAAAAGTACCTTATTTCCTTTTAGAATAAGTTAAAACATTTTCCAGAGCAAAAATCAGTAGTGCATTTTTTTTTTGTTAAGAATTTTTTGGAGCAATTTAAGATTCACAGATAGTTTGAGGGAAATGTACAGAGATTTCTCCTATATATCCTGTCCTCACAAATGCGCAGCCTCCCTATTTATCAACTTTACCAGAATGATACATTTGTTACAACTGAAGAACTTACACTAACACATCATAATCCCCCAAGGTCCAGAGTTTCCATTACAGTTCACTCTTAGTGTACATTCTATGGATTTGAATAATTGTATAATGACTCATACCTATCTATTGTTATGGTATCACACAGAATATTTTCACTGTCCTAAAAATCCCCTGTGCTCTACCTATTATTCCTCCTTTCCCTACTCTAAGCTCTGGAGCGCTTATCCTTTTTCTTCACAGTTTTGCCTTTTCTTGAATGTCATGTAGTTGCAATCATAAGTGTATGTATGTATATTATATGTAGCCTTTCCACATGGCATCTTTCACTTAGTAATGTGTATTTAAATTTCTTCCATGTCTTTTTAGGGCTTGATAGCTCATTTCTTTTCAGTGCTGAATAATATTCACTGTTTGGATATAATACAGTTCATTTATCCATTCACCTATCAAAGGATATCTTGGTTGCTTCCAAGTTTGGGCAATTATGAATAAAGCTGCTACAAACATTTGGGTATGGCTTTTGTGCAGACACAAGTTTTTAATTCTCCTGGGTAAATACCAAAGAGTACAATTGCTGGATCATATGCTAAGAGTATTTTTTTTTTCCAGGCAAAGAGTCATTGAGTATAATTGAAGAAGCAGATATTGAAAAGATTAAAGAGGCTGGTCAAGTATAAAGCCAATTGATCTGATTAAAGTAAGCTAAATAAAAATATTATTGGGAAGGGGTAGAAGCTTGTAACTAGAAAAATGAAGAATTTAGAATCTACGAATTTCTCTTTTTCATGTTCCCCAAAATTTTCCTATCACCTTCGATATTAGAGATGGCAGTTTTTACAGTATGTTAATATAATTAAGGGTTTTCCTTCCACCACCACCCCCTTTTTTAGCAGTACCTTTATCAGGCAGGACAGAAAATAAGACAATAACCTTTGGTTTTGGTTACTGTTTTTTTTTTAAGATTTTACTTTTATGTTTTCTCTATATCCAACGTGGGGCCTCAACTCATGACCTTGAGATCAAGAGTCCTATGTTCTTCCAACTGAGCCAGCCAGGCGCCTTGAGCGTAAACTCTTTATTAAATCATATCCTATTGAACTGACAAAAAATTAAGAGAAATCAGATTTCTGTACTACATTTGCATATTTATATACTTAGGAAAAGGAAGGGGAATTGGGAAGTAAATTAGTCTGTCTTTACCAACTACCTGGACCTTTCTTTTTCCATCCACTTCCCTCTTATCTCCTAGGTACTGAGTTTACATTCACCCTGGTATCCTGCCTGGGTCACTTTCTCACCCTTACCATGGTAGCATTCCAAAGGACAGTCTTTGTATCTGCCATCAACTTGTATATAATATTTTCTAGATATGATGTTATAACTTAGAGACCATGGACACTGGAATATAATTAAAATTTAACAAGATGGCAACAGTGGATTTAACTGTCAGTATAGAATGGCAGGATGGTAAGAAGGCATTCAGTCCATTAGTCTGTCAAGTCTATGCTTTTCTTGCATTTCTAACTGGTTCTTATTTTCCACAGGTTTTTCCTTTAATCCATTCTCCACAAAGTAACCAAATTTTTGGAAGCAAAAATTTTATCATGTACTTCTAGTATAAAACCCTCAAATGCCTTTTCTTTCCATCTTACTTTTGATAAATCTTAAATGTGTAGCATGACAAAGATTTCATGTGATTTGGTCTCAGCTCACTACATGAGTTTCTTTTCTTTCTTTGTTTTTTATTTTTTAAAGATTTTATTTATTTATTTGACAGATAGAGAGAGAGTACAAGCAGGGAGAGCAGCAGGGAGAGGGAAAGAGAGGGAGAAGCAGGCTCCCACAGAGCAGAGAGCCCAATGCCAGGCTGGATCTCAGAAACCTGGATCATGACCTGAGCCGAAGGCAGACACTTAACCAACTGAGCCACCCAGGCGCCCCAACCACATGAGCTTCATTCTGTTATTTATTGTCCCTCAAACCACCTTACCCTATTTCAACTCCTGTTCTTCCCTTTTATAGGACCATTTTTACCCTGAATTTTTACTAATACATCTTGTCCTTTATGTCTTAGCATCACTGCAACAGAGAACACCCTGACCCTGATTCCAACCCAGGTATTCCTGAGACTGTTTCTTGGGATTAGCTTTACTTTCCTTCAATGACATTACCAAAATGTGTAATTGCTTACTGTGAGTTCTATTTATTGAGCTAAAAGTTTCATTTACTGAACTATAAGCTCCCTGATAGTAGACACTAACTCTGCTTAATTTGTCACTATTATACCTCTTCTGCCTTGAACATAATAGGTGATCAATACATACGTGGTGAATAAATAAATTAATGAAACCCCCATAGTGTCACTGTAGGACACAAAACAACTCAATATTTCATTATTGAGCAGGGTGAGTTTTCACTTTTGGACCAGATCAGTTATGATGAATTTTCAAATAATCATAAGCCACACTACTGATATCCTATATACATTAGAAAAAATTGGCATCTAAAGCAACAGATAAAATCAAAAGCAAAAATCTGACCAGCATTTTGATGAGGCATACATTTGCATGCATTTTACATTTCATAAAATGAATCCTTAGGTATAAAACATGTCCAACAAAATGAATATAGTCCAAATAAATTGCACATTAGCATATATTTAAATATCATGAAAATTGGCCAATTTTGCACATTTCTAGTTTTCTAAAAATTGTTGCAGAGTGAATTTCAACTCACTATCCCAATAAATTCCAAACAGAATTTTTCTGCATGATAAAGTAATGAAAGGAACCAAGGACTAATATAATCTCTACAGGATATCTGCTATAAAGACCATATATATGTAAATTCTTGAGAAAACATTACTATTAGTTCTAGAGAGAGTTGGCTGTTGTCTACAATATAATGTTTAAAAATCCGAAAGTGTATTTTAGGTGAATTTAAATAAAAATTGAAGCTGGTTCATATAAAAGTAATTTTAAAGAAGACTATCATTCAATTTAATATAAAAAAGCTACAATTAGCCATGTCCATCAGTATACCACACTAGATAACTAGTGACCCTTCCACAGAATTATTTCTATATACACATAATATATATTTACACATATACATATATGTTTTTTCTTAAATGAATTTCTTTTTTTTTAAGATTTTATTTATTTATTTGAGAGAGAGAGCATGAGAGTGGGAAGCAGACTCCCTGCTGAGCAGGGAGCCCAATGAGAGACTAGATCCTGGGACTCCAGGATCATGACTTAACCTGAAAGCAGTCACTTAACCAACTGAGCAACCCAGGTGCCCCATTAAATAAATTTCTAAGCTGAAAAGAACAAAAGATTATTTAAAAAAAAAAAGGCAAATGAACCTGCAAAATTCAAGGCCAAGAAGGGAATCCAGAAAGGAAAACTCTATACTAAAGTTAACCCCTGTCTGGAGATTATACCTAAATCCCATAAATCTGGTCTTCACTTTTCAGATCCTCATAGGATTTAGGAGATAAACAAGGTCCAGTTTCATTCAAGTTGAGCAGAGAGATTTCTACTACATAAAGACTATAAATAGCCTATCTCTCATTAGCAAACGTGCAGTAAGATCCTTTCCACCACCCTAAGGGGTCAAAATCATAGAGTAGGCTCTTCCCTCTGATAGTTTATTTTAGGTACCAACTGGCCTGGGCTGTAAAGAGCCCAAATATATGGTTAAGCATTATTCTATGTCTGTGAGGGTGTTCCTTGATAAGATTTACATCTGAATTAGTAGTCTGAGTATGCAGATTGATCTCTTCAGTGTAGGCAGATCTCATGCAATCTCTTGGAGGCATGAATGGAATACATGGTAGAATAAAGGAGATTCACTCTCTTTTGTCTTTTTTTTTCATTAACATATAATGTATTATTTGTTTCAGGGGTACAGGTCTGTGATTCATCAGTCTTACACAATTCACGGCACTCACCACAGCACATGCCCTCCCCAGTGTCCATCCCCCAGCCACCCCATCCCCTCCACACCCCTCCCCTCCTGCAACCCCCAGTTTGTTTCCTGAGATTAAGAGTCTCTTATGGTTCTTCTCCCTCTCTGGTTTTGTCTTCTTTCATTTTTCCCTCCCTTCCCCTATGCTTCTCTGTCTTGTTTCTCAAATTCCTCATATCAGTGAAATCATATGATATTTCACCCGCGGCCAGCAAGGCCGGCGGACCCCGCCCCGCCCCCTCACAGGGACGGAGGGGCACCGGGGGGCCTCCCACTTATTCTACACCTCTCATGTCTCTTCACCGTGCCAGACTAGACTCAAGCTCAACAGGGTCTTCTTTCCCCACTGATTCCGCCAAGCCCGTTCCCTTGGCTGTGGTTTCGCTGGATAGTAGGTAGGGACAGTGGGAATCTCCTTCATCCATTCATGCGCGTCACTAATTAGATGACGAGGCATTTGGCTACCTTAAGAGAGTCATAGTTACTAGACATAGTTACTAGAGGGTATTCTCTAGTTCCAGCCACGTCATTGGAAATGGCAAGTTTTCTTTTTTTTTTTTTTGATAGCTGCATTATATTCTACTGCATATTTCTGACTTTTTAAAAAGATTTTATTTATTTATTTGACACAGAGAGAGGGAGAGAGAGAGAGAGGGAGAGAGAGAGAGAGAGAGATCAGATCACAAGGAGGCAGAGAGGCAGGCAGAGAGAGCAGAGGAAGCAGGTTCCCCTTGAACGGAGAGCCCGATGTGGGCCTTGATCCCAGGACCCTGAGATCCTGACCTGAGCCAAAGGCAGAGGCTTAACCCACTGAGCCACCCAGGCACCCTATTTCTGACTTTTTTGAGCTTGGACATTGGTCTTCTGCATTTTGGACTGAACCTTATTTTATCAACTCTCCTGGTTCTGAGGCATTTGGACTTGAACTAGAATTTACACCATGAGTTCTTTTGGTTCTTCATATTTCAGACACAGATTGGGGCTACACCACTAGCCCTCTGTCTCCAGATTGCAGGTGGCAGACTGTTGGCCTTCTCAGTCTCTATAATCACACGAGCCAATCTTGTAACAAATCTCTATAAATAGGTAAATAGAAACATGAATATGAATAGAGCACTTGTGCATGCTCTCTTATCTTCTAGCCCTCTGCATGTGTGAATGCTAATTAACACACCACCAAATGCAAAAGTCAAGGCTTTAAAAGAAAAAACTCAGTACAAGCAGTTTAATTTGGAGGTGATCCCAGGACAAATGATGACATGAAAAAAGCAAAGCAGAGAAGAAAGTCAAAGAAGGAGCCTTAATAAGAAGTTGTGAGAAACTGAGCTCAATCATACTATATACCTAAGAAACCCTTTGGGACATGCCTCAAATCACCTCAGTTGAGGGAAGGAATGATGTTAGATTGACCCATTAATTCCCACTCCTATTGCTTGAGGATTTTTCTGTGATATTAATTCCCTCACATTATTGAGTTTTGCCTGCCTGAGGTCCAGCCAGCTCCTATAATTCTGGAAAAAGCCTACAACCTGAGAACAAGAGGGACTCGGTCACTCTAGTTGGGAACCATCTAGCTGAATAGTAACTTAGCAGTTTTTTTTTTAATGAAAAAAATTCAAAATAAAAAAACTAATTATTTTAATTAACAAGAGATCATTACACATTTGCTGAAAAGTAAATTAGCATACAAAATCATTTGATTATCTATACACCAACAGGGGACATTTGAAATATGTATATTTAAAACATACTACTTTAAATGGTAATCAAAATAGTAAACACATTGGAATAACTCTAATAAATCATATGTAAGATTATTATGGAGGATACAAAATTTTATTGAAATATATTTTAAAAGACCTAATAAAAATAAGATTACCAATTTCAATCCATGCAGTGAATCCATGTGAATGAACTGGGAGATTCATTATAATAATGTCAACTAACATGGAAAAAATCAATAAATTCAATGTAATCTCAATGAAAATTCTGTTTTTATTTAATTATTTGTTTTTGTAGAGCTTGATAAGAGAAAAGCACAAAGTATTCCAAGATACTCCCAAAGATGATCAAGGACTTGCCCTAACAACTTTGGAAACTAAATTTTATGTTATTAGCAAAGAGATGGACAGGCAAATGAAATAAAATAGCACAGAAATACATGGTATTTGGAAATACGATTTATGATGCAACTTAATTACCTAAAAGTAGGCAATAGACGGTCATTTCAATATATGGTGCTGAAAGAACTGCTTAATCTTACGGTAAAAAAATGGAATTCAACTCTTACTTCACATTATGCATGAAATTTCATTACAGATAAATTAAAGAGTCAAACAGGAAAGACAAAATTAAGATAAAATGCAATTTTCTTTTCTACTTGTGAAGAAATACACAAACGCTGAATACAGATATTCTTTAGATATGGATATATTGCCTACTTTTTCCAAATAGGAAAACTTTTCTCATGCTTCAATCAATCCATCAATCCCACAATGCTTCCTGAACTGTTTCCTAGAATGTTCTTTCCCTTTTCTCCCATCCCCAAATCTAACCCATTATTTAATTACTAATTCCTCAGAAATTTTGTCCACTTTCTTACCAAAAGTCGCCTCTCTCATCTTCAAAGTCCAATTACATTTAAAGCCTATACCAACATTTGCCAGTTTGTGTACCATAAAAATCTCTGAGGGAAAATTGAGTTCCACTGTCAAATAAGTTTAGAAACCACTGCAAACTCCAGCTGCCTATTGAGGATTCACATTACCATAGAATTTTGAGAAGCTCTGCAATTTAAGAAAACAAACAAACAAACAAAACCTGATTAACTTTGCCAAAGTCAACATTTGCCTAAGTTATTTAGCTAGAGAACCTTTTATTAGAAGAGCAACTGGGGATTTTTCCTGGAATATATCTAATAACATATATCTGTGTTTCTAGGGAACATACACTGAGACCATGCCCAGCATCTCTAATTTTATCGTGCAATCAATCATAATGCTTTGTGTATATTTTGAAGTTATAAAGTTTTTATTAAATCCTCATCTTTCTCACAAATTTTCTTCTCAAAGGCAAATATCAAACGAAAATTTCAGACAGAAAATCAAGTGATTTATATATTTTCTCAAGTTGAATCTTTACAACATAATTTATGCTCTATTAAAAACTCATTTTACTGAAGAGAGGGTGAAGCTTACAATTTTTTGGAATATCATCACCATGGCAATGCTGGGTTCTAAAAATTATTATTGCATTGAATGGCCTATTTGGTCATCACTCACCAAGCCTGTGTAAGTCCAAATCTGGCCTTATCTTAGAATCGATATATGTACACATACTCATAAATTGATAAAATTCCATCATACTAATTAATCATTTTGGAAGTCACTATATTATCTGGCTACAATGAAATCTGTGTCAAATATTTCTTGAAATATGTAATTGGTACACTGAATGTAGTAACCAGATATTGAAAATCTTTGCCTTTGTATTTACATAGAGAACTTTTTAAGAAGCAATATGTGCAGAAATGGAATTCAATAATAGAAAGATATTGAGATACATATAAATACCAAAGATAAACAAGATAACATTAAATGTAATGGAGAAGTTAAAATTAAATCATAAATAAGTTTTGAATCATATCTCTGAAAGTTGAAGCAATATCTGTAATTGTCGAAAACAAAGTCCTCCTCCTATTTCTTATTTCTACCGTAGGCAGTGCTTAAATATTGGAAATGTGGTTATATTCAGTGTGAGTACTTGATGTCATTTTTCAAAGTTAGCAACTATCAGATATTATATGGCGTGCTATCAAAACAATGAAACTACTAGAACAGAAATCCAGAAAAGCTATATTCTGTACTTCTGAGCTTTTCTTCTAATCACTATATAATCCATAAATGTATAGCTGCATTTTATAGGCTTACACAAAGCAAAATTTCCATTATGGAGTTAAGAAATATTTATTATGCTAATATCCCTATGTGTCTACCTACCTACCATTACCTATCATTGAGAAAAAATCACTTGCATGTAGTTTATTTAAACTTAGTAGTCTGGAACCATGGAATAGGTAGGAAAGATGTAAGCAAATACATGATGACACTGTATATAGTACTGGCTTGTAATTAATAGTTTCAAGTTACTAAGACATGACTGTCCCTTACTTTTATGTAACTCTTCACAGCCTTAAAAATATTTTCATGTACATTAACTAAATGATTAGTTACCAATTACCAAAAAAATGAGTTAACCACAGTAACTAATTAGCTAAACCAAAGTAATCAACTAGGTAGTGCAGATTATCTTCTTTTAGCTTTTTAAGTGGTGGAGGAGAAAGCCAGGAGTGTCAAGTGGCTGGCCCAAAGGCACAGAGATACTCTATGGTAGAGTTTACCCAAGAGCACTTAGGTCATGACAACCAAACTACAATTCATCTACATTCTGAAAAGGACATCTTGAGGTATGGAAATAAATTAATAGCTAACATCTTGAAGCACTGTGATAAATGCTTTAGTTCTCTGACCCTCAGAGCAAGCATACTGGGTAGATGTAAAAATTTCATTTTACAGATAAGAAAACTGAAGCTCAGATGTAGGAACAACTATCTCTTTGAAAAAGATACAGATAGATAGACAGACATATACATATATATATAATAAAATAAAATACATAGATCCTCCAAGAAGTAAACATAAATATTTGCCACATACGAGATTTATTGGGAGAAACACTTAGGAGTTAAAAGGGGAAAGGGGTGGAGACATCGGGAGAAACATCAGACTGTGATGTAGGTCTGATCCCTAAGAAGGAAGAGGCCCAGGCTTCAGTTCAATTTTTTAAGGTTTGGTCAAGTCAATGGAGTGAGCCAAAGTCACAAGAGGGGATCACTATCTCCCAGGAAGGGGACTGCCTTAGTATCCCCGCTACACTAATTCATGAGGAAGTATGCCCTCCACAAACACAATAGGTTCAGAGTGTCATCCCTCAATTACCCTTCCTGAGTCAGGAGATTTGAGTGACACATTTTCATGGTCACCACATACCCTGACCTCACACCATGCATAGAAATCATTTCATAGTGGAGTAAAGAAAAAATAATAAAGGAAAGAAAAACTGTAAAAGTTTTAAAAGACAAATATAGAAAATATCTTTCCAGCTTTGGAGTAGAAAGGATTTTCTGGACACACACAATACTAACTATACAGGAAAATACTGATAAATTTGACATTAAAATAAAGAATTTCTGTTCCTCAATAGATTCAGTAAATGAATGGAAGAACATGACACACACTGAGCCAAGATATTTGCAACACATATAGCTAATCAAGATCTTTTACCCAGAACCAATTAAAATAACAATTGCTAGGAGTCTTGAATAGGATTTTCACCAAGGAGAGGCTCATATGGCAAATAGTCATATGATAAGACAAACTACTTCAATAATTAGGAAAATGAAAATCAAAACCATAATGTGATAAGATTAAAAACCTACCAGATTGGTAAAAAAAATAATGACTGGTAATAAAAATGATGAAATGAAAGACATGGGAAGTGCAACTGCTAGTGGAAGTATAAATCGGTACAACTACTCTGGAAAGAGTCAGGCATTAATTAACAAACTACAGATGCACACATTAAATCACCCAGCAAATGCACTCCTAGGTCTATATCGACGTGCCAAAAGATACATGTAGGAATGTTCGGAGTAGCTTTTCTCTTAAGAGACACACACAAGGACACAGGAGGATAAAATTGCCCATAGATAGAAGACACAAGTAATACATTAACTGTGGTCTATTCATACCATCGAAAGCTCTACAACATATAAAAAAATGAAATAAAGCTCTATCTGTGGGGTGCCTGGGTGGCTCAGTGGGTTAAGTATCTGCCTTCAGCTCAGGTCATGATCTCAGGGTTCTGGGATCAAGCCCCACTTGGAGCTCCTCGCTCAGAGGGAAGTCTGCTTGTCTTCCTCTCCTTCTGCCCCTCCTCCGCACTCATTCTCTCTCTTTCAAATAAGTAAATAAATCTTTAAAGCTTTATCTTTAACACAGTCCAACCCTCAAAACACAATATTGAGCAAAAGAAGCAAGTCACAGAACAGAAAGTGAAAGTGATTTTCATTGAAGGAAAGTAAAACTGTGCTGTATGGTTAAGGGATTCATATGTACAGGATAGAGAGATAAAGAAAATCAGTGGAGTTAACACAAAAATACATTACTTCCAGAAAGCAAAGGTTTGGAAGAAGGGAACTGCCAAATAGAAAGAGGGGCATGCAGAGTTTTTAAAAAGGTTTATGAACATACTACAGCATTTGGTTATTTTTTTTCAAAATGTAAATATAAATTTTATATTCCTATTTGTGTATATATCTCTTATAATTAATAGAAAATAAGAGAAAGCAAAACTCAGAAAAGATCAATAACTTGTTCAAGGTCACACAGCTGATAAAGAAAGATGACATTAAAATGTTTTTGATTCCAAAATTTGTGCATTTTCTTCAAAAATTGTCAATGAATCCATTTTTTCATAAATCTAAGTAATTGTTGGCCTCTTCAACAGTACAGTTTTTACTTCCAATGTCTATCTCTATCGTTTATAGAGGAATAAACTTGTGCGAAAGATTACATTGATTTTGTCCCCACAGTTGGAAACAACATTGCAGAGACCCTCAGATGGAAGCCGTCATATTTAATATCTCCATCTCTCCCCACAGGTAAATAAGCCCACATCTCTTTCATCTTACACAAATCATGAACTATTTGTTCTCTGGCTTAAACCAATTTGATCTCCTATTTTTAAAGACAAACATAAGAAACTAAGGGGCAGAGAGAAAGAGCACCCAAGTTCTTCTGCCTGCCACACTGTCTACCAGCTCCCTCCTCCTCTTACCTTTCAAGTAGCCCACTCATAATTAACCTTCAATAATGCAAACATTTATTAAGCACCAAATTATGTATCAAATGTTTTAACTTTTTCATTAAACCCTTACAGAAACAGTGTAAGGTAAATACCTTCAAAGCTATTTTACAGAGGGGACACAGAATTGAAGGCACTGAGAGGCAAAATAGACACAAGGTGCCACTGTCAGTCAATGGCAAATCCCGGATAGAAAAGGCCACTGTCTCCACAGATGGTAAACTTAACTACTACATCATGCTTCCCCTCAGTAAATCTAATGTGTCATATTTCCCACAAGACTTTCCTCCAACTGCTTCCTCCAGGTTCTTTCTCTCTGGGCTTAGGACTTTTTCCTCTAGGATTCGCTACTACCCAGTGAATATATCTGTCATAAAGACAAAGCATAAATGTTGAGAGTATGGGTCCCAGAGTCAGAACACCTGAAATAAAGTCCCTTCCTTGCTATCTGCTTGATATATTTACTAATTTTCAGATAGACTTACTAAATATCTATAAAACGGAGTTAATCCCATCTCCCTCAGGAATGTGGTGAGTTTTAAATGAAATGCTAGTAAAGTACTTAAGATACTGTTTAAAACATAGTGAATGCTCAATGAGAGTTTATTTTCTCTATTATATTTGTCATTCAGAAACATAATAGTCTATCACTTCTTGGCCTTTTGGCTAAGATCAAGTGTAGAAATACAGTAGTCTTTCTACCTGTCAATTGCTCCCTTTATAAAGGAAGAACAAACAAATATGGGTTACTACATGGAAAGTGTTCCCTTCATTCAGAATTCAGCCTTCTCATGTCCTGAATGGTGGAAGAAAGCAGACATTCAGTGCTCTCCCTGTGCCTTGGAAATTCCAGGAACCCACAATTTTATACCTGTTTTCACTTCAGAAGGGCTGAGGTAGTAAAGTGTATTAAAAGCAAGAGAATCAAAACTGCTGCTGGTTCTCCTATTAGGTCTGGTCCTGCACTCATTTATGATTATCTTTTTATCCTTCCAAACTCCACTGTTGGGACAGAAGAGATTCTAGCAGGAGAAAATGACCTGGAGTTTTCTTGAATGACCTGGTGCTCATCAAGATTCTAGAAAGTACATTTAAACTCTCACTGGACTAAAATTGCAAAGTGGTATATGTATGATAGGGCAGATCACTAAAAAGAGAAGCTCTAAAGGACTGTAAAAATCAAGATGGTTTTATTGATAAAATAATTAATGCAGTTTTAAATAAATAATCCTAACACACTTCCATAACTTAAGGGTGTCAGGAGCAGTTATTCAGAATTATATCTAAATCAGTAAATTATCTGTCACTGGAAAACTCCTGTTAAAAGAATTATTTATAAACTATTTGATAAATTTTCCCTACTTTAGAGATTAAACACTTTCCAAATTATAACTATTTAAAGGACTTCTTAATTCAAACTAATCTCTATTTTTATCTTTTCACACTATTCAGCCTTGAATTTTGCTTAGAAGAGCAGAAACTTGTTTCCAATATATTGTACCATTTCTCAAATGCAATCTTATTTATATTAACTTTTGAACATAGAGAACTCAAATTTAAAAATACTAAATATTGAAATAAGATCAACTAAAATTCACATGAATGATAACACCTTTCGAAGTTTGGATATTTATTATAATAGGCCACAACCATGTTTTCAGAATGGTTTAATACATGGAACTATAATATTTATTAGTCATGTAGCCTTGAGAAAATACCTGAATCTCAGTTTTATCATTTATAAAATGACATTTATACTATCTATTTTATAGATATATAGTGGTGAATGAGGGAATTGAATGTGTAAAGTCACTGCCATAATTCTTAACTCACAAAGGCACTTGATAGAAGCCACTTTAACTCAGATTCTTCACTGCTTTCTGCTTCTACCTTTTGCCATGTGACTTGCAGATCCAGCCTTGATTCTGAATTTGACCATGTGATTTGTTTCAGCCTATGTGATGTTACCATATGTGGCATACTCAAAGATTTAAAATATGCATGTATGGTGACTAACATAACCGATAAAAGATTTACAGGTACAGTTGGGCTTGCCATCTCCATGAGAAAAACATCATTGCCATTCTAGTCTGTGCTCTGCACGTGGAGCAAACCTGAGGCTGTTCCTCAGCGAGGAACTGTGGCTTGAAACAGATCTACCTAGCCAAACCATACTGGTGTGTGATGGAGAAGAAATAATTACTGTTGTCAGCCACTGAGTTAATCCATTAAATGTCAGTCTTATGTATTAGGCAGCATTAATATGGCAATAGCTAGCTGATACTATAGCTTCAGAGTGTTGTATATGTAACTTAATAATAATTATCCTTAATTTCTTCATCTGTTTTGAGATATTAATATTATCTTTTTGTAGGATTTTTGTGAGAATGAGTCTGTATTTGTACATCACTTAGGATGTTTTACACATGCTGGCCCACAGAAGCATTATATAAATATAACTTCTTACTGTTTTGTTGTTGTTAATAGAACTCAATTTCTATATTTTTTAATGTTATCTGCTTCCATAACTTAGCTTATGCTATTCCTCTCTGAAAAATAATTCAGCACAGTAAGTTCGTTTTCTTCCAATGTGGATGTTTTCCAATTAGAGAATACGTCTCTGACTCAGTCCACAAGAGAGCAGCCTCCAACTTAACACACTAACAACATGTGTTTTAGGTGTGCGTGTAGAAAGAATGACTCTTAAACATGTAGGTACCACCAGCAGTGATATTTGAGAGGAAGACACAGGAAGCATCTTATGATTGGAGGAGACTTCTGCACAAGAGAGAGTTATTTCCCTATCACACATAGCACGAATGCTTTTCTTTATCACCAATTTCTAAAATTATTTATGAAGTTTATTACATGAATTAATAAAAATCATATATTTGGAAGACAGAAAGCATAGTATATAGCAGCTGTGATGGTTAATTTTACGTGCCAACTTTGTTGTTAGCCTACAGTTCCCAGTTTTTTGGTCAAGTATCAGTCTATTTGTTTCTGTAAAGGTACTTTTTAGATGTGCCTAACATTTAAATCAGTAGAATTTGAGTGAAGTAGACTGACCTCCGTAATGTTGGTGGACCTTATCCAATGAGTTGAAGGTCTTAAGATTAAAACTAGAGATTTCTTAAAGAAGCACTAATTCTTCCTCAAGACTATAACATTGCAACTGTGCTTAAATTTCTAGTCTGCAGATTTTGGACTTAGGTCTGTAATACCAGCTCTTCTCTGAATTTCCAACCTGCTGGTCTATTCTATAAATTTTGGACTCATTAGCCCCCACAATTGTGTGATTTCAGTCACTTTCTTAAAATAAGTATCACTTGACATACAGATGATTAAATACATTGATATCCTATTGGTTCTGTTCATCTGGAGAACCCTAATACAGTAACTGCATATAGAGAAATCATTCTCAGGGTAAATAGACAAAGGACACTGTTCAGCAAATGGGAAGAAATTTCAATTTTCAGTGGGATATCTCTATTCAGTAATTCGGTAATTTGGTAAATATACAGTGAGCTCTGTCATATTATATAACATAGATTAAAGAGATATAGTCATGCCCTCCAGGAGTTCATAATCTAGGGACAAAGTCAAACATAATCACCCAAAGGAAAGCAATAAGATGACAGAACTTACTGTAGCACAGAGAAGCGGGATCTGGGATCTTAGAAATGTGTTTCAAGAAGGCACATTTCAAACATATTAAAAGAATTATTAGACACTATAATGGAAGTATGACAATTGACAGGAAAGTACTAATACAACCAAAACCTTGGAGGTAAGAAAGTGCAAGCTATGGACTGGAACTTTAGGTAATGTGGGGCTGCCGTAACAATAGGTATAGAGAAAAGAAGGCACATGAGGTCTCAGTTACAGAATGGAGATCTTCTGCACTTCGGACAATATCTATTCTATTTAGTTTTGCCCTTTATCTTTGTTTCCTGGAAACCTTGCATTAATCCTGGTATCTGTAAATGCTCAATAAATCTTTATTTAAGTGCAAATGGATGAAATAAATGAAGGAATAAAACACGTTTTAGTGGAAGGATATTGGGGTGAATCTCCAAATGACAGAGACCAAGAAAAACATATGTATTGATTCAAAAACATTTGATAAGTGTTCAAAATAGCCCAAGTACTACATAAAGCATTCTATGAGGGACGGGCAATTTGGTTTTAAGCAAGGGACACAGAATTTCTGTTTGATTGAGCTTTAATTTCTAGTAACAAAGAGAATGATAAATGAAAAGTTCCTGTGAAGTATAAATATAGTACATTTTTCTTTAACCATGCTAAGTAAGATTTCCTACCTTCCTAGGAAAAAGGATTTGGGGAGACACATTAGTTGCACAACATATTTGCCTATATATTTTGTGCCTTTTACCTACATAGTAAATATTTCTTAGCTCTTTGTACAGTGTGGTTACAGCCAGGCTTACCTTTTTGGTATAATGAGAGCTCTCTGAGATAACATCAATTTTACATATTATTATGGATAGAATTAGTTGAGGTTAACCTTAGTTGTAGGTTAACCTTAGTTGGCAATTTCAGTCAGAAATCTGGTGCTCCTGGTAGACACACTTGATAAAACATACTCCATATATAATGAGGATATAGCCTTACTCTATATGGGAGTGGTCCATATTTCATACACATCAGCATACTGATCTGCCTTTGATAGTGTTATATCCCTCATTAACTGAAAGCCCTTATCTAGACTCATGATCCCATATCCACTCCTGAAACTTTATATTTTGTAAGGTCTGTGTAGGTCAAAAGATATGTAAGAATCATAGCAACATTCGTGTTATTGCAATAGTTACTTAATGCTTGAAAAATGTAAATAAATAAGACTCCTGGACAAGCCAAACTTAAAAATCATTCAGCATTATTTTACTCCATGAATCTATTTTTATACTACAACTTGCATGCAGAGAATGGAATACATATTATAAAAGAAATTAAATCTAGATTACAACTTCTTATTCCATTCATATATTTCATATATCTCCTTTTTTATCCTCCCTCTAACACAGTTAAGCAAGCACCTGTAGACTTATCATCTCATTTTATCTCATAAACAGATGGAGAAGTACAGAGTTGCCAAGTCACTTCTTAATGTCAAACAGGTTATGTGTTTTAGAAGAAAGGAAGATCAGTGAACCAAAGGATGTGTTAAAAAAAATTATTAGCCAATAATCAACGACCTTTTCTTAACAATAGCTAGCCCCTCCAAAGTCCTGAAAACCTCACTTCCAAAATTCCTTAGAGACTTACACTATCCTGAACCCCCTCCCAATTTGAAAGTATATAATCAGCCATTCCTCATGATCCCCATGCAGGTATTTCTGCCCACAGGTCCTGTCCCCTGCTTTAAAAAAAAAAAAAAAAAAAAAAAAAAAAAAAAAAAACACCTCCTTTTTGTACCAAAGATGTCTCTCAAGAATTCTTTCTTAGCCACTGGCTCCAAGCCCAATATCTTTTCTACATCCCCCAGGACTTATTTATCCATATTTACTGAAAAACAGTACCATACAAGTTTATATATAAAATTCAGTTGCATTTGTATATACTGGTTAAATAATAAAATTGGAAAATAATTGTTTAGCTTAAAATACATGAAATTCTTAAAGATAAACTTAACATGTAGAAGTACACACCGAAAACTACAAAAGAGAAATGAAAGAGAACCTAAATAAATGGCAAGATGTACCATGTGCTTGAAGTAGAAAACTTAACAATATGAAGTTGGTATTTTCTAGTTTCAGGGTAATTCCAATCAAATCCACAAATTCATTTTGTAGAATTTGACAAGCTGATGCAAAATGAATGCAAGAGGGCTAAAATAGCCAAAATAATCATGGGGAAAATGTAGAAAATTAAAGGAACCTAACTACTGGATTTTTTATTTATAGAACTACGTAAATTCCGGCAATGTGAATTGGAATAAGGATAGATATGTCGATCAGTGGAAAAGAACACAGTACTGAAATAAATTCACATGTATATAGTAAATTGATTTTGATAAGGTAATAATATATTTCAAAGGGAAAATAGAGCTAAAAAAAACCCTAGATATAAAAAAACCTTAGATATGTATTTGAAAAAATTATTTTTGCATACAAAAAAATCAACTCAAAATGGATCAGAGACAGAAGAAAATTGAAGAAGCCAAGATTCATAGAGAGGACCAAAAAATCCCACAAGTCACAAAGAAAAAATTATAAATTGGAATTTATCAAAATTAAAACTGCTTTTCAAAAGATTTTCTGAAGAAAATGAATCACAGAGACCCACAAGAAAATTATAAATGTATGTGTCATAAATACTACATATATAAAATATGTAGAATATAAAAAGAGAATACATAAAATGATCCACAACTAAAAAATAAGACAATTTTCAAATGAGTAAATAATTTAGACACATTTAAAAAGCAGATATACAAAAAGTCAAAAACACTTATAAAAATACTCATTATCATTAATTTCCATGAAAATGCAAATTAAACCAATGTGGCATACCTTTCATATCCATTAGAATGACTAAAATTAAAAATAACATTAGTATCAAGTATTGGTGAAGAGCAGCTGGAATCCTCACATATCAATGATGAGAACATAAAATATGTATAACTTTGGAACACATAGTGACAGATTATTATAAAGCTCAACATTTACTTATCATAAAACTAGTCAATTTCATTCCTAGGTATTTGCACAAGAGAAATTAAAGTATGTGTTCAGAAAAAGACTTAAAGATGAGTGGTCTTAACAGCTTTATTTATAATAGTCGCAAACTGGAAACAATACAGCTCTCCTTAACAACTGGAAATAAAGAAATTGTGTTAATACAGACAATGGAACACTATAAAGGAATACAAAAAAAAAGCAAACTACAAAATCATGTAACAATAAAAATAAATCTCAAAATAATAGTGAAATATGCCAGACACAGAAGAATGAATCTTGAATATATTTCTTTATACAAAATTCAAGAACAGGTGATACTAACTTAAATGGCAGAAAGAGTATCTGTGTTGTTAGCAGACTGCTCTGGGTTGGGAGGATTCACCACAAGACTGTGAGGGAAACTTTTGGGGTGATTAAAAATTTGAATAGTTTATTTTATAATACATAAATTGTACCTCAGTAAATATTAGTGACAAAAAAGAATAGGCTAATTTGTACTATTTTTGCTCTGTGAAAAATGATTTCCTCCCCCACAGGATCAATGGTCTGAGGAAAGGTAAAGTAATGAAAATATACTTGCATAGATAATTTAAGAACTTTCTAGAGATGTTGCTTAAATTTTTCCCAGTTGGTGTTAGAGACTAAAATGGAAACATTCTAGAGTATTTTAAAAAGGAAATAGATGTGTGGACAGAGGTTAATTGAAATTATTAATTATAAGAGTATGGCAATCAATCAGTGGCTCTGACCATCTACGTATTTTCAGCACATGGAGGAAGTCAGGTTTTTCTACAGTTAGAGTATCACAAAGTGACCATGTTTAATGAAGCCAGGCAAAGTGTTATTACACTTCCATGTGGTAATATAAATGGACCTATTAAATACTGATTATTTTATTTCCCATCATTATGAGTCAGCAGGTATTTTACATATTCGAAGGGAACATTTCAGCTTTACAGTTCTAGGGGCAAGATTTGAACAAATGAAAACATGGACGCCTTGAGGAAAACCCATGAGTGTAAATATTTTGTTATTCCTATGAGGAAAAAATAGAGGCGAGAGATGAGACTTCTGTCAAGTGTAAAATTATCACAAAGAATGATGAAAAGACTTTTTTTTATTTTCTGAGCAATGAATCAAGAGAAATCATTTAAACTTCAACAGAAAAATCACTCAATATTTTTAATTCCATAATAGAAGAGTTTGTGAAAAAAATTAGGAAATCTATCAGAATTTAAATAAATCCTGTTCTCATTTCCTTAGAAGTAGGCTTTCAAGAAATTAAAATACTATGAATCATAAACTTCAATAGGTCAACTATCAAAGTGAATTAATCACTAAGAATCAGAACAAATTTTGAAATTTAGGTAATATCTTTCTAAGATCTTCAAGGGAAAATAGATTATCAAGAAATTAAAATAGTTGGTCTTCATTTCAGCTTTGAGAAAAGGACTTGACTAAAATCTTTCAATATAAGCTTGATGAAAATTCAATTTCCCAGAATATTTCTCTAAACAGACCCTTGGACAAAAATATGGTCACTAAGGAGATGCTAAATTTCACTTTATCATGCAAAAATATTTCTCCAATTCTTCAAATAAGATGGATCAGGATGATATAGAAAGATAAAGGAGTTTAATACCACAGAACTTGATAAATAATCACATCATTACCCAAACTTGCAGTCAACCCAGGGTCTATACAACTAGTAAAGGACACAGATTTTATTATTATTACTATTATCACTATTATTGAAAGGTTTCCATGAGTTAAAAATTTTTAGTAAGAAGGGAATAGTCACTGGTATTTTTATAAGGGGACAAGGCACCACAGCTTTTCTTTCATTTTAAGTGGTGCATCCTGTTGCTAATTACTCTGTCACTAGGTCTAACTAAAACTTTTCATGGTTGTTAGTTGCTGACTGCTTTCTGAGCCTCCCCTCAATGTCATGTCAAGCAAAATTACACTGGTAATATAACAAAACTAATTAGGGCACAGCAACCTTAGCAGTGGGCAGTTCTTATCGATCTCAGCCTAAGCTTGTTAGAAATTTGAAAAATGAAAACAAAGTAGAAAAAATTTCTACTTGCTACTAGCCCTTTTAATCACCTGTTCATTCCAAGAAAGAAATGAGAGGTAAATCCTTTGAGACTCACTTTTAATTACAGGTCTGTCTTAGTCAGTATGGGCTGCTATAACAAAATACCACAGACTGGTTGAATGGCTTAAACAACAAATATTTGTGTTTTACAGTTCTGGAAAATGTCTTAGTGATAGCATATTTAGTGGTGAAGACCACCTTACTGATTTGCAGATAGTCACCTTCTTCTTGTATCCTCACATGGCAGGGGGAGAGATATCATCTCTCTCATGTCTTTTTTTACAAGAGCACTAATACCACTCACAAGGACTCCTCTTCTGACCTAATTACCTCCCAGGCCTCACCTCAGAATACTATCACCTCGGGGATCAGGACTTCAACATATGAGTTTTAGGGGGACATCAACATTCAGTCCATAGCACTGTCTATCTCCCATTTAAAAGTGGAGGCTCTATTATTTTTTAAAATATTTTATTCATTTAGGTGAACTAATTTTAGTATAACTATTCTTTTTTAAAAAGAAGCAACAGGAGTAATAGGATCCTGGACTCACTTTGTCACATGAATAGAGCCAGATAACACCAATATCAGTGTAAATAACCCAGAAAATGGCACAGGACTGTCAGAATAGACTATCCACAACTAACTGTAGAGAAGAGGCCACGTCAAGGAGGGTAGGAAGGGCAGACACTGTCAGAAACTAAACAGACCCATGAGACTATCCATGGGATGGAGGGATACCATGGATGCTGGTAGAAGAAAGGAACAGACCCCACACCAGGCACCCAAAGCCCTGGATAATGTGCACTGGGAAGATGAATCCCCATAACATTTGGTTATGAAACATTTGGTTTGAAAACTAGAGGAGCTTGGCTTTGTGAGTTCTTACAATCTGTGGGATTGGACCTGTGGGATTCTACTACCTAGAACTTTAAACATCAGCAGGCTCAGCCCTGGCAGAGCCAGGAGGTAATAGGAAACTTATTATCAGCTTTTATTTTTTTTAAAAAGATTTTATTGCATGGAGCACTGGGTGTTATATGCAAACAATGACTCATGGAACACTACATCAGAAACTAATGATATATTGTATGGTGACTAACATAACTAACTAACTAACTAACTAACTAAATAACTAAATAAATAAATAAATAAATAAAGATTTTATTTATTTTAGAGAGAGCAAAAGCTATCACAGAGGGAGAGGGATCACAGAGGCAGAGAGAAAAGCAGACTTTCTGTTCAGCAGAGAGCCCAAGGCAAGGCTCAATCTCAGGACCCTGAGATCATGACCTGGGCCAAAAGCAGACACTTAACTGACTGAGCCACCAAGGTGCCCCTGATTATCAGCCTTTAAAGAGACACCACAACAAAGACCCGTGGAGATACAGCACAGAAGAAACAGTATGAAAAATTCCTGTGGTATAGAGGAAGATTTATTTACTAATCTCAGAGCATGTACTGGAGCAGAAAGGATATTTAGGAGACTTCTCCAGGAACAAAGGATCTGGCAGTCACCATTTCCCCTCCCCTTACCCTCCAGCCTAAACTCAGGGACAGACATCTGCAGGAACCAGAAAAGCACTAACACTCTGCATCTAGTTTGCTCACAGTGCATCCTGACCCACTCAGTTCTGTGGATCTACACCCTCCAACCCAGCTGACTTCAGCAGAAATTTTCCCAGGCTGCTGGAGATCCCTTGCCACAGCAGACAAGCACCCCACTCCCTGCATTCTCCTATAGACCCTCATCCTCCCACATGCCCTTGGAAGGAGTCCATGGAATGCAGTGCTACAAGTCTAGCCTGTAAGCAGCTCCAACAATAAACAGAACCACTCCAAAGTGACTCTTTCCCAGAGAGAGGGAAAGAAAACCACACATACTAGCCAGACAGAGTTCCCACCACTGGGCTGGAGATAGACAACTGGTCTGACTATAGGTCCGACTAACAAAAGCTTCTCAGGGGACAACACAGGGAAACTCCCTGCCATTTGGTACTACTGCAACTCTGGAAAATACATAGTCTGACTCAATTTAAGCCCAAGGTGTCCCTATATTGGCCCACTAACACCACAGGGATTATTGCCCACAAAGGCAAAGATATCCATTGTAAACGGCTGAAAAAAAAAAAAAGTGGCTCACCCACAATAGAAGGGCACATGCATCACATATAGAAAACACCCCTGAAGTGCCAGTTTTTGGTGAACAGAGGACATTCGTGGCAGGGCATTACATGACCTTTTCTTCATAAGGCCATTATTTTCAAGTGCAGGAGATGGTACCATCTTTTCTAACACACAGAAATTGACACAGAGAGTTAGATAAAATGAGGAGACAGAGGAATATGTACCAAGAGACAGAACAGGACAAAAATCACATGAAGAGAGCTAAACAAAACAGGTAATATGCCTGATACAGAATTTTTTTTTTTTAAGAATTTTTTTTTTAAAGATTTTATTTATTCATTTGACACAGAGAGAGAGATTACAAGTAGGCAGAGAGGCAGGCAGAGAGAGAGGAGAGAGGAGGAAGCAGGCTCCCTGCCGAGCAGAGAGCCCGATGTGGGCCTCGATCCCAGGACCCTGGGATCATGACCTGAGCCGAAGGCAGCGGCTTTAACCCACTGAGCCACCCAGGCGCCCGCCTGATACAGAATTTAAAGTAATGGTCACTAAGATACTCACTGGACTTTAGAAAAGGTGGAGGACATGAGTGAGACTTTCAGCAAAGAGACATAAAAAAGAACAGATTAAGAATTCAATAACTAAAATTAAAAATACACTAGGTGGAATAAGTAGTGGACTAGAGCATGCAGAACAGATCAGCAACCTGGAAGACAAAGTAATGGAAAGCAATCAAGCTGAACAGGACAGAGAAAAAAGAATAAAAAATACAGATTAATGGAACTCAGCAACACCATCAAGTATAATACCACTCACATTATAGGGACCCCAGAAGGAGAAGAGAGAAAAGGAGGAAGAAAATTCATTTGAAGAAATAATAGCTGAAATCTTCCTGACTCCGGGAAAGAAAACAGAAATCCAGATCCAAGAGGCACAGAGAACTCCCAAGTAAATCAGTTCCAGAAGGTCCAAACCAAGACACAGAGTAATTAAAATGGAAAAAGAAAAGAAAAGAAATAGTGATAAAGAATTTTAAAAGCAGCAAAAGAAAATAGTTACATATAAGAAAAGAATCTCAACAAGGCTGTCAACTGAGTTTACAGCAGAAACTTTGCAGGTCAGATGAGAGTGGCATGATATATTCAAAGTGTTGGAAACAAAAACAAAACATAAAAACTAATCTGTAGCCAAGAATACTCTATCATCAGAATAGGAGAGAGAGTTTCCCAGACAAACAAAAGCTAAAGGAATTTACCACCACTAAACCAGCCTTATAAGAAATGTCAAATGGGACTCTGAGTGGAAAGTAAAGACCATAAGCAGGAGTAAGACAAAGAGAAAGAAAAAAAAAAGAAAAAAAAAGCAGTAAAATTAAGTCTATCTCTAAAAATCACTCAAGGATCTTACAAAATAAAAAAAATTAAAATATGACACCACATACCTAAAACATGGAGGTGGGGAAGAGTAAAAATTTAGTGCTTTTGGGGTTCAAAATTAAGTGACCATCAACTTAATATAGACTGGCATATGCATAGGATGTTATATATAAACCTAATCATAATCACAAACCAAAAATTGCTAACAGGGAAAAAAGGAGAGAGAGAAAGGAATCACTAAAGAAAGCCAATAAACCATGAGAGCAAGTAAAGAAAGGAACAGAGAAGAACTACAAAAGCAACCATAAAACAAGTAACAAAATGGCAGTAAGTACATCCCTATCAATAATTGTTTTAAAAATAAATGAACTAAAGACTCCAATCAAAAGACATAGGATGACAGAATGGATAAAAAACCAAGACCCATCTATATGCTGCCTACAAGAGACTTATTTCAGACTTAAAGATACATGCAGATTGAAAGTGAAGGGATGGAACAGCATTTATCATGCAATAGAAATAGAAATAAAAAAGAAAGCTAAGGTAGCAATACTTATATCAGACAAAATAGACTTTTTTTTAAGATTTTATTTATTTATTTGACAGAGAGAGAAAGAGATCACAAGTAGGCAGAGGCAGGCAGAGAGAGGAGGAAGCATCCTCCCCGCTGAGCAGGCAGCCCGATGCAGGCCTCGATTCCAGGACCCTGAGATCATGACCTGAGCCGAAGGCAGAGGCTTTAACCCACTGAGCCACCCAGGCACCCCAAAATAGACTTTAAAACAAAGACTGTAACAAGAGACAAATAAGGACACTACATAATCAAGAAGGGAACAATCCAACAAGAACATAAAAAAATTGTAAATATGTATGCACCCAACATGGGAGCACCCAAATACAAAAGCACCCTAATAACAAACATGAAGGAAGTTTTATTGATAGTAACGCAATTATAGTAGGGGACTTTCACACTCCATCTCCATCAAAGAATAAATCACCCAAATAAAAAATCAACAAGGAAATAGTGGCTTTGAATGACACATTGGACTAGATGGATCTAAGAGATATAGTCAGAACATACCATCCTAAAACAGCAGAATACACGTATCTTTTCAAGGGCATATGGAACATTAATAAAAAAAATTGAAGTCATTCATACAATGCATCTTTTCTGACCCCAATGCTATGAAACTAAAAATCAACCACAAGAAAAAGTCTAGAAAGAACACAAATACATGGGGCTTAAATAACATGCTACTAAACAATGAAGGGGTCAACCAAGAAATCAAAGAGGAGATCGAAAAATATATGGAGACAAATGAAAAATGAAACCCCAGCAGTCCAAAATGTTGAAGATAGAGCCAAAGGTGTTCTAAGAGGGAAGTTTATAGCAATACAGGCCTACCTCAAGAAATAAACAAACAAAAAAACCTCAAACAACCTAACTCTATACCTAAAGGAGCTAGAACAAAGGAGAACAAACAAAACCCAAAGCCAGTGGATGGAAGGAAATAATAAAGAGTAGAGCAGAAATAAAATAGAAAATAAAATAATTAATTAAATAGATAAATAAAATCAGGAGCTGGTTCTTTAACAAGATCAATAAAATTGATAAACTTTTAGCCAGACAAAACCAACCAACAACAAACAAACAAACAAACCAAAAAAAAAAAAAAAATCCAGAAAAAAAGAGGGAAGACTCAAACAAAAGCAGAAATGAAAGAGAATAACCAATATCACAGAAATACAAAGGATTATAAAAGATTATGAAAAAATACATGCCAACAAATTGGACAACCTAGAAAAAATGTATAGATTCATATAAACATATCTTACCAAAACTGAAGCAGGAAGAAATAGAAAAGTTGAACAGACTGATTACCATTAATTAAATTGAATCAGTAAACATAAAACTCCTAACAAAGTCCAGGACCAGATGGCTTTACCAGTGAATTTTACCAAGCATTTAAATAAGAGTTAATACTTATTCTTCTCAAATTATCCCAAAAAGAAGAAAAAGCTTTCAAATTCATTCTATGAGGCTAGTATTACCCAGATACCTAAACCAGATAAAGACACTCAAATTAAAAAAGAGAGAGAGAACTACAGGCCAGTATCTTTGATAAATATAGATACAAAAGTCTCAACAAAATATTACCAAGCTGAATCCAACAATGCATTAAAAAAAATCATTCACCACAATCAATGGGGATTTATTACTGGGAAGCATGAGTGGTTCAATACTTGTAAATCAATCAATCTGATATATCACATCAATAAAAGAAAGGATAAAAACCATGTGATCATTTCAATATACACAGAAAAAGCATTTGACAAAGTACAACATCAATTCATGATAAAAACCCTCAACAAAATAGGCCTAGAGGGAACATACCTCAACATACTAAGGGCTTTATATGAAAAACCCACAATGAACATTTTACACTCATTGGTAAAAACCTGAGAGCTTTTCCCCTAAGATGAGGAACAAGACAAGAATATCCATTCTCACCACTTCCATTCAACATAGTTCTAGAAGTCCTAGCTATAGTGATCAGACAAGAAAAAAGAAGTAAAAAGCATCCAAATTGGTAAGGAAGAATGAAACTTCCACTATACACAGATGATATGATAGTATATATAGAAAACTCATAAGACTCCACTCAAAAACTACTAGGACTGAAATGAATTCAGTAAGGTCAGTTGATATAAAATCATTATATGAAAATCCATTACTTTTCCATACACTAATAATGAAGTAGCAGAAAAAGAAACTGAGAAAACGACCTCATTTAAAATTGCACCAAAAATAATAAAATATATAAGAATGAACTGAACCAAGGAGACATAAACTCTGAAAATTTTAAAACATTGATGAAAGAAATTGAAAATGATATAAAGAAATGGAAAGATAGTTCATTCCCATGGATTTTAAGAACAGGTATTGCTAAAATGTCCACAATACTCAAATAGACATTTTTTCCAAAGAGGACATACAGATAGTAACAGACACATGAAAAAATGCTCAACATCACTCAATATCAGGGAAATGCAAACCAAAACTACAATGAGATATCAACTCATACCTGTCAGAATGGATAAAATCAGTAAGAAACAACAGATGTTAGCAATGATGCAGAGAAAGGGAAACCCTCTTACACCATAGGTGGGAATGCAAACTGGTACAGCTACTCTGGAAAACAGTATGGAGGTTCCTCAAAAAGTTATAAAATAGAACTACTCTATAACCCAGAAATCACACTACTAGACATTTACCTGAAGAATACAAAAATACCAATTTGAAGGGATAAGTACACCCTGATGTTTATTGTAGCATTATCAACAATAGCCAAAATATGGAAAGAGCCTAAATGTCCATCCACTAATGAATGGATAAGAAGTTGTGGTATATATATTCAGTGGAATATTACTCAGCCACAAAAAATGAATGAAATCTTGCCATTTGCAATGACATGGAAAGAGCTAGAATGTATTATGTTAAGCAAAATAAATCAGTCAGAGAAACACAAATACCCTATGATTTCACTCATATGTAGAATTTAAGAAAAGAAACAGATGGACACGGGGGGGGAGTTATACCATATAATAGACTCTTTACTATAGAGAACAAACTGACAATTGCCCAAGGGGAGGTGTTGAGGGGATGGATCCAATGGGTGATGGTTATTAAAGAAGCCACTTGTGATGAGCACTGGGTGTTGTGTGTAAGTGATGAATCACTAAATTCTATTCCTGAAACTAATATTACACTGCATGTTAACTAACTGTAACTTAAAACTTGAAACTAAAAAATATTCTCATTGCAAACCAGTGAAACATATACTGTTGACCTCATTTAAGAATAAAATGCCAATAAAAAATAATATGTCCAACTACCCAAAGTAAACTACAGATTTGTTGTCTCTAACCATAAAGAACAAACAGATGGTTACCAAACGGGAGGTAGGGGGATGGGTAAAATAGGTGAAGGGGATTAAGAGTAAACTTATTGTGATGAGCACTGAGTACTGTATAGAATTGTTCAATCACTATATTGTACACCTGAAATGAATATAACACTGTATGTTGATTATAATGGATTTTTTTAAAAGAACAATAGAAAGGGCATAGGTCATTAAATATCATAGTCACATTAAAATGGCAGAGTCTCAATTTAAAACAGTGTGAAATTACATGCTTAATTCAAATTTCAACATTCAATATTGAATATTTTGAAGATTCAATATTCCTTAAGGTTGCCTGCTAAAAGAGGAAGAAGTACAAGATTTTGCTTCAGAATAAACATTTCCTTATTTGTATAATAATGACAAAAAATTTCATTCATCACACGATTTCTGAGAGATATTCTGGTGGCAGTTTTCTCACTTCATCACATTTGGGCAGTGTTAGCACTCGTATTTCTTTGTTTTCTAACATGTGTTTTTCTTTACTGCCATATCATCGACAAAGTCAGATTCCAGATTTCCTGTGTTACTTCTTGACTTTCTAAGATAAAGTCAAATTTTTAATTAGTTTACATTTCACTCAATGGTGACTGTAAAAATAGAGAAGTTCAGGCAGAAAAATGAGCGATTAAATACTTAAAATGTCAATTTATCATCTATATTACATACATAAAGAATATTTTGACTCCAAATGTAACCAAATAATGTCCTAAAGATTGGAGCTTTTCAGACAATACACTATCATTTTCTGAACTATATATTATCAAAATAAAACAGGATGGCATAGTTTACACTGTAACACAGAGCATTCAGCTTCTGGGAGAAGCAGCTTTGTTTATTGTTGTTCAATAACATCACTGGGTTCTGAGAAAAATTCATAAAGTTGTGCATTGCTGACATCTAACTCCAAATTCTCTCTATAGAATGCCCAGTGGTACTTAGGCAGAAAATACATGTACTTCTAGACATATTTTTTAATAGCAGCTGCACGTTGTATGATAATCACAACTTTAAAAAGGAATAGACATGGAAGAGATTAAAGAGAAAATGTGCTGCAGGTACATGTACTCTATACATATTCCACATATAAAGAGTATGCTCTCCTCTTTTTCACTTAAATGTGTCACTTCCTTAGTTTAGGAACTCTTTTTCTTTTTCCTGGATTATCAAAACATAATGGTTCTACTGCCGCCAAATCACCTCCCCAGCTCACTGCAATGTTATTTTTGCAGTCACTCCCATCAAAAGGTAGGATCCATTTTCCTAACCATTAATCCAGCTTTACCTTTTGATTTGTCTTATCCAGTAGAAAACCGTGAAACTGACATTTTCTAGCCTCAGGCAGCCTTGCAGTTTTTAGTTCTCTCAGAGACCTGCCCAGTCACCATAAAATACGTATACACAAGCCTAATGGATGAGAAGAGAGCCTTGTAAACTACTCTCCAGTCCCCAGTCTGTCATTCCAAGCAAAATTCAGTCAACTCTCAACAACAGAAGACTCTTTTCTAAACCTGCAACTGAACCCAGGTAGATGAGAAGTCCCAGAGAGTCCAGAAGAATCACTTAATTGAGTCAGTGCATAGATTCACAAGCTAAACAATGAACTGTTTGTTTTCCTGTGGTGTTTTATTTTGTTGTTGTTTTTGTTTGTTTTGTTTTGTTTTAGCTATTCAGTTTGGGTGTTGTTTGCTAGGCAGCAGTAGCTAACTGAACTGGTGCAGTTACATTTTTTTACCTCCAAAAATTCTATAACAATGCCAATCAACACAATTAAACCTCAGCATTTTCCCTCCAACAAAGCCATTCCTCTTTGAGCCTTTTCAGCCTTATATTCCTATTTCACCCTGTACTTAAGTGATGAAGAATAGAATACTGTAATATTCAAAGGCCCTTAAACTGACAGATTTACCGTCACAAATTCCCAAATGCTTAGGTAGCTTATAACTTCTCAACATTTATTACATGCTAAGAGCAGTAAAGACTCAAGTACATAATGTTTAGCTCCAGAAAAAGACCACTAGATTTAGGATTCTGAGTCCATACAACTTGAATTCAGCTGGGTCTGGGCTTTGTTGCAACTTTATTCAATTCAGATCACCATTGGCTTCAGATGATTTGAAGGAAACATGAGACTTTTCCTTTGCCTTCAGCAGAAATTGAAATCTGAGCAATGATGAGACTCAAGCAATCTCTTTTGTTTTATAGCTTAGTGACCAGCTTTTCAAATTGCTCTAATGCCTAGCAATCACCTGTTTTTGGAGGGCCATGAGGATTTTTTACTCTCCAGGCTTGCTCAGCTACCTTACTCTCTGTAAGGCTTGCAATACCCTAGAATAGTTCATTCATCAGCATTTGGAGGGTCCTGCCTTGCTTTTGCAGAAGGGCCCGCATACCCAGGAGAAGTATCACTCAAATTTCCCTTTCCCCTCCCAGTCTTCAGCATAATACTGCATTATGCTATATGACAACTCATGGGAAAGAATAAACAAGTAGATGCAGACTCAGGCTGTGACTAGGCTCTTCAGGCTAAAAGTTTCTGAAGGTTCAGCTAGTTTCTCCTTACACTAGGATATGGTAAATTTCCACTTTTTCTAGGACTTCACCAGGTATGAAAAGTAATCATGCATCCCTGTGCTCCCATAAAGGGCTTCTTACTTAGAATTTAGTTCATTACCATTTCTTTTCATCTTTATCTCTCAGATGGGTTAAAGCAAAACAACAACAACCATTATAATATCTGTAGTCATGCAGATTATTTTGTTCAGGCAAGAGTGACATCTCTTGCAACTTTCCACATTCTAATTAGAAGCTCAAGTCTGTCTTCATGGATTTTTGTTCACTATTTATGATAGAGATGCTCAATTAGCAGCTATCTACTTGGGAATATACATAGGAATATTATCCCCTAACAATTTTTTTTCCTAGCCTGGTCTATAATGTTTTACACAGGTAAACCTAAAAGTGTTTCTTCCATTGATTCAATCATATTAGAAATGCAAGTATTAGGCTTAAATGTCAGTATCTGAGATTGGTCAATGTTTTTTATTCTAATGATTCAATAAATTGACAAACTCTTATTAATATATTAATGTGTTAAATATAATCATAGTTAAACTGTATAATTAGAGACTACAGTATAACCAAATAGAGTAAAACTGAGCTTAGCAGTGTAAAATTAATCAAAGTTATAGAAGAAAAGTAGAATGTGCTTTTAAAAAACTCTGGGAGAATGAACAGAAACTAGAAATATTACTGAAATTGGGACTAACGGTCATAAGTAGTTTAAATAATTCTCAGTAAATGAAAATGATCCATTAAGAACCATTGCGTGGATCTAAGCCTGAAAAAATATCGTACAATGTCTATCACCTTATTATTATTGTGATTTCATTCCTGCTATTCTCATCTTCATTCATTTTGTTCCAGCTACACTAGCATTTTCCCCTGTCTCAAACAATCTAAATGTAGCTACTATCTTAGGATGTTTTCACTGACTCTTACTCTGCCTAGAACATTTTTCCCTTCAGTGTGACTATGACTTCTCAGCAAGTTTTCTCCTTAGGTCTTTGCTCTAATGACACAATCTTTGATGACCATATTTAAAACTGCAATTGTCATCCCAGTATGTCATATAGTATCCAGTATGTCACATATTTATTTTGGTCTTTACTTGATTTATTTTTCTCCAGGGGACTTACTACCATCTAATATATTATACATTTTTCTGATTTATTCCTTTTTAAATTACCCCCCATCCCTACCACCACCACTGCCACCTCTCTACCACTACTACGCACACTTGACCATAAACTGTAAAAAGGCTGAACGGAATTTTTTATTTGTTTTTTTCACAGGTGCCCTCTGGGGCCCATAATAATGTCTGGCCTACAGGAAATTGAATGAGGAAGAAAAGGAGGGAGGGAGGGAAAGGAGGAAGGAAGGAAGGAAGGAAAAAAGGAAGGAAGGAAAAAAGGAAAGAAAGAAAAAGAGGAACATAGAGATATCAGATATGGATCAGATTACTTAGATTAGAAATCTCAGCTCTCTTGATTATTATAACTCCTGATTTCTTGACCCCTATGAATTATGAATATTAATTTTATAGTTTTTGAGAGGTTTTAACAACTACTTCATAAAATTCTTATAATACTTAAATAAGATAAAACAGATATTAGAGTTTCTAGAAAATGAAGATCTTGAACACTTGATGAAACACTTTTTTTTTTTTACATACATTTTAAAACTGGGCCAACACAACATTGGAAGAAAAAAAAAACAAAATTGGAGGATTAAGGATTGATGTTACCCAAATTCAAGACTCACTATAAAACTACAGTGATCAAGACAGTATAATATTGTTGAATAACTAGATCAATAGAATAGAATAGAATAGAATAGGGATCTGATAAATAGACCCACATAAATATATTCTATCTTTGAAAAGGGGACAATGACAAGACAGTGGAGCAAAGACTGTGTTTTCAATTAATGGTGCTTGGACAAATGGACATCAAGGAAGGAAGGAGGGAGGGAAGGAAGGAAGGAAAGAAGGAAGGATGGATGGAAGGAAGGAAGGAAAGAAGGGAGGGAGGGAGGAGGGAAGGAAGGAGAAAGAAAGAGAGAGAAAAGAAAGAAAGAAAGAGAAAAAGAAGAAGGGCCAGGAGGAAGGAAGGAAGGAAAGGAAAAGGAAAAAGAAAAAGTAGAAGGAAGGAAGGAAGAAAGGGAGGGAGGGAGGGGCAAAGAAAAGAAAAACTTAGACCTTACATTCTTTACAAAAATTAACTCAAAATGAATCAAAGACCTAAATATAAAATGCAAAACTCTAGAACTTCTAGAATGTAACATAGAAGAAAACCTAGATGAATATAGCAATTAGTTTTTAGATACAACACCAAAGGCACAATCAATGAAAGGATAGCAATCCAGACTGAGAAACAACAGAATGCATCAGAGGTTGGAAAGTTGGCAAATTATAACTCACAGCCAAATCTGACCTGTGGCCTGTTTTATAACAGACACTGTATGTAGCCCACAAAGCCTAAAATATATATTCTGTGGCCACTCACAGAAAATGTTTACTGACCCATAGAGGAGAAAAATAAAGCCAACCAAATTTGTAATTGGAATCTGAAACAGAAAAAAATAAGATAATAGGAAAGAAGCAGTTTTGAGGCACCAATGGCTGAGCACATAAAAGAACAGAAAGTCAGGGTGAGGGGTCGTGGATGGTAGGGAGGGAAAAATAATGAAATAAGATGAGATGGGGAAGGAGACAAACCATAAGGGACTCCTAATCTCACAAAACAAACTGAGGGTTACTGCGCGGTGGGAGGGTAGGGATAGGGTGGATGGGTTATGGACATTGGGGAGGGTTTGTGCTTTGGTAGATGCTGTGAAAGATGTAAGCCGGATGATTCACAGACCTGTACCCCTTGGGCAAAGAATAAATAAATAAATAAATAAATAAATAAATAAAAGATTTTATGATATGCTTTTAAAAAAATAAATAAAAGAACAGAAAAGGTAAAGGCAAATTTTTTAAATCAGGGGAAAAAACAAAAACCTAACCACCTTCAATGGAGCAACATTTGGACTGCCCACTGGTTTTGGAAACATTGGTTTTTAGAAGGAAATGTATTAATTCAGCAGAGTTGCCTCCAACAGATGTTCACCCAAGGAGATAGTAAAAAGATGTTGCTTAGACAAAAGAAATAAGATCTCAGAAAGAAGTTCAGAGACTGAGGATTAAATGAAAGCAATAGAAATGTTAAAAATGTCACTACATTGAAATAAATATGAGATTTAAAAATAAATATTTCTTGCAGGTTTGAAATATTCATAGAATTTAAATTGTCAACGATAACACATAGGTATAAAGAGGTTAAGTGGTGTTAATGAAGTCTAAGACCTCTGCATTTGGGGGAAAAAGATACAAATATAACATCATAAAAGCCTTGAGAAATCAAGTTTACAGGTCTCAGTTTCTAGGGTAACTGAAAGAATATTAAGAGTCTATAATGGCTAAACTTACAGAGAGGTAAGGTGGAATAATAAATAATAATCAAAAAGAAAGGAAGAAAGAAAAGGAGAGGAAGAAGAAAGCAATTTAAAGTAAGCAGTATAATAAATTTAAACTGAAAAAGTAATTATTTTATAATAAATGTTGTAGCAGAAAGACAGTAATTATACACCTGAATAAAACCCAACTACATGCTGCTTGCAAAGGATCCTGAAAACAGGTATGTAAGTCATTTGAAAGAAAAACAATGGAAAAAAATTTTAATGGATACTTTAAAACAAATTTCATATAGCTATATTACTATCAAACAAAATTGGACTAGCGTAAAAAACATTATTGTATACACCTAATAACATTGTCCAACATGATAAAGCAAAAGGTGAGAGAACTAAAAGTAAAAACAAGCAAATCACAAAAATATTTTGACAAACTTTCTCAGTAACTAATAGAACAAAGAGAAAAAAATCAGGAAGGATTAATCTATTTAAATAAGAAGACTAGTATGACCTAATCAAATTATATAAGACAGGGCACTAAACAAATTCAGCATACACATTCTTTTCAAATGCATATGGAACATTTATCAACTTTCAGCATACATGAGCTTTAAAAAAACCCCCAAGAAATGTCAAAGGTTTAAACTCATGCTTTTTGACAAAAATGGAAGTAAGATAGATACTAAGAACAAAAGGTAAAAAGCAGAAAATCCCCAGGTATTTGGAAATTAAACCAAAAATGTACCTCCTATTATCAGGTTAGAAATCACTAAGGAAATTAGAAAATACTTGAAGATAAAAAAATACAATAAATACAAATGTGTAGAATGTAGCTTAAGCTGTGTGTAGAGGGATATTTATAGCCTTAAATTCCTATCTTCAAGCAAGATATGCTAAAAAAGCAGTTATCTTGGAATCATCTCTAGAAATTAAAAGAAACACAGCAATTTTAACCCAAATAAAGTGTAATACATAAGAAAAATAAGTCAAAAATTAAAAAAATAATAATAATAAGGCTCAATTAGGGCACTTGGGTGGCTCTGTCATTTAAGCATCTGACTTCTTGATTTTGGCTCAGGTCATGATCTCAGGGTCATGAGAAGGAGCCCACATCCCATTCCACACTGGACATGGAGCCTGCTTAAGATTCTCTCTCTCCTCCTTTTGCCCCTCCCCACCCCACTTATGCATGCTCTCTCTCACTTTTTTTTTTTTAAGATTTTTTAATTTATTTATTTCACAGAGGGAGAGAGATCACAAGGAGGCAGAGAGGCAGGCAGAGAGAGAGAGGAGGAAGCAGGCTCCCCACTGAGCAGAGAGTCCGATGCGGGCCTCGATCCCAGGACCCCGAGATCATGACCTGAGCCGAAAGCAGAGGCTTTAACCCACTGAGCCACCCAGGCGCCCATCACTTAATAAAATAATAAAATAAAATAAAATGAAATGAAATAAGGCTCAACAAAATCAAAAGGTTTTTAAAAAGTAAGAAAATAGGTACAACTACTTAAGAAAAGTTAAACATACACCTACTCTCTGATCCAGCAATTTTACTTTCAGATTTTTGCCCAAAATGAAAATATAGGCCCACCAAAAAAAAAAAAGTGTTTAAAAATGTTTGTAGTAACTTTATTCAAAATAGCCCCAAACTGGTAACAACCCTAATATCCTTCAACAGAAGATAGGATAAACAATGAAATGCAACATAGCAACAAACATAAACAAACTATTGCTACACACAACATAGATAAATCTCACAGCAGTATGTTGAGCAAAGGAAAGCCAACACAAAGGAGTGCACACAGTATAAATCTAATTATATGAAGCTCTACAGTAGGCAAAAACAGCCATGTTGATGGGAATCAACCTCTTGAAAATTAAACTGCCCTCTGAGATGGAAATGAAATGGAAAGTAAATGAGGGAACTTTCTGGAGTGAATGGAAATGTTTTATGTCGTTTTTGGGGGGCTAGTTACATGTAGATAAACATTTTTTCAGAACTCACTGAACTTTTATGTTCATATATAAATTTTATGTTAACTGTGTGTTATATATATATATATAACTTACAAATACAAATTTAGAATGGTATATTGAAATAATACCAGATATTGAAATAATTAGAATAGCTGGTCCAATCTCCTATTCCCAGATTTGCAATCTGGCAATTGAGATATACATTAGAGAAAACAGGGTCCAAACAGAGCTGTAACCGAAGTCTAAATAATGATCCTAATTTTAATTTTGTGGATAGATAGTGGAAATGGAAAATAGAGCAAGAGCTTTTAAGCCTTTAATAATACTAAAAAATAAATAATGGAGGAACGTGATTATGATTCAATAGGTTATTAATGGGCATAATGGCATGAAAAAATTTTGAATAGCAAATTAATCACAAATAATGCTAATTTGATAAAATTAGCATTCAAAATCTTATAAGATTTGAAAGGAAACAATATAATATTGTAGATTATTCAAAAGCATTTGAAAAGAGTTTCCAATTAATTGTATTTAAAACCAGATAAAGTCACAGTCCAATAGTGGTATATACAATGATTATGATTTAAACTTACTAATGAATAAAATCAGGAAAGACAACAAATGAAAACTTGCAGAGTATTAAAAAAAAAATCCCAGTAACTTGTGACTAACAATAAAGCCTCAAAATTCCATAAAAATACGAATGAATACATGGAAATGATGACCAGGCTAATTTTGTGCTAGACTAAGTAAAGCTTCTGATTTATGAAAACCAGATATTTTAATAAAAACATGATGCCTTAATAACACTAATAAACCTGAATGTTCCAATTAGTCCCATAAAAATGTATAAATCCAAAACTAATAGACATGCAAGTAGAAAATTTTACAAAAAATAAAAAATAAAAAGGAAGATTTCATCCAATTTTAACTTGTAAAAGCTATAATGCAAAGAAATAAGATAGGATGTAGATAAAAACACAATATATGGGGCGCCTGGGTGGCTCAGCGGGTTAAAGCCTCTGCCTTCAGCTCAGGTCATGATCTCAGAGTCCTGGGATGGAGGCCCGCATCAGGCTCCCTGCTCAGCAGGGAGCCTGCTTCCTCCTCTCTCTCTCTTCCTGCCTCTGCCTACTTGTGATATCTCTCTCTCTCTCTATCAAATAAATAAATAAAATCTTAAAAAAATATATATGAGATCAGGTATCTAGTAAACTCTTTTCACTCTAAACTATGTACCATTTCTTAAAATGTCCATGATTCATTTCCCTAAACTTACAATAAAATTCAAGAAAAAAATACATGATAAAAATAACCAACTTATTAGCCATGGTTTTTGAAATTTTACCTAATGGAGATACCTCCAAAAAATCAGTATCTGGGACAAATTTTTATTCATATATAATGAGAATTCAAAACTGTAAGTTAAAAGCATTACTTAGTGAAAAGCAACCTTAGAAAAACTGAATAATAACTTGAGGAACGGTAAGCATAGGCAAGGCAGATTACGTTAATAACACTATGCACCCTGATAAACTTTACATAAAATCAAACACTTGTAGATCTATGTAAAAACACTCATAAGAGATAAGGAGTATTTGTTATGCATGTGGAACAATTATGAATTTCCTAGCTTTTAAATCACAAAATAAATCATAAAAAAGTGACAAAAGTAAACATAAAAACTTTTCAAACTTTGGTCTTGTAAAAAATAAAAATAGGAAGGTAATAAGATATGTAATAGTTTAAACATTTATCAGAAAAAGTGGAGGTTCCATAGTTTGGCTATTGTGGACATTGCTGCTATAAACATTCGGGTGCACGTGCCCCTGAGGAACACTACCTTTGTGTCTTTAGGATAAATACCCAGTAGTGCGATTGCTGGGTCGTAGGGTAGCTCCATTTTCAACTTTTTGAGGAATCTCCATACTGTTTTCCAGAGTGGCTGCACCAGTTTGCATTCCCACCAACAGTGTAGGAGGGTTCCCCTTTCTCCGCAACCTCGCCAACATCTGTCATTTCCTGACTTGTTGATTTTAGCCATTCTGACTGGTGTANATATAAATATATGAAAGGTTATGGGAATTTATACAAAAAGAAATAAAATTAGTAGAGTAAAAATTACACCAATATTCTTTCTTGCAAGTTATCAAAGAATTGCCAAAGAGCACCTGGAATAGTGAGCAAAAATTTTATAAGAAACCAAACATAAATGACCATACTGAGTGGCTATCATAGATGTCATGAAATTGGCATTTTCATTCAGAGCTGGTGGGATTATAATTTTATACAGACTCTTTGGAAATTATTATGAGAACTTGAAGCAAATGTCTTATAATGTACATGCCTTTTCTTAGTCATTCTGATTCTAGGATTTTACCCTAAGGAAATAATTCAATATAGTTTCAGATAGTATGCATGAAAACATTTGCTGCATCATTATCAGTAATACTAAAAAAAAGTCCAAACTTTGAGGACACATTAAATAGAACCTGGTACATCAAAATGGTAAAATTATCAAAAGCCCTTAAAAGAAAAACCATGGCTACTATTCATAATTATTAAGACCAAAATTTTAAGTAAAAAAAGAGATCTATAACATGTAATATACACTATGAGACCGATTATGTAAAAATGTTTTATGAATGTGGAAGAAAATATACATGAATGGAAACAGTGGTAGATTTATGGCTGATGTTTTAAAGTTGCTATTCCTTGAGAATTTGTCTTTAAACAAATGGTTGTATTTAGTCAATATAATGTCATTTACAAGAATAAATTAATGAGCCAACTTTTATTATACTCTATCACTGCAAACTTACAAAGTACAGAACAATGAACAGGAAGGAAAGTAGGATAGAGAAAATCATTGACCTTCTCCTTATGGAAGAGTAAACTGTCCTTCAAGATAAAAGGGGAAGAAAGGGAAACTATTGTGCATTAACCAAGTCACTTTGCCAATGTCTGCCAAAGAAATGAGATAGGAAAAAGGCACAGTCCTCACTGACCTTCCAGATACCTGTGACACGGTATAACTTTGAGGCCTCAAATAAAAACTGCAGTCTATTGTACCTGACAGCAAGCTTTGCACTTTCATTATGCATATAATATCTAATAGATCTTTTGAAATCATTACCTGTCAAGAGGGGAAAAGGAAGGCAGAGGAAAAACCTTGAAGAATAGAATTTGTCAAGGGTCAAAGTAAATGGCAATATACTTTAATAAGCAATAAGCTCCACATTAACTCTGCGTGGCCTATACACTCAGTGGACTGTGGTATCATATACTGAAATGCAGAATAACTTCTTAGTGGCCCAAAATACCCTTCTGCAAAATCTTTCTATTTATCGGTTTATATGTTGTCCAAAAAAAAAAAAGTTAATGCCATTATTAACCTAAATAACTGCTAATTGGGAAGATAAATTTTTAAGCAACCAAAACCTTAAGTTGTGTTACATATTGATGATTTTTATATTATTTACATTACTGTCTCATCATATTTATAGTAACACTGAGAAGTAATCTTGTGTTTTTCATCTTTTTAGCACTCAGTATCTAAATAATGTATGCATGCCAAGGTTATATCCACAGAATAGATGTCATAAAATTCAAATTTTACTTGCTAACAATGAGGGAAACAATAGTTTTCAGGTAAATGGCTCTTATCACTGTATGCCAGTAAAACAGAAACTGCCTTTTCACAATCCTGGATCTAATAACATGGAAAATAATCATTCCCTCTTCTCCCAAACATCCCATGGATCACAACATGGTGGCAGTGAATGACATAAGAATAGACTAACGCAAGTCCAATTACTCAGATTCTAGTTTGTGCTCTACCGTAAAACACTTGCCAACTTCTCTAAGTCTTTGCAACTAATTTTCTCATTGTATAAAAAAAAGAGTAAACCTCAATACAAAAGATGGTCTCCATAGCTACTGCCAATATTAGCGCCCTAATTCTATTTGGAAGCTAGAGAAAATTTTCCCCTTTTTCTCAATAATGCAAAGAACTAAAATCACTACGTTGGTGGCTACCACAACATGTTTAAACAGTTTGGCAGGTTGTTAAAGCCATGCATTTAACAAACTTCTAATGACACCTACTACAGAAAAACAAAATCTCCCTCTTCCTCACACTATGAAATCTACTATGAAAACTGCCCCTGCTAGTAGCTTGCAATGGGCCTAAGGACAAAAGTACGGATTTCACCACCAACATTTTTCTTTAATCTTAAAAGAGGATAAAGTGACTTTCAGGGATTTGTTCCTTCAGGTTATGCAGTCTAGCAGAACGCTGTAAGTTTCAGAGCACAGTGTATGGTATATAGTGGATTAATTGTCCTTTTGCAGAACCATTTATGACCCAAGGTCCTACTTTATTAGTGCATTCAGTATTACCTCCTGAGATTCTAAACAGAGCATACTGGTAAGGGAGACAAGCAATCCTAATATTAATTAAAATTCAAGTGAATTTTATAGGAAAAAGGGCTTTACTGAGATACCTTAAAGATTTAGACTCTATGGAACATATTTTATTTTGAGGCTTCAAAGATGAACTTTCAGAACACAGGTTTTAAGAAGATAAGGCATTGCTCACTGGATTCAGGTGTCAATTTTAGGTTCTACAAATGTCCAACAATTCATTGGCAGTTAGTTTCAACTCTAATGCATACCAATACTCTAATAATTCCTACAATTGTGTGTATATATTTTTAAGTTTCTTTTATCCTAAAGTAAATAGACATCCAACTGTCATTTCAAAATGAAATAGCCTTAGGCCCACTTGTTATACAATTTAAAGCTAATGATTTGACTTTTAGTTACAGATCTGATTTGACTTTGGATTTGGTGAAGTATTTCCTTATCCTTTTATTTCTCTGTGTTATGGAAGTCCCAGTTTTCCACCATCTCTGCTAGAAAGTCTCCGAATCATTACCACTTTTGCCTTTTAATTCCCTTATTAATTCAAAATAAATTCAACTCATTTCACTTTATTAATTCAGTATTAACTCAATTTGTATTTACTATGTAACAAATTCAATAGCCAGTGACACACTAAAGAAACTAAGACTTAAAGAGAATTCTATTCTCTAAAAATATTCAGGCTTGCAGTTTCCCTTGCAATCTTTGTATAAATGCAAGATGGAATGGCAAAACAGGAGAAAATACATTTTCAACATTGTGCGTTATTTGTGTAAATACTGTATAAATCGCCTATCAGTGTTCTGAACTGCCATCTTACCAACATCTCCTACATTTAAATTGTTTCCATTTTTTCCCCAATTAATTTACCATTGTTTTAGATTGCATACCTTTATATTCCAACTTATCTACCTTTGTATATATTTCATATATGTGTTTGTGTGTGTGTGTGTGTGTATTTAGACTAGCACTGTCTGTATCATTAGACAGTGGCTCATATGTAATGTTATGTTCTGAGCTGACTCCCTGCCTATTCATCTCAGCAAATGCTAAATAACAGCAAGCAACACAATCAGGAAAATCAGCAGGAATTGTAAACACAATACACTAAAATCTGTATATGCTACAGTTCCCTGGGAAATGGACTTATCTTAACAGTTGTCTAAACTTAAAAGGGATAAAAATATTTTATCAACATGTTATAGAAAAGTAAATAGAGGTAGCTGTGTATGTTTATATTTGTATGTGTATATACATATGTATGTTTTTGCAATAGTGAACATTTTTTTAAATTTACACATGTAAAAAATTAACTAATTGGTGATGACCCCCCCCAAGGACTAGCTTACTTTAATAGTTGTACATCTCACAAAAGCTAATCTGGAAAGCACGGACTGGACACCTCTCATTGAGTCTTATTTCCGTTCTCTTTTAAGCACACTATGTCACTTACCATATACTTCCAAATTCATATAGGTCTAATGAAAAATTTTATAAACATACTTTTCTATGAAATCATCCAGTGTTAATTCACGCCTGAGAACTACTTAATTTGGTCTTTACCCATGGAAGAAATAAGCAGTCTGTTCTTTCAAGGTAGTATCTCTCAAAAACCTAAATACTCAAAAATTTTAGTTCATTTTGCAAGAAATATTATTCATATGATCAATATTTCAAAATATTTAAGGTGTGACACTCAGCTCCTATTGGCTTTACCTTGGGAACATCCAATTTTGTTTTAGTAACCACAGTTTCCGCTCATGGTCTACCATTCAGAAATTAGGATGCACCCCCAATTGTGGCAACATGTGGGTAGCACAGAGTCATGACCAACCACCAGATGGGATATCTGGATATTGGCAATAAGTCTTTATTTTCCTGGCTCCCAGCTGACAAACTCCATCTTGCTTCATATACTACTGACACAGAGCAGAAAATATAAGACAGTCCCGAAAACTAATGCAACAGACTGCCCATAAGGAAATTTTAAACGCTAAGGAGTTCAATGATTTTTCATTAAGTCTTAATTTTTTCCCTCAAGTAGCCTTATTGCTGTTGGTGAGGCTATTTTTACTCTTATTTGACAAGAAGGTTGAGGAGAAATAGAATTTGGGGAGTTGGAAAACCAACATTTTCACTCCCAACTAGTTGACTGTTAACCTGATGGGGAAGCTGCTAATATGATGTAGGTCATTATTTATCTTTATGAGCCTTTATTCACTCATATGTAAAGCTGTGATTAAAAACATTACTTGCACAAATATTAAGGACCTGAAATAACCTATAAAAAGTGTTTATCACAGTGCAAAGCACACAGTGGGTTCTTAATGAATGGGAGCTACTCATTATCTTGTGAGTGCGTTTTAGATCCTTGTTCCATATCAAATAGCTAGGAAAGTGGTTGGTAAATTTAAAGGGCAAGATAGCATATATGTTAGGCTTTGTAGGTCAAGAAAAAATAAGGATATTATACAGATACTTATATAATCATTTTAAATGAAACCATTTTAAAAATGTAAAAACCAATTTTAGCTCATTGCCTATTAAAAACAAAACAAAACAAAACAAAAAAACAGAGGGTGAGGCAGATCGGAGCCATCAGTTATCATGGCCCATCCCTGAACTATATGATTACGATTGAGAAAAGAAGTTAAACAACTCAGCTCATTTCCTGTTCTATTGGTTAAAAAAAAAAATTGCTTAGTCTCAGCTAAAATGAGGAATGATCTGGGAATTCCATCTATCAGTACTGGTATACTCCTTAGAATGAAATTGTATTTTATGAAACTAACCTCAATTGTCAAATACTTCCATCATCCAAAAAATTCTAGTACATGAAGTATACAAACCTCCATGGGAAAAACTCATGGCAAGGAAATAAGTGAAAAAAATTTTATGGAGTAAAACGGACCAAAAAAGTTTTCTTTGCCATTCAAAACCTAAATACGGCCTCATAAGTAGCAGAAGCACTGAGACTGAAATTTTCATTTCAAGGTATACTATAGCTAATACTGACTTGGTTATTCATTTATTATGCACTTACTATGTTCCACATCCTGTTTTAGGCCCAGAGGATATACCAATAAACCAACCAACCAGTCACCATCATTTTAAAGCATGCACTTTGACGAAGGAATACAGGCAATAAATAAACAATATGGTTCTTTAGAGGGTGATGAGTGCTATGAAGTGTTATGTCTTCAGTGTTCTGAAAATTAACAGAGCAAACAAGAAAGAAACTGCAGTGTGTGTGTGTGTGTGTTACATGGGACAGGGAAGTTGCAATTTTATATAAGGAACTTAGGGAAGATCTCCCAGCTAAGAAAAGAAGCTGAGGGAGGTAAAAACAAACAAACANCAGGGAAGTTGCAATTTTATATAGGGAACTTAGGGAAGATCTCCCAGCTAAGAAAAGAAGCTGAGGGAGGTAAAAACAAACAAACAAACAAACAAAAACAACAACAACAACAAAAAAACAATACCTCTGTAGTTACCTAGGGAAGGGTATTCTTGGCAGAGGTAAATAAAATAGGCTCTAATGCTGGTAGATGCCTGGCCTCAAAGAAAAACTGCACGGTGGCCTCTGACTGAGGCAGAAGGGAAATGGGGAAAGGGGAAGAATGTCATAAAAGGTTCTGCCTTGGAAGCCACTGTGAAATGGAAATTCTTTTAAGTTCTGAGAGAACCAGGAAGCCACCAGAGGGGTTGTAATAGAAGAGTGACATGATCTAATTTCCATTTTGACAAAATTCCTCAATAATTATTTGTTTTTGGGATTCTTTTTGGTATTTGACAATGAGTGTAAGTAAATTATATATCATAGTAAGAGATTTTCTTCAACTTGATAAGTATCATTTAATTTATTTAGCTTTATAGAATCATTTTTCCTTCAAAATAAGTTTTCAATAACCAAATTATCCATTTATCCATTTACTGTGAAAACCAATAAAGATATATTCAATATATGTTAGGTGTCAGATTGTGTGTGTGTCACCGACAATATAAGGATGGTTCAGATGTATTAAAAAGGCCTATAACCTACTGGGAAACTTTAATACAGAAGAAAATAAAACAGAGGAAAAAATACCAGTTATAATGAAGAGTAATCCAAATCATCATCAAGCCATAACACCTGCTGTATCTTATTTTATCACTAATTCTACTAACAATGCTAATCATGATGATGATAAATTAAATGGTCAACCAAAGAGCAAATGGGTGGCTTCTTGGGGAAATAATTTCTATTATTAAGTCTGTGTGATCCAAAGGACCTTATTCTCCATTTATATAAAAGAAGGTATACAATTTTTCCACCTGTACCTCCTCATGTCTTCAAACATTTTTAACTATTCTTGGTTCAATTTCATAAAAGTGTCTACTTTTCTAGAGGTTTGACAGTCTACCTAGAAAATGATAAGAATTCAAGATTTTTTTTGAGATTTCTATGAATCATTTGCTACCAACTAGGAGCAATCAAACTGCCACAAAATTAGAATTGGTAATCAAATAGCATAAAATCAGGTAGCAGTGTGGCCTGGATTTTCAGCGAGGCATATGAGAAGAGACACTGGATTAAACATAAAGAAGGACTTAATTGGGGATGACTGGGTGGCTCAGTCGTTAAGCGTCTGCCTTCCGCTCAGGTCATGATCCCAGGGTCCTGGGATCGAGCCCCGCATCAGGCTCCCTACTCGGCGGGGAGCCTGCTTCTCCCTTCTCCCTCTCCCCCTGCTTGTGTTCCCTCTCTCACTTCGTCTCTCTCTGTCAAATAAATAAATAAAATTTTTAAAAAAAGGACTTAATTGAAATGCTAGCTCTGTGACTTGCAGTTGCTTTTGGCATGTCCATTTTGTATCAAGCCAAATTTATTTATTGTCTTGTTTATTTCCTTTCTATCTAGGACAAAATTTTATCTCAAGGAAATTAAGTGACCTGACCATAAAGGAAGTCAGAACTACCGGGACTTCAGTGCAATTGAAGCCAGATGAAGAAGTACTTGAAATATTGGGTGATGGTTAACAACTGCAGTGCAGAAACAAACAGCATGAGCCCTGGGTGATAAAAATCAAGAGTGGTATAAATGGTGAAGACTGTCTAGGGTTCAGAGGATATAGAAACCACAACTAGAAGGACTGCTCCATAAAAACTTTACAGAGGAGGCTAATCATGCACAAGAAATGATCTTTGAAGGAAAGGTAAGGCTTCAAGAAATGGTAACAAGAAGGGCATTCCAAAAGAGCGAAACAGCCAGTGATCGTAGTTGGTAAAACATGGGGTATGAACACAGCATGGGAAGATGCCTACACTGAGCTGCAGTAGAGAGCTCAGAAAGAGTAAAAGGTAATAAACCATGTGGGAAAGATAGCTTGTAGCCAAATTACAGAGATTGCAAATAGATTTCTATGATTTCAAAATCCTGTTTCCAAGCCATGAAGTACTCACCTCACATTACAAGTTCCTGTTCTTGTATTTATGACTTCTTTTAGGCAATTACCCCACACTTGATTAGATGATATTCTATACTGAATTTTGGGGACAACCAATATAATGGATAAAGAGATAAAATTGTAATGAATATGGCCATGAGAATTTGTAATAATGATATTAAAACTTTGGATAATAAAAGCTTATCGCTTTTTTTTCTGTTAAAGCTTTTCGAGTAAAGAGCTTTTAGCTTAAAATTAGAATTATGGGCTACAGGTTACAGTTTGCTTTATACTATAATTTTTCTAACTAGCCATGTTTAAGCCGTGAACTTAAAAATGCTGTTTAAGCTCTCTTCTAAAGTTTATTTTGTAAACTTATAAATCGAATACTTCAGATGAAATATCCTGTGAGATCATGTTCAAATGGAATATTTTAAATTCTTCTTTTTAAAGATTTTATTTATTTACTTATTTTACAGAGGGAGGGAGAAAGAGAGAGAATGAGCAGGGGGAGCAGCAGAGGGAAAGGGAGAAGCAGGTTCCCTGCTGAACAAGGAGCCAGATGACAAGCTTGAACCCAGGATTCCAGGATCATGACCCAAGCCAAAGGCAGGTGCTTAACTGAGTCACCCAGGTGTCTCTATATTAAATTCCATTATTTTATTTTTAAGGAAAAATTACCACATGCAAATTAATTCTAATATCATAGGCCATGCCTAGACAACACCTTGAAAAGGTAAATCAATTTACCGTGAACTCTCTAATAAAACAATCACCCCTGTCATTTAAACAGTTTTCGGTCTGAACTGCTGAGAAAGGACACCACAAGGAATAATGGGAAAAGCGAGTATTTTACAAATCAGGTATGAGAGGTTGGACCTTAGTCTTAAAACTCTAGTAGCCTTGCATATATTACTTAAACTTGATGATTCTCGTTCTCTTTTGCACATAATGTGGTTAATAACTATACACACACACACACACACACAATGTTATGCATTATATATATTCTCTATACCTCTTTGCTTTTGAACCAGTGTCCTCAAACCTTTACTGCCTTTGCTCTTTGCCTTTTTTTGGCAGAAGCTGAACACTGGTGGATCATATTTTCCTTTGTGGATGACTTAACTCATCTATTTAGATTGATTTTGGTATTTTTGAAGAAAGAATTTATCTTACCCGTGCATCACATATCACAGAAACACAGTATGTTTGATCTGGAAAGCCAGTCTATTCCTCTCATTTTACACATGAGTAAATAGTCAGAAAAATTAAATGACTTTCTCAAGATTAAACAGTTGTAATATTTCCTCACTGATTCTACCCCAGGAGAGTATAGAGTCTTCTAGATAGCCATTGCATTTTAATTCAGTTTCCAAAATTTTACTCAAATCAGCCCTACTGGTTCACTGCAAGTTAACAATAAGAAAAAAAAATATTTAGAAACTTGTTCTTTCTCTCAAACAATGGAATCTTGAAGTTCAAAGTCATATTGTATTAAATAAAATATTGGTCACTTGGTAGAAAGTTTATGAAAGTAAAAAATTAAGCTTGAAATGATCCCTACTTACTTTATCTTAGTATTTAGTATACCAAGTCTGTGTCACAAGTTGAGCACAGATTGAGATCAGAAAACCTGAACAGATGTAACAAAATGGAAATATGTTTAAAAAAATCACAAAATATCACTTCTATGACACTAATAATGTTCTATATTTGCCTTTCTTTATATAGTCTCTTTATATAGTCAATTTCCTGAAAATAAGTTCTTTGTTTTCTGAAAGCCCATCTGCTCTTGATGTTTATATATTATCTAATGAGTTGACTATTACAATTTTCATCATACATCTCAGATTTATTAAAGATGCAAGTTTCAGCTTAGTTCTCTCTTCACGTAAACTTGCCTTGACCAACTCTAAACATAGTTAGCACCTATTAGAAGCCGATATCATTCTCTCTGCACACTCCCTAGACTCAGTGAGTAACAAAATAAAGTCTTTTAGCCAACTTCATATCAAAAAGGGAAAAGGTGAAATCAATGGAACAATAAAAACTGCAATCTCTTTTTGTCACATTTTATGACCTCATCACCAACAAACTCCACAAGGTCATCACTCCTTGTATTAGTGTCTTAACAGTCTGGGCACAATCACTGCTACCTTTTGAACTGACTTTTTTTTTTTTTTAACAATATTGCTTTTTGTTTGTTTTATTGGATGTTACTATAGGTTCTTCCCTTTTGTTTAAAATGAACCTCAAAAAAGAAAGTTTTCACAGTATGCAATAAATCCATTCAAGAAAGATACATGTGGTCCTCCAAAAATATCTTTCCAGGTAATTTCTGTTGCCTAGCCATATCAATTCTTTACAGTCAATTCAATATCGAACTAAAAGCAGGCAAAATTAATGTACTCGATACACAGCTGATCTCAATTCCTACTGTTACTTCTTGAAATGTAGAAGTACTTTCCTAGATGGAAAAAATAGTCCAATATATATGTGATGTTAGCATGGATATAGAAAATATTTGCTTTCAAGAAATAAAATTTTAAATGTATAATGAAAAGATTCATCCAGTTTGGTTAATATTGATTTGATTGTAGCCTCTAGTTCCTTGTTAAAGTATCAGAGCCAAGAAAGTTTTATTTTAATCCAAAGTCAAAATAATAACCTATGATGGCTTTTAAGCTTACTTAGATTATATTTATTGTAGAACTGAGTTTAATAATGACTTTAGGAACTTGTATTAAATGAAGTATTGGAAAGTTAGGTAGGAACTATCAGCTATACAGATCCTATGAATTTTGCTCATAAATGTTCTCTTTAAAGTAAGTACCAATATATTTTCTGTCTTCTCAATATCCTTCAGGAAACTTTGCATTCAATCCCTGAAGTCTCTCTTCTACTGTTTATCAGAATACTCTTTCCATGTGGTTGGTAGGAACATTTACATCTTCAGGCTTTACCCAGAAATTTTCGCCGACCTCTTCACATAACTGAATCCTGGATCTCATTCACAGTTTCTGTCTTTTAGGCAATTTTTAAATCCTTCCATCCTCTGTTTATCTCAGAGGCCAGACATCATCTGAATATTCACTTATCTCCTTATTGCCAATTTTAGGTCATTAATTTTGCCCCAACATGCCCATACACCTCCTATTTTGACTTGTTTGGTCACCACCTTACTTTGTATTTCTGTTCATAATTCTCACTATCAATATCTTACCAATTCCCTTAGTTCTACGAATAAACTGGTAAGCAGGAATAGTTATACTTTTCATTTTAAGCCTTCATTCTGAAATTAAGACATGCTTTTGAATAACTCACACAAATCCCCTAGTTACAAAGCTTCTCTTACTATTATATGAAAATAAGCGTCACCCTATCTCCTCTTCAGCTATCAGCTTTCAAGTCCAAAATGGACTTGAAATCAACTTTTCAAGTCTATTTGAACTTGACAAACTTGACTTGAAGTGGACCTGAAAAGGACAAAACAGACTTTTCAAGTTCAAAATCTTAAAGCTCTAATCTTTGCGCAGAGCTTCCCATTTTCCCTCTGTCTTACTTCCTTAATCCCAGCGCACCTGCTTCCTACTCCTTCAGAGTGATCTTGATCATTCTCTTTCTGTCAGTTTCAGAAGAGAAAGAAATGTGTTTTGTCCCTTTCTAAACTGAACTCAGATGTGAATGAGCTCTATCTTAATTACCCATGTGCCCCTGGGCAAGACATTTAGGTTCTTAAATTTTTAGTCTTCTCATCTGTGAAATGGGGTAATTAAAGTTCCATCAAATTAATTAATTAGTGGGTGGGGGATGGGTGAAATAGGTGAGGGGATTATGAGTACACTTAATCTTGATGAGCAGTGAGTAATACACGGAACTGACAAATCACTGTATTGTACACCTAAAACTAATATAACTCTTTAACTACAGCAAAACCAAAAAAATAATAAAAGGAAAAAAGAAAATAATTAAAACACATGAATGCTTAGCAAATTTCCTGGCATTTCAAGTATAATAAAATGCTGTGAATATTTATTTACCTCTTTTTTGTTATTTAGAGAAATAATCAGAAATGCTTACAAAAATTCATGTACCAAGGTTGTAATAAAGTCAATAAAGGTAAATACCACAATGATATTCACTACAGGACAGGCTTGAAAGGGACAGGCTTTAAAGCCTGAAAGTCAAACAAGAGAAAGAGAAGACCCATGATTCACCATATTATCATCATCCCTGGAAGAGACTTGCAGTGGCCCATGGGGTAGTGTCTCCAAGGAGGAACAAGGCCGCCTTACAATTTGCCAATTTATACTACAAAGAAAGACACAAATTTTGGCAGGGATAAACAGAGAGGACTTAAGCATCGAGCAATCTATATCTCAATTTCAGCTGCAAGGAGAGTTTTCTGAGTATTTTTAATTTAGCTTTCCAGATCCTTATGAAAATTCATATTCAAGCTTCTGAAGAAAAGGCACAACTTGGTCCTGTACGAAACTGAGTTTCATTCATTCATTCCAGCTGAAGAGGAGGAAGCCCACTCTCCTAATTGCTCTAATGCACGGTGACTTGATATTCTGAGGCCATTAAGCCTATAATTCTCCTTACTGTCCTACAAATGTATGTTTGGTAAATACCATTTCTGAGTGAAAAACTGTAATCAATTGGTAATAGTATAAATAAGTTATGTACATTTGGTGGAAAACTGAAGGGCCATTTAAGAAAGTTTCTTTTTGAGAATTTAAATTTTGAAGAGGAAAATTAAACAATTCAGAGTAACTCTAAAAATAGCTTATATGACATGGGAATCTGATATACTTGAAGTTTTGTAGAAATCATAAGTTTGTTTCCTAAAAAGAGTAAAACAGAAAAATATAGGATTTAACTTGAAAGAAATATAATAAGTGGTGAGAATCATATAAACATTATATAAAATCCATGTATCAATTAAGGAGATACAACGTATTCTTAAAGAGAATCTACTTACCCATGACTAGTATCATTTCAAATTCAAGGAAGTTTTAAAAAGAGGTTTATGCTGGGTAGCAAAACTAAAACTTGGGTGCAAAAAGCAAGTAGTCTATTACACATCACTGTCAATCCTATAGAAAAATAAGGCTTTGTGGTATTTCATTGATTTGCATGTACATTTATTCTGTTTCTGTTCTTAAAGCCAACATTACTGAGAAAGCCACACACCAAAACCAGCATCAGCAGGAGTAGCAACAGCAACAACAATGAAAGCAAAAAAGAAAAAGCCATAAACATTCATTTAGTTCACTAGAAGCCCCATTATCATCACTGTAATCTTCAAAGTTAGATCACTCTGTGGTAGCTTCAGATTTAATGTTAGAATCTTCTGCAACTAAATTGAAGAAATCAGCTGCTATCATCTTCTGAGCAGGGAAATTTATTCTGTGTAATTTAATGTAAAAGAGCTTTTCATATTTGTGACCATTATGCTCTGCCACATTAGAGCAATACAAGACACACTGAAAAGCCAAGGCAAGTTTTACAAGCTAGACTGCTTTATGGACACTACAAAGAAAGAGAGAAGCTTGCAACTTAGGACACTGCATGCTGTTATTATTTCCAAAACATTTTTCCCTAGTTTGTATATATTGCTCCAACACTGGATTTTCATACATCTAAGTCAAACTGATGTTTATGCTGATAAGGGTCAACTCTAATAGTGGACTTAAAAGTCTCTTAAAGAGATCTGTTTGTACTTTTAGTCTGACCTTGGATGATTTTGACTCAAAGAAGTTGCTATTTATAAAGAAGTCTCAGAATATGTGTAAGCTCTACATCAAAGCTCAAAGAATAGGAACCTGTATCCCTCTACACCTGACCTGCCCTTCATGTTGCATGGGTCCTACTATCTCCACAGATGTTGGGTTTCATTAGCATTAAGAGAAAATCAACATCTATAACATGGCCTCTAGAACTAACTAAAACCCTATATTCTTCTAGCAAGATTCACATTTAGGCATTATCAATATCTTTTCTTTCTAGACTTGGAACAAAAGCTCAAAAGACATAAGCAACAAAACAAGTTAAAAAATGGTATTCTAGGCATTGCAGGTACACTACAATGAGGCTAATGAAGAAATTATAAAAGGTTTTATGATATGCTATGTTCTATTGTGATTCAATAGCACATTAATGACATTAAAAATGACCCATTAATCTCAGACAAACATTTAGCTAATATACTTGCTGCACTAGGCAATATATACCTTTCAGTTAAAAAGGGCATATATTTTATAATTTAAAGGACAAAATAGCTGAGTTCAAGGCCAATAATGTAAGGAGAACTCTAGAATTTTAAATTTCAAAAGTGCAATTTGGTTATTTCATGTACCATAAATCAATGTCCTATGTAATCAAAAAAGGAAAAATGAAAGTCTGTCTAAATTAATAATAGTTGAGCAACCCATGTATATTAATCTAATCTAACAGGTTTTATTACTCTGCAGAAATTTTCTCAAGGCTTAATATCTCTTATATAAAAAAGAAAGGATTGGGATTGATTAAAAAATATAATTGAGGAAAGTATTCATTTCAACTATAAATGAAAACTGGTAATGAATGAGCAATGAATGACCATGAGTTCTGTCATTGCTCAGTAATCATATTTAACAGAGAAATATAGTTCAGATTAAAATATGCTGAGATAGAGCTGGAGAGGAATTAAAAAAAACTAGGTATTTTAATTTCTAATTAGGTGCCTTGAAGCGGTGAGCAATTTCACTAAGACTAAATTGCCCTTGCTACTTAAAGCCTTATGGCTAGATGATATGGTATAACAACCCTAACACTTTCACAATTAAAGTACATAGGTTTTTGTACATTTTAAAATATTTGAATAAAGCTTCAATGTACAGTAAAATAACTGGTCATTATAAAAGGAGTTATATTTATTAAGAAAAATATCAAAATATGGTTTCGTGTACATAAATGTAGATACATGTGTGTATTTAAAATCAAAGTAATATGATAAAACAAAATTATACTAGGTAAGAAAAATTAAGCAAAAAGAAAAAAATCCAAACAGAAGAAGAAAATTTTGTTTTATGGTTAAACCACATAGTATGCACATCAATTATAAGAAGAGAATCTCGAATGGATTGAATTTCTATTAGCCAAGAAGAAAAAACAGATTTCTGTTTTTTCATGTGTCAAAAATGACATCAGATATTTAGAAGAATTAGTAATATTCATGGTACTTAGTCCAGAAAAATCCTCCTAGAAGCTATTATAGGGCACTGTCAAACAATGAAAGATACCTTACAGTGAAAATGACACACGTGAATTAATTATTAATTATTCTGTACTAGGCAACCTACTAGGTGGTAGGTATTTAAAAGTGAACAAAACAGGCACATGTACACCTTATCTCAGCTCATCCTCTCCAGAAGCCCCCGAGCGCCAACCTTAGTCCTCCAGGTGGCCTCATTTCTGCTCCAACAAGATGAAAGAAACTGGGCGCCTGGGTGGCTCAGTGGGTTAATGCCTCTGCTTTCGGCTCAGGTCATGATCCCAGGGTCCTGGGATCGAGGCCCACATCGGGCTCCCTGCTCAGCGGGGAGCCTGCTTCCCCCTCTCTCTCTCTGCCTGCCTCTCTGCCTCCTTGTGATCTCTCTCCCTCTGTGAAATAAATAAAAAAATAAAAAAAAAATAAAAAAAAAAAAAAGATGAAAGAAACTACCATGAACCAGGAGAAACTCGCCAAATTACAAGCACAAGTGCTCAGTGGTGGGAAAGGAACCGTGCATTCAAAGAAAGGGTTCATAGAATGGCTATAGCTAGTGATAAAAAACACTTCAGCTCACCTTAAAGACGTTAGGGGTAAATAACATCTCTGGTACTGAAGAAGTGAATATATTCATGAACCAAGAAAGAGTGATCAACTTTAACAACCCTAAAGTTCAGACATCCAGGGCAGTGAACACTTTCACCATTCCAGGCCACGCTGGGGCAAAGCAGCTGCCAGAAATGCTACCCACAGTCTCAAACCAACCTGGTGCAGATAGTCTGACTAGTTTAAGAAGACTGGCTGAAGCTCCGCCCAATCTGTGGATGGAAAAGCACCACTTACTGGAATTTAAATAAAAACTAGTAAAAAGGGCATCTGGGTGGCTCAGTGGGTTCAAGTCTCTGCCTTTGGCTCAGGTCATCATCTCAGGGTCCTGGGATCAAGCCCTGCATCAGGCTCCCTGCTCAGCAGAGAGTCTGCTACCCGCTCTCTCTCTGCCTGCCTCTCTGCCTACTTGTAATCTCTCTCTGTCAAATAAATAAATAAAATCTTATTAAAAAAACTGGAGGGCGCCTGGGTGGCTCAGTGGGTTAAAGCCGCTGCCTTCGGCTCAGGTCATGATCCCAGGGTCCTGGGATCGAGGCCCACATCGGGCTCTCTGCTCAGCAGGGAGCCTGCTTCCTCCTCTCTCCTCTCTCTCTGCCTGCNCTCTGCCTACTTGTAATCTCTCTCTGTCAAATAAATAAATAAAATCTTATTTAAAAAACTGGAAAAATTATAAAAATAAATAATTAAACAAATAGAGACTTTAAACCTTTAAAGAAAAAAGAAAAGACAAGAAAAAAGGAAAACACCACTTACTCCCAAAGAGGAGGAGGAGGATGAAGTTTCGGATCTTGTGGAGAATTTTGATAAAGCTCCCAAGAATGAAGCAAAAAAAAAAAAAAAAAAAAAAAAAANAAAAAAATGAAGCAAACTGAATTGAGTCAACTTCTGAAGAAGATAAAACTTGAAGAAATTACTAAGAGTGGCTATTTTTTTTAAAGATTTTATTTACTTGAGAGAGAGAGAGAGAGCACAAGAGAGAAAAAGAGCAAGCACAAGTCGGGGCAGAGGGAAAGGGAGAAGCAGCCACTTCACTGAGCAGGAAGCCTGACGCAGGACTTGATGCTAGGACCCTAGGATCATGACTTGAGCCAAAGGCAGTCGCTTAGCCAACTGAGCCACCCAGGCATGGTTATTTTATTTTATTTTATTTTTTTTTTTAAAGATTTTATTTATTTATTTGACACAGAGAGAGAGATTACAAGTCGGCAGAGAGGCAGGCAGAGAGAGAGGAGAGAGGAGGAAGCAGGCTCCCCGCCGAGCAGAGAGCCCGATGCGGGCCTCGATCCCAGGACCCTGGGATCATGACCTGAGCCGAAGGCAGCGGCTTTAACCCACTGAGCCACCCAGGCGCCCGGCATGGTTATTTTATATAATGACTGCTTTTTAAAATTTTCTTCATGGAGCTGATAAAATCTAGGTCTCTAATATTTTTAAGCCCAAGCCCCTTGGACACTGCAGCTCTTTTCAGTTTTTGCTTATACACAATTCATCCTCTGCAGCTCATTAAGCTAAAGCTGCCTGGGAATAAAGTTTTAAGCAAGGTTAATAAAGTTCTTTTCCTAATACACGAATGAAAAAAATTAAAAATTAAAAAAAAAAAAGCGAGCCAACAGGTGTTTGCATGACTCAGTCAGTTAAGTTATCCGACTCCTGATTTCAGCTCAGGTCATGACTTTGGGGGTCATGATATCGAGCCCCCAGATTGTCCTCCCCACTTAGTGGGGAGTCTGCTTAAGATTCTGTTTGTCCCTTACCCCGATCCATGCTCACTCACTTTCTGTCTCTGTCTCTCTCAAATAAATACATGTCCTTTTTTTTTTAAGTGAGCAAAACAAAAAATTCTTCACTCAGTAGATTTTCATTCCAACTAGGAATGTCATAAAATAAATATCATTTCATTTAAGAAAAGTGCAATGTGGGGGAAGTTCCTGTTAGTTATTGAAACACACTGTTAGCATGATGAATTTCATGGAGTCTTGGCTTACAAAGGTATAAGTGTACTTGGTTTAGGTCAGTGGCATCATGCCAGAATATACTGCAATAGAAGCACGTCTTTCCTGGTATATAAAGGGTATGTATCTGTGCATGGTTTCCTCATGCTCTGGTATGACCAAGGCATGTCCTCATGAAACTGATGGTTAGCACAACCTTCAACGTGTTTTAGTCAGGATAGGTCAGGTTATAATGTAGTAACAAAGAATGTGCACATTTTAATACCGGAAAACAACAATTACCCACACAGCATATCAGGCGCACACATATAGTCTGGTATGTCTACCATTTGGATGATCACCATGGCAGGAAGAAGGGAATATGGCAATTCATATATTGACTCTTAAGCCCTGCTCTCTTTACATAATACATCTCACATATTTTGTTGACCAAACTAAGTGATAAGGCTACAGCTAACTTGAAGGTAATGATGCTCAAGAAAATACTGAGAGAAGCTCTGAATGAGATAATATTTCCTAAAAGTCTTGGAACAAAACTAAGGCCTAGGACTGAAATCTTTCTATACAATTTAAAGAAAACACAAAGTCATATGAGAGGAGAAAATAAGTGTCCATCAGGTCTAACATTTTCTTCATAAATTGGGGGATGATAATAATATTAATAATAAAACCCTCAACATTCTGAGCCATATTTGGCCTGTGATATATTTTGTTAAGTAGATGATAACAAAAGTCCACCTGATCTACAGAAGTCTCAATAAAGCCTAGCAATGGAACTCCCAGGATGACTTTTACAATGAGTGATAAAACCTATGCCAAGATAACCAAATGAGGAATCTCATTGGATGAGTCTATTAGATATAATTCATTTAGAAGCTGTGTGATCTGTTCCCCACATGATGATTTCCACATGAGAATCAGTTTAAAGTCCTTTTTTCTGGTAGTAGATAGCATGGCCAGAATTACCTCATAATTTATACATATGAGATTTAGCCCATAAGTCAAGAAACAATACTTCTATCACTCGGTAAATTCAAGCACACATATATACACAGTGTTGAACCCACACATTCCTCAATTAAAAAGAATGCACTTGACTTAATAAAGACATATTTTCATTGAGCACCACTAGATGCCAAATACTAGTTAAAGGCACCCTAAGTGGGAATATGATTCTCACACCTGAGTTAACCTGAAGACTTACTCAGGACCATGAAAATCATGAGGTCCAAGCTGGCATTTCAATTTGAGTCTAACTTTAAAGCCTCCATCTATTCCTCTATACCTAGGTTAGAACTTGGCATATTACCTCAGTCTGGGAACAACTATTAACAAATTCATTAATTAAGGTCATGTTGACAACTTCTATTTTCAACTAAAACATCTGTTAATTTATACAGAGGTCTCCTTGGTTTAAACCAACTTGTCATTCCTGCCTCTCAATGAGGGATAATGTGCTTGGTTTTTACAAGTTCTCCAAGTGTGAATTGAAAAGATTAACAGTTCTTGCCAATGGGCACTCTCTGTCCATATTTTTACATAATAATACTTATCAGAAGGCACAGGGTCTTAAGATAATAAATGATCATTCCTCACAATGGATCTAAAAACAGATCAGGATTAATGAATTTGCTGGCAGCTATTGGTTTTAATTAGCCCAAGTTCAAGCGCAGCAGAATCATAACTGTCCAAACGATTTGGATTGTGTTACTATAGATCCCAAGCAACTATTTCTATCAATTTAGTAAAGAATTGGTTACATCTAATTTTAAAGACAGCACTGCAAATAACTTGGCAAAAAGAAAGAAAGAACAAACAAAAAAAAGGAAAGAAAGGAAAGGAAGGAAGGAAGGAAGAAAAGATAAAAACATTTATATTTATATTTTTGCTCTTTCTTTTCTCTTTATCTGGCTGCAGGTAATCAAATCTTTTATCCTACCTGCCTGACTTTTTAACTATTTTCAATACTATCTCATCTCTCCAGTTTCTTTACTTTTATGTATCCCTTCTCTTATAGGTTTACTTTCAACATGCCTGAAATTTCCTTCCTCTTTCTTATCCTGAACAATTACAACCAATTCTCAACTTGCTTTCTCATCTTGGACATCACCTCCTTCAGGAAGCTCTCTTATAAACTCACACTAGATTTTAACCTCCATTACTATTTTCTAAATACCTTTTGAAAAACCTTCTGATGCAGGGCTGAAGTTGTAGGACTGTTCATTATTTTTTGTAACTGGATTCTGAACCACCTGAAAAATGAATGGAACTTGCAAGAAAAGTATGTTTGTTTAATAACCCACAATTAATGAAGTCTTAGCAGTCTGGCTATCAGATTAAAAGTCCTTTTATCCTTCAGCAATTGCCGGCTCTTCAACCAAGACACATAATATTTGTACCAATGCTAAAAGTTCCTCTGCTACTTGTGTACTATTTTCAAACAACCAGCTTGTGCTGACGCCACCCATCCATAGTCAATTCTCCTCAGTCCTCAAACTTTCCTCCCTAGGCTGAAGAATTAAACACGCAGATATTGAGAGATATTTGGAGAAGTACATTGCGACCTTGGGGACAATTGCCACCAAAATCACCAAATAAGGGACTAGACACAGTGTATTCTGAGGACAGGAGTTTTTTTTGTTTTTGTTTTTTGTTTTTTTTTTTAAGATTTTATTTATTTATTTCACAGAGGGAGAGAGATCACAAGGAGGCAGAGAGGCAGGCAGTGGGGGGGGGGGAGCAGGCTCCCCGCTGAGCAGGGAGCCCGATGCGGGCCTCGATCCCAGGACCCTGCGATCATGGCCTGAGCCGAAAGCAGAGGCTTTACCCCACTGAGCCACCCAGGCGCCCTAATGAGCTCCAATCTATAGAGTATTTTATCTTATTACTGATGTTCTTTTTATCAACATTGCCAAAGCCTTCATGCTTAGTCCAGTCATCAGCCATGACCATAACTCTTTTTTGTGGCCATAGTTTGGATTTTCCAGTGTACTCAACTGCCTAAACAATAGGACTCAGCAATCTTTGTGGGAACTAGCTCTGCTTGAGGGATCCTGGTAATAAAAGTCATAACTATGTCTCTTTGCTGTCATTCTTGTTGTTCTGGCTGTTTTCTTTTTGTTTTTCTTGACAGAATGAAATGTTATTGAAATGCAAATGTTAAGTAAATTAAAGTCCACACTCATTAAAACCTATTGACTCCCTACCAGTTTTAGAATCTAGAGTAGGCATGAAAGTAAAGATAAGTTAATTTGTGACAGAATCAGGGATACTAATGTGTATGTTTCTGACACCAAATCTCCTTCTTCTCTCTTTCCCCATCCTTATTATACAAGAGCATTAGAGCTTGAATTTCAATGGCACCCTCATCTCAAATGTAATTGTCAGCCTGTATTTTTGTTCATTTATTGTTATAGTCCTCAAATTAGTCTTTGTTATAGTTATTACTTAATATAATCAAATCTTTTTTGTATTATTCACATGTCTACCAATTATTTTGTGTATCACCCTATTTTCTTCTAGAGTTTTCTTGTTCTTTTAAATGTGGGTCTGGTAAAAGCTAATTTTGCTGAATATAGATATGTAAGTTGACAGTTATTTTTCATCATCGCTTTGAGGCTATTATTCTGAATCCTTCTAACCTCCATTGTTGTCATTGAGAAGTCATTTGCCCTTTTGGATAATGAGTCATTTCATTCTGTTTCTTTATTTTCCCCAGACCTTCTCTGTTCAGTTGCACTATTGTGTCTAGGTATGTATCTATTGTTACCAGTCCAATCCACATCTCATTTTGCTTCTTTAAAGTGAATATTCATGTAGTTCTCTTACTATGAAAAATTCTCAGCCACAGATTTCAAATATTGTCTCTCCCCAGATTGAAATATTCTCCATTGAAAATCTTGTACCCCTTGGGCAAATAATAAAAATAAAATTAAAAAAAAAAATCCTGTTCAACATAATGTTGGAACTTCTCACATCTCTTAAATTAGAGAAGTCTCAATTTCATGAGTCTCTTAAATACTCTTCCATATAGTTATATATTTTTATACATTTATATACCTATAAATATGTACATATGTGTGCACATTTTTATATTTATATAATTCACTGCATTCTGGGGAATTTTTCTCAATTTGATTTTCTGAGGCAATGGTTCTTGCTTCAGAGACAATGTGTGGCTTAGCATACTTATTGAGTTTTTATTTCAATCACTTTTTTTTAAAGATTTTATTTATTTATTTGACAGAGAGAGATTATAAGTAGGCAGAGAGAGAGGAGGAAGCAGGCTCCCTGCTGAGCAGAGAGCCCGATGCGGGCCTTGATCCCAGCCCGATGCGGGCCTTGATCCAGGACCCCGAGATCATGACCTGAGCCGAAGGCAGAGGCTTTAACCCACTGAGCCACCCAGGCGCCCTATTTCAATCACTTTTAATAAGTTGTTTTTGTTTTTAAGCTGGACTTTAAAATCATTGATCTATTTGTGTTAACTTTCATATATGTGAGGTAGGTGTCCAAATTCATTCTTTTGTATGTGTGTATACATTTGTTTAAACGATTGTATTTCCCACCATTGATTTGTCATGACACCCTTTTCAAATATCAATTTGCCACAAATATAAGAGTTTATTTCTGGACTATATTCCACAGATATATATCTGTATGTTTATCCCTATGCCAGTATTATGACTCTCTTGATTACTGCCCCTTTATACCAAGTTTTGAAATTGGAAAGTATAAATCATCCAGCTTTGTTCCTCTTTTTCAATATTGTTTTGGCTATTCCTAGTCCATTGCATTTCCATATAAATTTTAGGATCAGCTTATCAATTTCCTCCCAAAGGCAGTATTTTGATGAGGTTTGAGTGAAATCTGTACACAAATTTGAGGACTATTGTCCTTTTAACAATAAATTTAAATATTCAAGGATTCAAACATTCTTTGAATCCATGAATATGGAGTATCACTCTATTCATCTAGCACTTTCTTCATTTCTTTCAATAATGTTTTTAGTTTTCAGTGTACATGTCTTTAAAATCCTTTGTTATTTCTATTTTTTTAATATTTTTTAATTTAAATAGAATTGTTTTTCTAAATTCATTTTTGAATTGTTCACTGCTAGTGTACAGAAATACAATTGATGTTTGGTAATGATTCTTTATCCTCTTGCCTTGCTCACTCATTAGTTTTAATAATTATTTATACAGTCTTCAGGATTTTCAAAATACCTTGTCATATCATCTGTGAATGGAGACAGCTTTACACATCAAACCTAAATGTCTTTTATTTCATATTCTTGCCCAAAACCTCCTGCACAGTGTTGAATAGAAGTGGCAATAGCATACAACGCTGTTGTTCCTGATGTTAGCAGAGACCATTATGGTTTGGCTTTCTTCTTTTATGTAATTTTCCAATTCAGTCTTAACTATGTAATACTCTAAAATTATCCTATTATCTGAACTTCTTCATACGATATGTCTGGGTGTTGTATCTGTTGACTCACTAATAGTTGACTGTTGCTCTATTTTTTTGTGTATGTGGTTTCAGAATGGGAGTTCACCTTTTACTTGTGACGATTCTGTGTGTTCTAGGTTGAAGTTTTTGCACTTTCAGATTAATATTTCTCTTTGTGTCTGACAAGTTCCCATGGAATGTCATCAACTCACCATCAATTCCCACCTTTATTTCACCATTTGTAGTTCACAAAGTACGCAAGCAATGTAAATTCAAATCTGTAAAAATACTTATAATCAGGACCATAGTTATAAGTTCTCAGAAGTGGGGCACCTGGGTGGCTCAGGTGGTTAAGCGTTTGCCTTCGGCTCAGGTCATGATCCCAGGGTCCTGTGATCAAGCCGCACATCGGGTTCCCTGCTCAGCAGGAAGTCTGCTACTCCCTCTCCCAGCCCCCTGCTGATGTTCCCTCTCTTGCTGGCTGTCTCTCTCTCTCTCTCTCTCTCTCTCTCTCTCTCTCTCTCTCTCTTTCTCTGTGTCAAATAAATAAATAAAATCTTAAAAAATAATAAAAAATAAATTCTCATAAGAGACATTTTTCCACTTACAACCCAGTCAGGAAGACAAACTTCCATAGTGTTTTCTAATAGGTGTAACTTCTCAATCCATTCTACACTGAAATTTAGTTCTTTTAGTGCCCTAGCTGTATTTCAAGTTTTCCATTCCAGCACTCCTTGTGAGAGACTAAACCCCTATCAGTTATACCTGCAAGGGACATAAAAATCCAAGCCATTACTTAGATTGCAGATCTCCACCCTTATTTCACCCCATTACAACTCACTTATGTATTAAACATTCTCACTATTTTCATTTTTCAGATGTTTTCATGTTTATGGCACATGTAGATCTTCTATGAGTATTTGTGTTATTTATCCTGTATTTCTGGGTGCATATAGGGAGAGTTTTCGTGTTATTTATTCCATTGCTGTCCAATAGAAACTCTGGAACAATGGAAACTTATTTTCTGCACTGAAAATATGTTCAACATTTTTGATATGACACATGCAATTTCTGAGCACCTTAAATGTGGATAGCATGGCCTAAGAACTGAGTTCTAAATATTAATTAGTTTTAATAAATTTTAACTTAAATAGCCACATGTGGCTGAGAGCTATTATATTAAATACCTTAGAATATAACCCTTCTATTGAAGGAAATGGAAGCTTTACATTCCAAAGTGTTTAAGCAAAATAATTAAAACTGCAAAATCATAAAGGCATAGAATATAATTTGAAAAGAAAATCCAAAATTGATGTTTTTCGTTTTTAGGAAAAGAGTTTATATTCTGACCTATACTCCATACTTAATCTCACTGAAAAATAAGAGTGCCCTTGTGTATTGGCCAAATCTGAGCCTATGCCATTGGGCTATAATCCCAGAGGTTGGTACTTCCTCTGTGTTGTGCCCAAATATAAAAAAATAAAAAGACTTGTATCTTCTATATACAAGCATGTTCCTCTCCCTCCCTCTCTCTCTTCTTTCTATATAGCTAGTAAAGCAAAACAAATTGGAGAATGTTCCCTCTTTCCTGATTTCAGAATATATGGAATTCTTTGCCTCTAATAATTGAAGACATTCTCTGGGTTCTTGTGATGTCTTTTATTTCTTGCTGGCTATCATGCTCTCTAGTCTAGACTCATTTTTTCCCAACTTTAAGTGTGAGTTAAGAGAGTAAGAGAGTGAGACATCTAAGCTAAGAAAAATCTATCTTAGGTAAAAGGAGTTTTCGTAGGGGTTAACTTCTGTTCACTAAATTTAATATCATTATTGATGCCTAAGTACAGTAGTGATAATGAAAATCCATTTAATTTCCTTTGTTTTCTCTGTAGGTCCCCTGAGGGAAAGTGGTTGTGACAGATTTGGATTTCTGATTCTTGTCATGTGTTATACTGTTACATTTTATCTTTACCTATAAACATATTTCAACCTGTTTTAGAATGCCTATAATCGTTATTGTTATTTGGATGCAGAATACCCATTCTACTATCTTTGATTGTCCTTTGGACAATTTCCCTTCCACTACTTTTAGTCCATGTTATTCAGTAGAGCTGCTGAACCTACACCTGGAGAGTGCATATTACATAGACCAGGATATCAAAACTCCATTTCAGAATTTTAGTGGGAAATTCACTTATATTAGATTTCCGGCAGTAAGCATTATGTTTTATGAATTTTTGAAGGACGTAGATAAAGAGAATACAGCTGAGCTGAGAAATGAGGGAAATATTGAATATTTGGAGTCCCTGATCCAGTCATTCCTAAATACAGCTACATCCATAGACTTCTCAGTTATATAAAGCAATACATTACATTTCCTTTTGTGATTAGGAAAGTTCGGGTTGTAGCACCTGGTGAAAAAATTTTTGACTAACAGCACTGTACATATTCTCTCCACTGTACTGTCTTTGTTCCCTTTTCAAAGATCAGTTGACTGCATTTATATGAGCCTATTTCTGGGCTACCTGTTTCAATGATCTATTTATCTATTTTTTCAACAATACCACACTATTTTTTCAACAAACCGCTGTTATTCATTTTGACTGGTCCCTCCAAAAATTACAATTTTTTCCTCTTAAATTAATATTTGTCAACTTTGAAGCTGAACTAGAGCATAAATATGCATCCTGTGAGTTCTTTCCACTTCGCTTCTATAGAAAGATCAATTTGCATACGTTACATATAAAAAGTCATTCTCTCATTCAGGAAGATAAACACAGAACAAAACATTTATTCTACAGATCATTTCAACAGTCCTGATATTCCTTCTTCCTCATTGGTCTAATATACTTTTTATGATTTCACTAAAGTTGCTTCTTGTAAATTTCCATGGAGCAGAGACTCTTTAAAAAAGTTCCTATTCACCAAGCATCATTTAAGAAGATAATAGGAAACATCATTTCATCTTACTACTCTCAAACTCTTCCTTTCTCCTCTTTTTAACATAAGATGTTTGGAATTGAATAAAGTAATGAACACTCTCAATGTGTCAACTCATTCCTTCAGGAAATATGTACTATTCTCTGTATTAGTGAAATTTTTCTGTACAGTGAATCATCTCAAAACATTAAACAATAGCATTTATAATTTCTAATACTTCTTTAGGTTGACTGGGCAGATTTTCTGATTTCAGCCAGCTTTGAGGGCTCACTTACATTTTTGGAAGTTGTTAGACTGGTTGGTAGGTTTATCTAGGATGGCTTGTCTCGTCTCTACATGGTTTTTCATTCTCCAATAAGCTAGTCTAAGCTTTTTTATCTCGCTGTCTCAGGGTTCAATCAGTACATAAGAGAGAAAGTGTCAACATGCATATATCCTATTCACACAACAGTTGACAGTCAACCTGAGATTCAAGCAAAGGAGAAAAAGATTCTTTATCTTGATGGGAATAACAACATTACATCCCAACAGGATGTGAATGCAGGAATGTACGGAATTCATAATTTTTTTTTGCAATATACCTTAGCCTGACATATCATAATGAATAATAATTCACTAGTTTTTCTTTCTGATTTTCTGAACATTTATTTATTGGAGTCCTGGTAGTAATTAAAAGTCAGGGAAGATAAAAGAAAGAATTTGTGATAGGCATAAGAGAATGGATAAAATGTGGAAAAATGAAATGGTGAGTAATGGAACACAGTCCACCAAATTTCTATGCTATATTTAAGTATTTTTTAAAAGATTTCATTTTTTTATTTGACTGAGAGAGAAAGAACACACAAGCAGGGGTTGCAGCAGAGGGAGAAGAAGCAGGCTCTCAATTGAGCAGGGAGCCCAATGCAGGGCTTGACCACGGGACCCTGGAATCATGACCTGAGCTGAAGACAGATGCTTAACTGACTGAGCAACCCATGTACCCCAAAAAGATTTATTTTAGAAAGAGAGCACAGTGGGGAGGAGCAGAGGGAGAGGGAGAAAGAAACTCTAAGCAGACTTCAGGTTAAGCAGAGATGGATGTGGGGCTTGATCTCAGGACCCTGAGACCATGACCTGAGCAGAAACCAAAAATCAGATGCTTAATCGACTGCACCACCCAGGCTCCTATGATGTATTTAAAATCAAGTAATAGAAAATTCATAACTTGAATTTTCATAGAAAATAAGAATAATGGTATGCATTTTTCAAGTCCTTTATAATTCATGTATTTTCACATCCATCATATCTCATTTTAGAAAGAAAAAATCTTATCATAAAAATATAGAAAAGGCAAAGGAAAAATCAGTCAATGACTGATTAGAAAAGCACATGCATACACCCCTCTATGGCAATATTTTGATTCACTGTAAGTCATTTAGAGATAATAATGTTCTGGATATAATAAAACAATCAATCATAGAGTATGAAATACATACCCATCATCCTGTGAGGATGGACAGACTCTCACATGTTATCAGTAGTTAAATGAAAGGCTCAGTTTAACCAATATATAACTAATTCTGTGACAAGAATTATAAGCTATATTTTAGTATTTTTACTGAAAATACAGTTATATCATGTTCTAATGACCTTGTCTGCATTTCAAAATGGGAATCAAAGCTTTACACAAATAAAAGTTGAAAATTACATCTTATGCTTTCCTATAATGTGTAATATTGTTTCATATTATAAAGGCTGAACTATATAATTTTGTCTCATTTAATAGCTTATATAAATACTTAGCACTCCACTTTAGTTTCACCACTAATTATATCTTAAAGCACAGAACTAACATTTCTACACAGAAATATAAGACGTCAGAAACCCCTGCCTATGCTGTCATCTAGGCGATGGTTTCACAGACCCCTCTCCAAATCCCTTTTAATTCTAGGAAGGAAAATTAATGATAAACCTAATTTCAAGCCCCTCCTGGGACTACAATTGCCTCAGTTAAGTCAGTACAGTGCAGTCAGTAAAAATTCCATGTTATCTTACTCTTATCCAGGACTTAAAAGCTATGAGTAGGGTGATGGACATGGGAGGGTATGTGCTATGGTGAGTGCTGTGAATTGTGATGATTCACACACCTGCACCCCTGAAACAAATAATACATTATAGGTTAATAGAAAGAAAAAATGAAAAGCTATGAGTACTTTACATAGGAACGGTTCCCTTTCAATCACCTTCTTTTCTTTTAAAGGCTTCTTAGCAAAGTCAGATGATCTCATACTAACAAAAGGGACAATCGCTTTGGTTTGGAAAATGAGTCCTGAAGGCAATGAGGCTCTTTATCAAACTCCCATCGGAAGGCACCAATTTCCAACATTTCCTTCTATTTTGCTACTAGTCTTTTCACTGGCTTCATTTACAAATCCGACTTTCCCATATTCTTCCCTTGGTGTCTACTACAAGTTAACCTGACACTTCATATTTGATTCTGGCTTTACTCTTTTATATTGCAGACTGTTTTTCTGGTTGGATGGTTTTACCTCAGCTTCCAGAGCCCAGCCTAATTTTATTCTTAGTTTACAACACCTGAGCTATGTATAACTCTTTTATTCCTGCTAACTTTTCTTTGGTCACCCTTCCTATGTTCAAATAAGATTTTTATCTTTCTTGAGACATTGATAAACATATGTGACCCTGAATAAACACATCTTTGGGAAATATTCTAAGGGTTTTATTATAAGTTACAGAGAACATAAAAGCAAAACAAAAACTATACTGGCAAATACCTAGATCTATGACACAAGGCAAATGTAAAATAAAAGAAGGATCCAAATGTGATGGTTAATTTTATGGGTCAGTCAAATTAATTGGGCTAAAGGATGCTGATAAAGCAATTGGGCTAAAGAAGTTGATAAAACATTGTATCTGGGTGTCTGTGAGGGTGTTGCTGGAAGAAATTAGCATTTGAATTAGTAAACTAAGTAAAAAAGATCTCCCTCACCATTGAGAGCGGACATCATCCAATTCCTTGAGGTATGAATGGGGGAATAAAAAAGGTGAAGGAAGGGCAAATTTACTCTTTTCTTGAGCCAGAATATCTACCTTCTCTAGCTCATGTATCTTTGCTTTTGAACATGAGTGTTCCTGGTTCTCAGACTCAGACCAGAACTTACAATATCACCTTCCCTCCCATTACTGTCAGGTCTTTGGACTAGAACTGGGATTTACACAATCAACTTCCCTGATTCTTAGGCCCTAGGATTGAATCACACCCTGGCTTTCCTAGTTTTCCAACTTGCAGATAAAAAACAGATCATGAAACTTCACAGCTTCCATAATTGCATGAGGCAGTTTCCTGTAATTAATATGTGTGTAATATATATATTTGTATATACTTATTTTTATATTCTTATTTTGTATTTATTTTTTCTATGTAGATATATATAGGTATATATGTGTATATATATAGGTGTATATATCTAAATGTACATATATACATGCACACACATATATGTAGATACACATACATATGTGTGTGTATACACACACACATATATATATATGTGTATGTATATGTATATATATATCTCCTGTTGGTGCTGTTTCTCCGGAGAGTCCTGTCCATTATACCAAACTTCACAGAATGCTTGAGTTGGACATAGTAGTATATTANCATATATATATGTGTGTATGTATATGTATATATATATCTCCTGTTGGTGCTGTTTCTCCAGAGAGTCCTGTCCATTATACCAAACTTCACAGAATGCTTGAGTTGGACATAGTAGTATATTATCTTAGTTAATGATCACAACAGACTGATGGGTTATGTATTATTATTTCTATTTCAAAGAAAAGAAAGCAGATTCACGAAGATTAAGTATTCTTGTCCATGACTGTATAGTTCGTAAATGGATCTAAATTTGAACTCTGATTTTTCTGACCCCATGGCTATGTTTTTATCATTGAATCACACAATATTTATTCCACAAGAATACCAAGACTTATTACATCTTCTTGGACAATAACTTATAGGAAACAATCACTGAAGGATTATTTAGGCAGAAATGTAGTAATAGCAAGAGGTTACAAAAGAAATAGATGGGTTCCAAAGGGCATTAGACCACCTCACATGAAAACCATGGAAGGTCAAATGCCAACATTTATCATATAACATCTCTTCTAAAAATATTTGACTTCAGTTTCTAAAAAGTCCTAGAGGTCCATATCTTAAAGTCTGTCATTTAAAAAAATAAAGCTTATTTAAACCACATGTTCTATAATTAGAGACATTTTAATAAAAGAGAACTTTGATGAATTACAAAAATGCAAATATTTCAGAGAAAGTGCCATTCCTTTGTGAAAGAGACAATGGATAATTCAGGTAGGCACTCACTGATTCTACTTTATCTGAAATATATCACTGAGAAGACCAAACTCTTAAAATCAAAGTCAGCAGTTTGAAGTTCTCTCAGAGGAAAAGTGTTCCCACTTCAGGCTAAAGACTAGTGATAGGTACTTTCACTATATGTATATATATTTTTTAGGTGTAAAGACCGAGACTCAGTTAACTAATGTATTTGTCCCTGAGGGAAAAACAGACTTGAACTTACATCTATAATTGAGTAACAGCTATTCAATGGGAATTATGATCATTTTTTGTCAAATACAGTCATTTTTTAAAATAAATTCTATTTAGTTATGGCCATCACTTATTATTCCTCTCAGTAAGTGGTCTTGAACTTCTATTTCTAAAGTATGCAATGTTAGATAGTAGCTACTGTTACATTTTATGAAGGAAGGACCTAAAGCAGGCAGTATTTTCATAAAACTGCATTTATCACCAAGGCAGAGGTTTTATTTAAGCTTAAAAGTGATTACTGTTTGCTATAAATTTTCAAATTTGTATTCTAATGAGTAATTTTACAAATAGCTATTTGCAAATGATTGGCACTTTGAAAGATTGATATTTAGGCTTTTTTGTATATTATCCCCCCTCCGATCTGAAAATGAAATTTACTGAAAAAATTAAAAAAGAAGCACAAAGGCAAAAACATATTAATTTCTTGTGTCACCTTGGCATATATTCATTGCCTTAATTGGAACCTTAAATGGAGTTTGTAAGAAATGGAGACTGAAAGAAGCAGCTAACATTTCTGATAATCTCACACAGATGTCTTTTTTTTTTTTAATTTTATTTTTATTATTTGCCCAAGGGGTACAGGTCTGTGAATCATCAGGCTTACATCTTTCACAGCATTCACCAAAGCACAAACCCTCCCCAATGGTCAAAAAAGAATTTGTTATTATATCTTGGTTTTTAATCACGTTCTTTGGAAAAAAAGAAATACACGTCTCCTTGAATAAAACATATGACCCAATCTACAGGTTAAAAATAAAATGCATTTTGCAACTAGGTATGTAATGTTTATAAACATCTTCCTGATGTATTTAATCCATGTGAATGCGTTTAAGATCTCAGGGTTAAAAAAAGGAACCCTACCTAATTTGAGTAAGAACCTTTCTGCGGTGGAGGCAGAAATGTATTTCATAATCCTGTTTAGGGCAGAAAATTCCATTCATATCTCACTTTAATAGATTTTGGACCTCTCAGAGGGGAATCCACCCAATACAGTGTCATTTTAGGAAAGGTATGCTTTAATTTAAGAAGATATAAAAAGAATTACAGTGTTGTCAGAAGAAAAAAAATGAAACTTGGTTTAACAACCATCCTTGAATAACTAAAACACATTCATAACAAAAAAATCCCTTTGATAATAGCCATGAAAATAGCAATGTAAACTCTGATTTTCATCAAAATCACAGATCAATTCTACACTGGGGATACCCTTGTTCCACTGATAATTCAAGTAGAAAAATATACTTTAACTTGTTGCTGAGTTGGAGAATTACAAATGTTATTGCCAAGACACACATTTCTTATTTACTACAAATATTATCAACTTTTGAATATCTGCTTAAAAATATCAGATAAAGGACACAGATATCCCAAGCCAATGAAAAATCTTACCAATGATTTGTATCTGGCTGTGAAATTCATTCTATGTTTATATTTGCAGCATATTTTCTTAATGTAATTCACTTAGATAACTATATGGAATCTAGATTCTACCCCTAATTTTGTCACTAGGAAGCTATATTGTACATAATTCATATTTCCTTGCTTATGAATAATAAGATTTGCTCACACTAGGTCAAGTAGAATAGGTATTATTTAAAAAAATGGAGTCAGATATCATGGAATTCTAAAAGGGTCTATTGTACAAAATCACCTTAGGGGCATTAAGACTGGGTCTAGGGACCCACCAGAGTTCTCAGAATTTCCATTTATGTATTAACATGACTCAAGAATCTCACAGATCCTATTAAATTCATTTACTTTTCTTTTCACAATGTTTTATTAAGCCCATTATATTCCAGTCATTCTTCTAGGCATTTGAGTTCACAGTAGCGAACACTAAACAAAGCTTTTTAACTTCAGGTGATTTATATTATACTGGGTAGAGGTATAATGTGTGTGTGTGTGTGTGTGTGTGTGTGTGTGAGAGAGAGAGAGAGAGAGAGAGAGAGAGAGAGAAGTACTACATAGAAAAAAAATCTGAGAAAGGAGGAGAGCAGTGCATTGATGGGAGTGGTGATGGCAGTTGGTGCTTATTTAACATATGATTAGGGACAGGCTATATGAAAATGTGGCATTTAAGCAGAGACCTGAAGGAAGTGAGGGAATAAACTATGATGATATTTGAGGAAGAGCAGTCCTAGCAAAAGGAACAGCAAGAATAAATTCTATGAGCTGTGAGCCTGGTTGTTGTCTTTTTTCTGTCCCACAATCAATTGGGTTCCCCACTCTTGATGTGTCATCAGTACATGATCCACTTTAATTACTGTTTCCTCACTATTTTTGCATGTTCACAATGAAATACAACTTTTACTTTACTCCATCATCCTGTCTCAGAGCATCCTGTGAGTTTCTACTCCCATTGTTCAACTATGTGACTGTTTTGTCTATACTTTCCAACTTAAAAAGCAAAAGTCTCATTAGCATTGTTTCTCTGACTACATAGGATCCTTGGCCAGTTTATAAAGTCGGTTAGGAAAATTGAGAGTTGGTTCATATAATACCAAATATTGAGGATATGCCTATCAAGGATATGTCTCATCAAGAAGTATGGTTAAACATTTGTCCTTAAAAAGAGCTATGAACATAGCAGAATTCAAGCATTTAGTTAAGGTTGCCTCATATTCAACATCTATTCAAATAAGTAATTGAATTTTGAGGTTCTAAAACATTTAAAAATTTCCTATTCTCAATATATCTACAAGTTATTAAAAGGCACATGTATTTAGATTTTGGACCAGTTTCTTTACATGATGAAAATTCTGATGTAGTGAATAGAATATTGGCTCCCAAAATATATGACCATGCAAAATATCAGAATGTGACCTTATTTGGAATAAAAGTATTTGCAGATGTAAGTTAAAGATCTTGAGATGATATCAGCTTGGATTTAGGGTCAACTCTAATAGCTGGTACGCTTTTAAGAAGGCAGAGGGAGATTTGAAATACAGACATGGAGGAACAGAAGGAAAATCATATGAACACAGAAGCAGAGATTGGAATGATGCATTTATAAGTCAAAGACCATCAAGAATTTTTAAAACCACCAGAAACTAGAAGAGATGTATGGAATGGCTTTTCCCTCAGAGCCTTGAGAAGAAACCAAACTTACTGACACCTTAATTTCAGACCTCTACTCTTCTGAAATGTGAGGTAATAAATTGGTGCTGCTTTAAGTCATCAAATTTGTGTTAATTTGTTAAGTCAGACCTAGAAAGTGAATACATCTACATATTTCCTATGATATCTAAATCAATACAGATACCCAAATTAAAATAAATAGAAAAATCAACACATAGCAAGAACAGGTTTGTTTTCAGGCTTTCATTTCACACCTGGACGACTACTTCCAAATAGCCATTCTTGTCTATTTTGGCTTGTATTGCTTGCCTATTTTTGTTAAGCATATGTGGCTATTCTTTTTCATTGTATATATATAAACACATTGCCTTACTTTAAAACACCATCTTGTTTTTAAAATAATTTCACATAGCTGAGAGAAATATGTATAAAATTTAACTATATCATAAAATAAAAATGGAGTCAAATTATAAGAAAAGAGGCAAAAGAATAGGGCACAATGGAGATTAAAATAGCAAATGATGACTACCATGAGGATTTATACACTCACATTGACAATTATGACCTATCTATTCTGTTCTCCTATTTGCATAATAAATAAGCACATATAAGTGATTATTATCAGAAAGGAATTTGGGGATATATATACACAAAGATAATAATATATGATAAAAGAGATTGTACAATTTTTATAGTGAATTCAACAATAACTTTTACAATGTTTTTATAAAATCATAAAGAAGGAAACCACAATAAAGACTACTGTTGGAAGGAGTGTCGGAGAAATACAAGGTGGTCTAAGAACCCTGTTCTCTAAGTGATCTGATAATATACATACTTGGAATAGATTAAAATTTTAATAAAAATCTCAGAGCATCTTACAGCTCTGAGGTACACTCCTTCCAGCTGTACTATAAGATATATATCCTTTATTAAGTGAAAAGCAATGTTATTAAGTGATTTATCTTAAGAAATTGTTACTTTAAATGTCATTTAATAATGGGGGAAGGGTGGGAAGTCCACCAAAAAATCATAATACCACCTTTAGCTTAAATTTAGGTCTTCTTTGTGGTTTTAATTACCTTGTATAGTCAATTGACTATTCAAATCATAAAAAACATGTAATGTTCACATAAATATATTTTTCTAAGCTAAATGAGAAGAAGGAATATATCTACTTTTAAAAATTAACAAGTCATTCAGAAAAATAGAATTTAAAAGAAGTTTCCTGTAGCAGTCACTACCAGTGACCCACCCATATCTGTTCTGCACTCACCTGCACCCTCCAAAGGCCACTTACTGTGAATGACTAAAACTTTTTTTTTTAAAGATTTTATTTATTTATTTGAAAGACAGAGAGAGAGAGAGAGATCACAAGTAGGCAGAGAGGCAGGCAGAGCGAGAAAGGGAAGCAGGCTCCCTGCTAAGCAGAGAGCCCGATGCGGGGCTCGATCCCAGGACCCCGAGATCATGATCTGAGCAGAAGGCAGAGGCTTAACCCACCACCCAAGTGCCCCTAAAACTCTCCTCTTGACTGAGGGATTTATGCCACAAAATCACACTAGCCTGTTTGTAGGTACACTGAGAGCAAAGCACATCAGAAATGCCCCCACATCAATGCACCTGGAAGTATTCCTTGATAATGAGGTTCCTGAGTAAGATACATGCATAGGAGAAAGTGGTGAAAAAAGCAAAGTAACAATTATTAGGCAGCATAGTATAATGAATAGCATCCCCCTAAAATTCATGTCTACCTGGAACCTCAGAATGTGACCTTATTTGAAAATTGCAGATTTTGCAAATATAATTTGCACTGTAATTACTTATGATGAGTTTGTCCTGAATTAGAATGGGCTTAGAATCCAATGACAGGTTGCTTTATGAAAAGACGCACATGTGGAGACACACAGGAAAGAAAACCATGGACTAACAAAGGCAGACAAAGGAGTAGTGGAGCTACACCCAAGGAACAATAGAATCCCTGGGAGCCAGGAGACCCTAGAAAGTTAGGAAGAGACAAGGAAGGACTTAGAACCTTAGAAAGAGGATGGGCCTGCCTACCCCTTGGCTTTGGACCTGTAGTCTCCAAAACTAAGAGAATAATCTTCTGTTGTTTTAAACCCCCCAGTTTGTGGGACTTTGTAATGGCAGTCCTAGAATATAAAAACATCAGGTTAACCCAGAAAAGTATGACTGAAGCTTGTAGCTTCAGGCTGTAACCTAAACAGTCTCCTCGCCTGCCCATCAACATATCTATTTTCACCTCCTTCCCTGCCCAAATCTGAACCTTAGTGCCTCCCACAGCCCAGAAGCCTGTGTAGAAGGAAGAGCAAAAGCAAAGAACAAGCATTAGAAAAAGGTGGCTTTTAGACTGGCCTATAAAGCAGATATTGGATCTGTTTATTTGAGTAGAAGAAAAGAGAGGAGGAGCCATGTCCACTTTTGGTCTTTGCATGCACGTTAATGCTTTTTACAAGTAAATTGTACTGATCATTGTTTTGGGGTTTTTAGCTAGGCTAAATTAATAACTTCTCCACCAAGGAGGGGCAAGAGGAAGGAGCAAAAGACAAACACTTCCTTGGATAGTACTCTCCCATCAGAGGGTAATTTTTCCCTATTCTGTTCTCTTTAATGTAGATGTTGAGTTTCTTATTCAAACCTTTGGTTAACCAGAGCATAACCAGACTATATACCCCAATGGCAGAAACTTGAAATATCAGGACAGTCCCAATCCTGCTATCATTTGGTCATGTTCAGTACTCTTCAGTGCCTACCTTCTACCAAATGACTAATGTTTTGAGGAGATTCTCTATAATGTTGCTCCCAATTCTTTAAAAATTGGTCATGACAATACATTATTTAATTGATACTTCAAATCACACTGTCAAAGAAATCACCTCATTGGCTCCCACAATAAAATATGCTCAACTATTGTAATGAGATCCAAACTCATCATAGACTCTTGATTGATTCTGTGAGAGATGCCCCAGACAATTAAGAAGTTAATTTTATTCAGGGTCCTATAATAGGGAAAATACTTATTTAAAAAGAATATATTAAAGAAGTGGGAGAAAATCTGGGATTTTATAGAGGCACAAAACAAGAGAATCATGAGGAAGACCGGATAGCTAGTCCTGCGTAAAAATATAGCCCATAGACAAAACCAACCAATATCCAAATCTCCAAATTAGAAAAATAAGAACCATGATCTGTTATTATCAAATTGACCACTTATCCCAACACAGAAATACAATGACCTCAAGTATATTACCACTCACCTTGCTCTCAAGATAAAGGGGAAAGTAGAGCCAATAAGAAGTCTTATCAAAATGAGGAAAACCAAATATCCCCCTCTAAATCTAAAAAGGGATTTCCCTTTTCTGACCTAATTTGAAAGCAACTGACAATATTGAACTTTAAGCTCTGAGTTCCCAGAAAGTAACAAAGTTTGTTAAGGAATCTACCCCTACCTCTGCACATATTTTTGTGTTTCAAGAAACACCTAATCAAAATAGACCAGACTTCTCTGCCAAGTCCCAAAATAAACCCCCTATCCTTCTAAGTGGAGATTCTTTGTCCACACTTCCTAAGGACTTCTTTATTTACCTGTCTTATAAAAAACTTCTTTGACATGTTCCTCATGGATGAATGCCATCTCTAGTGCAATAGCTTGGATAAAACATCTCCTTAATTACTGGATTCAATTTGTCTCTCACAGAATCAACCATGAGCCTACAGTGAATTTAAATCCCAATAACAGCAGGGGTAGCCTCAGTCATCTGCACCAGATCTGCTCTTGTTGGGTCAAGACTTTGAAGGTTGGGTCCTGCCACCAGAGATTAGTAAGTCCCCTCATGGGTTTCTCTTTCTAATTTTTCAGTGGTCACTAAGATTCCTAAGAATACCACAGAAACAGTTCCAATGACAGAAAATGCAAGTCCTCTGACACTAGAATAGTTTATATCTTAAGTATGAACTCCCTTAATAAATTCACAAAAAAGTTATGTTTTCTGAATTTAATAGGTATCTCAATCCCTACCCATATGGTTCGAAAGTAACTGGAAATAAGATCCCAGTCTAGAAATGGACCAGAAAAGTTAGTAGTCAATATTTTTTGATAGGGCTAGAAAAAAGGAGACATATGTAGGTCACCTAGAATTCAAGTCTGCACAACCTTGTTTAGTCATCCCTCCAGTGACTCACTCCTGCCATCTCTCCTCATTGCTATATTTAATGATCAGTAGCAGTTTTCCCATGAAATTTTTATTTTAGCCAAGTCTTTTTTCAAGGCAATAAAAGTTATAATTACCTTTGTGTTTTATTTAAGAAACCACTTTCAAATTTCATATGGAATAACTAAAACCTCCATAAAGTTTTAGTATTTGTCTACTAATTTATTTGGCTATCTGATCATACTCACCAAATTTAACATTAGGAATTGGAGATCTACATTTCTTTTGACATTTTAGAGGTAAAGCTGGTTTAAGTTAACCAAAATCTGCAGGTATGGGAGGAGAGGGAAAATTTTGAGATTTTTCTCTGATAATAAGAAACAGATAACTACTGAAATCAAGTCAATTCATCTTATTCTTTTTGCCCTTTGACTTTGCTACATAAGTAGTGTATATAAAAGGTATCTGGGAGGGAGTTAGGACCTGTTTAAAATGAAGGAAATAATATCCTCTCTATGATTTTAAGAAAGATGACAAGTATAAACATATTAACAGAAATACAGCCTTTAGTATTGACCCCACAACACAGATATAATTTCCCCCACATTTATCCCACTTTATAGTAAACACCAAATGGATTAGTCTTTACATTAATTTCTAGAAGAATCTTATAAATACATCTACCTCTAAAATGTCCCCTAGAAAAGACGTCATACTATTCTCCATTAATTGTGACACCAACCTTTGCATTTAAGACTATGCCAAAATGACATTCACTATGGAATATTTAAAATAAAGTTTAAAATAGATTGTGGTGATGGTTTTGCAAGCATATTCTTACCTCCAAACTCTTCCAGTTTCAAACATTGAATATATATAGCATTTTTTATGTCAATCATACTTCAATAGAGTGTTTAAAAAACAAACTTCAACATGATATATTTGTCCAAATATTCCATGTATAGGTTGCTGAGAAAAGTAATTTCTTTATTCAACAGCTATTTAATAGGTACCTTCTAAGTGCCAGACCCTCTTTTATGTACTAGAATATGTTAAATGAATCACATTATAATTATTGGCGAACAGTATCAAACCAATTGAAAAAATTCTGGCACATGTGTTAGGTAGCTCAAAATCAGTCTGTCTTCAGTAGATAATAAGATTGTATGTAGTTATATGAACTTATATGTATTTATTTAAATTTTAAATTCACAACCATAATTTTATATTCATGCGTACATACATACATGACTATGTTTGCAGAGATATATATGAACATAAATGTATGCATGTGCATCTGTAATGAACAGTTCCAGTGACAGTCATGACTATTACTAAATTGAGAAATTTACCAAGTACCCTGTTAATTGCAATCCATGCCAAATTAAAGTCCTATTCTTCTTACTAAAGATGTGTACACTTGAAGTTAAGAAGTAAATAACAATGGGTAAAGTAATTGTGCCTTATTCATTCCTTCTAATTTATTTTGAATTAAACATCAGTCATTTAGTTCCCCAAAGTTAGAAATTAACTAGTTTATTTTCAGTCAACAAATTTAACACTTACTATACCCTAAGCATTTGCTTATTGAACATAATCACTGACATTAATTAAAGGAACATGTCTTCCCTGCTACAAAATTATATCTTGTTCTAGTCCTCATAGAGTTGTAAAGTAAGTCACTCAGGTTGCATGTGTTTTACACAAATATTAATAATCTTGTGTCTTTGTGAAAATAAATGATACAGTGAAAAACCTTCACCAAGAGATGGAATAAAGATGTAGACCATGAATTTTAGTTATCCTAATGATAACTTTCTAAGATGACCTCTGGGATCATATGTAACTGGTCCCCAATTTTTTTTAAATTTGTTTTTCTCTTTTTTCTCATCCTTAAAGTATGCAAATTAGAAAATGAGAAAAATACAAATGGACAAAAGAAATCCCTTTGAAACAGAACTAATGAAAAGACTAATATCTTTACTTTTTTCTTGATTTTTATTCAAATCTATACAGAAGCAGGGGTGGGAGAGGGAAGAATAGAGCAGAAAGAGAAGTTTAGCAAAGTCAAATAATATTATTGCACAAAAGACACAAAGACAATTAAGGGTCAGGGTTCAGGGAATACAGAGAGGAGCAAATAGAGTTCAGAAGGAAAGCAGAGCCCTGAGACCAGATGACTAGTCAGGTCTAGCAGGTACTACTAGAAACACAATAGTGCAAAAATATGAGAATGCATTTTTTCAATTATGGAAGAATTTTTTATGTTTTTTTCTGGCTTTTATGACATCTGCTGGTGATGGGGAGGGCTTCTATAGTTCACATACCTAATTAATTGTAGAACTGGTCTGTTAAGGTCTGAATTGAAAAGCTCAGCTCTTCAACTTTGCTATACTATCTTTTTATTTAACATTTCCAGAAGTACGGTCAGGCAACATCTGTAGGCATATATGTAAAATGTATTCTTCCATCAGGTGGAAATATTTCTTTAAATATTTTATTTATTTATTTATTTATTTATTTATTTATTTATTTATTTATTTATTTATTTGAAAGAGAGAGAGAGAGAGCATGAGTAAGAAAGAGGGGGAGGAACAGACTCCCTGCTGAGTAAGGAACCCAATCCTGGGCTCTGTCCCAGGACCCTGGGATCATCACCTGAGCGGCAGGCAGATGCTTACCTCACAGAGCCACCCAGGCGCCCACATCAGTTCAAACTATTAAGGTAATGAATGGTACTATCTCCATGACCATGGCCCTTAAAACAGGTGTCTAATTAAGGTCTTACACTGATAGGATCCACTGAAGTACCGTGGTTTTGGGGGAAAAAATTTGCTACAGTTTTTAAAGCTTCAAACAAAGCATACTTTTATCCAAATTAGAGTTGCCCAGACAAAAACACCATTTTTTTTGTTTTCAGTTACAGTTTAATCAACTAGATATAATAATATTGTTGGGTTCATGGTAATCAAAAATAATAAGGGACTTTCTAAGACTTTACTATGTCTTCATTTTTATATTTCTTTGAATAATAAAAATTGGAAGCAATCTTGTCTTAATCCTTTCATTTTTTACATATGAAGTAAGCTTATAGAAGCTTACTTCCATCCCCCAATCTGAGTAAGCTTATAGAAGACAAATTCATAAAATTTGATCTCTAGAGAAATAATCAAAAGACATCATGTTTTAAACTAAGTCATTCATTCAGTTATTCTTTCAACAAAAACGTATTGAGTTCCATTCATACATTATGCACTGATTGGCTGATAATAAAGCTGTAAATCAGACAAAACCTGTGCTTTTATGGAGGTTCTATCAAACAAATACAAAACACTATATAATGACAGGTAGATATAAGTGTTACAGGAAAAAAATAAAGCAAGACAAGTGATACTGAGGAACAGAGCTTATGATTTGGATGGGATGGTCAATGAAAGATTCTTGGAAGAGGGAGTATTGAACAGACACACAAAGGAAGAGGCTAGCAAACCCTCTAGATACCCTAGATAAGAGTGTTTTAGACAGAGGGAATAGCAACTCCTAAGTCAACGGGGCAGGAATATTTTTGGCTTTCTAGAGTAAAAGCCAAAGTCCAATAAAAGAGGTATCTAATAAAAGAGATAGGGGAGAGCAAGAGCAGAGATATTCACGGCAGGTGTGTGGTGACAGAAACCCAAGGAAGGATCTTAAGCAAGAACTAATAATGATCAGCTTTACATTTTGAAGAATCACTATATCTTCTGTGTGGAGCACTGAGTGTGGAAGCAGGAAGGCCACTGCAAAGCTATTGCAGTATTCAGTAAAGAGATCACAGTGGGTGGATAAACTGGGAAGAACTTAACTGTCATAGTGGTGAGAAATGTGCAGATTTGTCATGTATTTTAAAGACATAGCCTGAGGAATAGGATATGATGATATATGAGAGAAAGAAGAGTAAATGATAATGGCAAGGGTTTTGACAGTAGCAACTGGAGGAGTGGAGATACCTTTTTCTGAAGTGCAAAAGAGAGAGGAGGAGCAGGTATTGATGCCTCAGAAAGATGATGTTGTTGAGTAATGTTATCAAGCTATGAAACAAGGGAATAATTGTAACAGTAATAGCAATAAAATAATTATTGACTACTTAAGCCAGTTCCTAACTTATTTAGATGTATTATATTGTGATTAATTAAAATACTGGTCTACATGTACATAGGCCTTCACTATTGATTAGAAGTTGTACATATATTCCTACACTATTTGACTTTCATTTTGCTTTTCTGGAATAGACACATTATTAATATCCCTATTTTCCAAATGACCCAATGAGATTAATTCATTCATAAAGATAATACAAAATGATTCCTCTAATTTCTAGACTAAGCTCTATTCACTATATTATGTTGCCCCATATATATAAGTAGTTGAATTTTCCTTATTTTATACCAGCAGGTAGATCCTCTATGTTCCTATAAACTTCCATTGTTGTAATGACCACACGACACTCTTCACTATTGGCTAGTTAAGTTTTTAGCTGTTCAAAGTTAAAGGACTAGTTTTCTACATTGCAAATATTCCTTAGAACATCTCACATTATACTGGTAACATCAATTGTGTTGAAGAAATATTTGTTTCAAAGCAAAGACAGGAAGAGGGAGGAAGGAGAAAAATACTGGGAAATATTATAATAATCTATAATTGGGCGCCTGGGTGGCTCAGTGGGTTAAAGCCTCTGCTTTCGGCTCAGGTCATGATCTCAGCGTCCTGGGATCAAGGCCCGCATCGGGCTCTCTGCTCAGCAGGGAGCCTGCTTCCTCCTCTCCTTGTCTCTCTGCCTGCCTCTCTGCCTGCTTGTACTCTCTCTCTCTGTGTCTCAAATAAATAAATAAAATCTTTAAAAAAATAAAAATAAATAAAAATAATCTATAATTAATAGCCTCATAAAGGAATACAATGATGACGTGCTAAATTATTACATTTGTATCCTTATTTTTCTATCTACACATGAATCAATAAAAAGCTAAATTCACATTTTTGGCAGATCGTCTACATCCTCAGCTATGCTGAATGTAGTGTTCCCAGTTGTTTTAGTCACATTTAGAGTTTTAATTAGTTTTCATCTTTTATTCTGGCATAGGATATTCTTTTGAGGACAAGCTATGGTATGTGGAACTGTTACTTTTCCAAGCAATATAAGAATGAATTTGTAGTTATGATAGTGACAATGGAGTGCCAAAGAGGAGTAAATAAAACTCTTCCTAGTGGCATAAAAGAAATGTCATCCAGCATGAAAATGTGTAAAATGTGTCCAGAAAAACATTAAAGAGCAGTCAGTGTGCTTCGGTGCAAACAAAAGAAAAAATAAATTCTAGTTAACTAAGCAGAAAGACTATTTTTTGTCTGAATATTGGAGAGTTCAATAAATCAAAGATAAATTGGTAAACCAGGCTCATAACTCAGACAGGAACCAAGATAATCTAAGAAGCTACGAATATAATCATGGTGAAAATCTGGTTATGGGAAAGATGTTTTGGGGGCTGCCACCATGAGACATCATTGTCTAATGGGTTGGCTGGAATCTAAACTCCAACATCACCTCCACCATTCCCAGTAAGCACTGGACTCTGGATACTAACACCTGGGTAAATTCCAAAGGTTCCAAGAGGGGCATCCAATTGACTAAGCCTTAATCATCTGTCTTATGACCAAGACAGCCTTAACATTCCCTCAACATGAGTATAATTTTGATAGCTTTCTTTGTCACTTTGGTCCCCTGACATCCCTTTTCTTAGAGCATTTATTTTAGAAAACTTGCAATTGTAAATTATTTCTCTGTCCCTTTGAGATGTAAATCTTCTCTTAGCCTCTTGCCAGTTCCACAACTCAACTTCAAGGACTGGAGAGCCATCCCTTTGAAATGTAATCATCAAAGAAGTTAGCACTCCTATCTCCCAGTCTCTGTGGAAAGGTAGAAGTTTAATTTTGATGAGATAAGTGCCAATTAGCAAACACAAATAGTCTAATTATGTTTGCTAATTGGCCCACCTCCCCTGTAACATTCTCTAGTACTTTCCCACTAACTCATTCCAGCATTTAAAAACATTCCCACCTTTCACTTCAAGAAACTTGAGTTTAATCTCACTCCATTATTAGTCTTGAATAAAATCATCATTGCCTGTTTAACTTGTCTGATGAAATTTTTCTTTGGTGCACCCAAGGTTCTATAAGTCTGATAGAATAAATATATGGCCGTAAACAGTTTTCATGGATGGAGGCAGAATCCCACCACTCAAGACTCAAGACTGCAAAAAAATTCCCCAAACACAAGAGGGAAATATTTATGTTGTAGATGGCTAAAACAGACTAATGTCTTCTATTTCCCTACAATATGTCTACAGGAGGATTGTTCTCTCTTGTACACACTGAATACCAGTACAGTTATAAAAATTATCTTTAAGGTTATTTCCCTGTTAGTAAATTTTTCAAAGATCCTTAAACTGGGTTTGTCACCAGCTAGACCCCAAGACCTGACCTTTACTGCTCACCTGCTTGCACCCATGGATCTTCGTTCCATAGTTTTCCTTAAGTTCTTCTTTCTAGCTTCTCTCTTAACTCAGGCAAAGGAGACAAGGGGCATAGCATCTGTGATGGAAACTGAAACAATGACAACTTCCCAAAGAGTTCTGGCTTGCCTAAACTAACCAGACCAGTTTGAATTTAACCCCCAACTCATGCCTGCATAGACGGACTGTGGACGGACTCATGGAGTGACTGACAGTTACCTTTACCTGATTATAAAACTAAAATCTTCACCCAAGGAGGAGCACAAGCCTCATTTACACAACATACAATGTACGCATAGGCATCATTCTTTAAGGTGCATGGACCACCTTATGCCTGCCTCTACCTAAAATAATAAGGCTCCTTTATCTAAATATTCATCCTAATCCTAAGTAAAAGGAACCCATCCACCCTTACTAGGGTAGCCACGGCTTTGCAAGTTATCCCCATGATCTCCTCATTTGCTGCAAATCAAGTTTACTTTGAGGAACAACTCCACCTTATGTTTCTATTTTCGACTTACCAAGGAGCAAATTCAAGTAAGTTTGTTGGTTCAGCTACAGGTTCTGTGACAGTAAGCAGCTTCTAAAACTATCTTGGCTAGCATGAGTTCATCTGTATGGTTGGAAATGGTATCCCCTATCAAAATAATAATTAACAATTGCTGAGTATTTAGCTAAGGCACTCAATTTCTTTTAAATGAACAGTTTTAAAGCTTAAACTTACTCAAATGTCATTTCATCAGGCCTAAGCAACAACCACAAAAAGAAAAATCCATCAATTACCACCACCTCGCAGGTTGCAAACGGATTCCATGTCTACACTTGTAATCAGCATTGTATAGACATAATTCAAACATCTAAACTAAAAGTACAACGTACGTCAAAGTAGTGTATAGATTTGAACTGGGGTCTGCTTAACCCCCAAATCATCATTTTTGTTGCAGTAATAAAACTTCCATTGAAAACATTAACAATTAAACAGCAGCCTATAAGGATTGCAGTGTTCTCCTCTCCTACAGAGATCTAGTGGTCATCTTATTTTTTTTTTCCTTCAAAGAAAGAGCACACATAATATTCTTGGCTGGACAATTTTCTTGCTCTTAATTTAGTTCCGTGTATTTGGTTCATGTATAAAAATGCTTGCAATTATGTCATTCAAAGTCATCTTTTTTCCAAGAAATATAGCTTTTCATGATGCCACAAATCTAGCCCACCTCTCTGCTATTCTTTACAGCTCTACCCTTGAATATAGCTATCTACACTCCATGTCTCTGCTTCTCTGACCATCCCCTTTAGAACCTGCTCCAGTTAGAATTTGTTATCACCAACATCGCTCTTCACAATATCAGCTTTGAATCATTTACTTGATATTTTGGGGATATTTATTGAACTTTCATTTTTCTTGCTTTGGGGACAGTTTTTCTCAATTGGTTCTCATCTTACCTTCCTGACTTCTCCTTCTGGGGTTCTTTTGCTGCTTACTTCTCACATTCCTGAATTTTAAATTAGTTGAAAGTCTCAGGGTTTTGTTTTTTGATATTTTTTAAACTTTATTTACATTACTTTAATTCCACAGAAGATTCCACCCCATCCAAGTTCTTTAAGTATTGGCTAAATCCTGATAACCCTCACATTGAGTTGTACCCCAGCCCTCTTCCCTAAACTCTAGCTTTATGTATCCAAATGCCTACTCAACCTCTCCATGTCAGGAGGCAGCTGCAGTTGGGTATAATTAAAAATAGACTCTATTTTCTAAAAGACATAAAAATGTGTATCATGTTAGCTTCAAATTTTATACATGAATAAGTTCCTACCAAGTCTGCCAAGGATCCTTCCTAATCTCAATTAAAGTTGGTCTTTGAGTGTCCTGTCTCATTGTGCTGAAGAGTTACATCCATTATGCTGCAAAAAGGTCGTAAGTCAAAGCAGGATGCCTTTACATTCATCTACTTGTTATGAGGCTCCAAGTGGCTAATTTATGTTTGGGCTTTTTTTCATGCTTTTGTTAAAAAGGATATCTGAGAAGAATTTCATAGTGTTAAAATAGTGACCTGTGAAATACCAGTGGATGTGACTGCAGTAAAAAATTTTCAGTATAGAAATGTACTTATGAATTTAAAAAGTTGTTAAAATGACTTGTGGCTGGATCTGAAGTAAATTTGATTTATCTACTTCACTTATTTTTTCTTTTTTTTTTTAATTTTTTTATTTATTCATTTGACACAGAGAGAGAGATTACAAGTAGGCAGAGAGGCAGGCAGAGAGAGAGGAGAGAGGAGGAAGCAGGCTCCCTGCTGAGCAGAGACCCCGATGTGGGCCTCGATCCCAGGACCCTGGGATCATGACCTGAGCCGAAGGCAGCGGCTTTAACCCACTGAGCCACCCAGGCGCCCTATTTTTTTCTTTCAGATTGGAAAGTCAGGAAGCATTTGAAATAATCCCTAATATCATGGTTTTCTTTCATTTTCTGGCCCCTCAAGAAATACCAGTAAAGTCATTTATTGCTTTGATTAGGATTTTTATCTTTACTAAAAACTACAAATGAAGGGGCCTGATTTTTAATATGCTATATAGTAATTCTAGTGTACATATTTCCATTGTCATAACTTTTAAAATTTGGAACTTTACCCCTATCTGTAAGAAAAAAATACACAGCACAACTAACATGTGGATGATTATCTGGAAAATTATTAGAAATTAGATATAGTCAGAAATAAGCATTTTCTATCATTGATTTTTCAGTTTCAACATGACTTAATAGAATTTATTAGCATCAAAACACTACAGAGGGCACCTGGGTGGCTCAGTTGGTTAACAGCTGCCTTCGGCTCAGGTCATGATCCCAGGGTCCCGGGATCGAGTCCCACATCGGGCTCCTTGCTCGGCAAGGAGCCTGCTTCTCCCTCTGCTTCTACCTGTCACTCTGTCTGCTTGTGCTCTCTCTCTGACAAATAAATAAAATCTTTAAAAGAGGGAAAGAGAGAGAGAGGGAAAGAGAGAGAGAGAGAGAGAGAGAGAGAGAGAGAGAGAGAGAGAGAGAGAGCGCTGGAAGCTTTAAAAAAACACTACAGAAAGGAATTATACAACTTTGTGAATTAAAAGAATCTTACTCTGTCTGCTTGTGCTCTCTCTCTGACAAATAAATAAATAAAATCTTTAAAAGAGAGAAAGATAGAGAGAGAGAGAGAGAGAGAGAGAGAGAGAGAGAGAGAGAGCTGGAAGCTTTAAAAAAAAACACTACAGAAAGGAATTATACAACTTTGACTTTGTGAATTAAAAGAATCTTATTCAATGATCATTCATAGCTGTCAAAATTTGCCAGATACCCACTCCCCAAATCTCTCATTTCCTTGAGTTAGAGTACAAGACTCTCAACTTTGGACTAAGCACTACCCCAGAATGTGGAAACCACTTGTCAGGAGGGATTCAAGGACCTTCACTTCAATGGAGATTTGGAATCAAAATTTTCATTCCCTGTTCCCAGCTCTAGATCTGAAGGCAAAATACTTTTTCTCCCATGTTCCTGTGACTGAAGTTTTACCTTTTACTTAATTTCTGGTAACTGGATTTCTACTTTGTACCCTTATGTTTGAGCCCAGTCTTAATAACCTGTTTGCTAGTTTCTGCTTTCTACTTCTGAAGTTCCTCAATGCTCTTCCCATCCCCTCTCTTTTCACCAAGGTACTGAGCTATAAGCCCCAATTTAGGCAAAATCTTATCACCAGTAGTAAATTTTCCAGACCCTAACTGACTTTTTTGCCTGCCTACCTTGGTCATCATCAATTTATCTGATTAAAAATAGTGACTATTTTTGCAATGACTATGCCATGGTTTTGTGTCATTGAGCCAGCCTGATCCTGTGCTCCAGGAATCTTCATGAAAGTAATTCAATATTGGATCAGAGTTCTTTAAAGAGGTTAACTGTGCTCACCTTGTACCATAATAAGTGATTAGTGGAAAGTGCCATAGAATAATGAATAGACAGTAAACATAGCATGAGAATCCAAACCTAGTTGTCAGGTCAAGTACTTCACAGCTCTTGTGAGAGGTGATATTGGAAGAGATTTTTTCTGTCTCATGCTTGTTTACTAAAGAGTGCCAGGCCATGATACAGCTGAATATTTTAAAATACCTTCGTAGAGACTCCCAACTAAAGTTTTCAGGCAACGACCCTCCTACAATGTATGACATTTTTGAACACAGACACACAGACACACACACACACACACACACACACACACAGCAATTTAAATTTAAAAGCATTTATATTAGGTCCACAGTAGAAACAGTTAATTGAATTTCTATGGAGGCTATTCATCCCAATATTATCTTGAAAACCATTCACTTTACAGTGAACTTTTACAAGCCAAAGTTTAAGAGGAGCCAATTCAAAAGGACCCAAATAAGCAAAATCACATATCAGAGAGGAGAAATAATAACCAATACCACATAAATACAAATAATTGTAAGAGAATATTAAGAAAATTTATATGTTAACAATATAGACAACCTAGAAGAAATGGATAAATTTCCAGAAACAAATTTCCTACCAAAACTGAAGCAAGAAAAAAGAGAAAATTGGAACAGACCAATTACGAGTGATTAAATTTAATCAGTAATAAAACAAAAAACAAAATAAAACAAAAAACCTCTGAACAAACAGAAGTCCAGGTCCAGACAGCTTCACAGGTGAATTGTACAAAACATTTAAAGAAGAGTCAATACCTATTCCTCTCAAACTATTCCAAAAAATAGAAGAGGAAGGAAAACCTCCAAATTCATTCTATGAGACCAGTTGTACCCTGACACAAACCAGATAAAGACACTACACACACACGTGCACATGCACACACACACACAGAACTACAAGCCAGAATCTCAGGTGAACACAGATTCAAATATCCTCAACAAAATACTAGCAAATTGAATCCAACAATACACTAAAAAAATCACCACTATCAAGTGGTATCTATCCTCAGGATGCAAGGGTGAGTTAATATTTGCAAATCAATCAATGTGATATATCACATCAATAAGAGAAAGGATAAAAACCATATGATCATTTCAATAGACACAGAAAAAGCATTTGATAAAGCACAAAATCCATTCATGATGAAAGACCTCAACCAAGTAGATCTGGAGAAAACATACTTCAACACAATAAAGGCCTTATATGAAAACCCCACAGCAAACATCACACATGATAGAAAAAACTGAGAGCTCTTCCCCTAAGATCAGGAACAAGACATGTATGTCCACTCTCACCACTTTTATTCAATATAGTACTGGAAGTCCTAGCTATAGCAATCAGACAACAAAAAGAAGTAAAGGCATCCAAATTGGTAAAGAAGAAGTAAAACTTTTACTATTTGCAGATAACAGGATACTATATGGAAAAAACCCAAAAGACTCCACCAAAACCTACTAGAACTGGTAAGTAGATTCAGTCAAGATACAGGACACAAAATCAATGTACAGAAATCTGTTGCATTCCTACACACTAACAATGAAGTAGCAGAAAGTGAAGCTAAGGAAAAAATCCCATTTACAATTATACCAAAAATAATAAAATACCTAGGAATAAACTAAACCAAAAAGGTGAAAGACCTGACTCTGAAAACTATAAAACACTGATGAAAGAAATTGAAGATGACACAAAGTAGAAAGATATCCCATGCTCATGAATTGGAAGAACAAATATTGCTTAAATGTCCACACTACTCAAAGCAATCTACACATTTAAATGCAATCCCTATCAAAATATCAATAGTATTTTTCATGGAACTACAAGAAACAATCCTAAAATTTGTGTGGAACCACAAAAGACCCCAAATAGCCAATGCAATCTTGAAAAAGAAAAAGAAAACTAGAGGTATCACAATTCCAGACTTCAAGTTATATTACAAATCTATAGCAATCAAAATTGTGTAGTACTAGCACAAAAATAGACACACACAGATCAATAGAACAGAAGACCCAGAAATAAACTCACGATTATATGGTCAATTAATCTTTGATAAAGGAGGCAAGAATATACAATTGGAACAAGACAGTCTCTGTAACAAATGTTGGAAAAACTGGACAACACACAAAAAATGAAACTGGACCACTTTCTTACACCATACACAAAAATAAAATCAAAATGGAATAAAGGTCTGAATATGAGACCCGAAACCATAAAAAATGCTAGAAGAGAATACAGGCAGTAAATTCTCTAACACTGGCTATAGCAACATTTTTCTAGCTGTCTCCTGAGGCAAGGGAAATACAAGCAAAAATAAACCACTGGGACTACATCCAAATAAAAAGCTTCTGTACAGTAAAGGAAATAATCAACAAACCAAAAGGCAATCTATGGAATGGGAGAAGATATTCACAAATGACATACCAGTTAAAGGGTTAGTATCCAAAACATAAAAACTTACACGACTCAATCTCACAAAATTAAATAATCCAATTTAAAAATGGGCAGAAGAGGGCGCCTGGGTGGCCCAGTGGGTTAAAGCCTCTGCTTTTGGCTCAGGTCATGATCTCAGGGTCCTGGGACCAAGGCCTGCATCGGGCTCCTTGCTGAGCAGGGAGCCTGCTTCTCCCTCTCTCTCTGCCTGCCTCTCTGCCTACTTGTGATCTCTCTCTCTCTCTCTGTCAAATAAATAAATAAAATCTTTAAAAAAAGAATTAAAAAAATGGGCAGAAGAAAAAAAAATGGGCAGAAGATGTGAACAGTCTCCAAAGAAGACATACAGATGGCAAACAGTCACATGAAAACATAGTCAACATCACTCATCATTAGGGAAATGCAATCAAAACCACAATGAGGTATCGCCTCACACCTTTCAAAAGGCAAAACAAACAAACAAACAAAAACACAAGAAACAAGAGCTGGCAAGGATGTGGCGAGAAAGGAACTTGGTGTACAGTTGGTGGGGATGCAAACTGATGCAGCCTCTGTGGAAAACAATATGAAGTTTCCTCAAAAAGTTAAAAATAGAGTATCCAGTATTACAGTACTGGACATTTACCCAAAAAATAAGAAACACTAATTTGATACACATATCCCTATGTGTAATGCAGTATTATTTACAACAACCTAATTTTGGAAGCAGCCCAGGTATCCACTGATAGAAGAATGGATAAAGAAAAAGTGTATACATACACAGTAGAATATTACTCAGTCATAAAAAATGAAATCTTGCCATTTGCAAAGGCATGAATGGAGGTAGAGAGTATAATGTTAAGCAAAATAATCCAGTCAGAGAAAGACAAATACCATGTGATTTCACTCATACATGAAATTTAAGAAACGAATGAGCAAAGGAAGCAAAAAGAGACAAACCAAAAAAACAGACTCTTAACTACAGAGAACAAACTGTTGGTTATCAGAGGGGAGGTGGGTGAGAGGATGGGGGAAATAGGTGATGGGGATTAGGGTACACTTTTCATGAGGAGCACTGGGTAATGTACAGACTTGAAGAAAACTGGATAAGGGTTTGGCAATAATAGCCACACTCTTCCAAAAAAGGAATGAAAAATAGTTAATATTTTGGGCATTTTTATCATTAAAATTTTACCTACAGATGAAAGAGATAGGACGTCCTTTATAAGAGACAGCTATCAAGACCACCTGCATAGCATGGTTACAATACTCCAATGAGCTGTAACTGGCCATCATATTTTTTAGCCGTATGTACAAATATAATTTCTTGTCTCCCAAAAATCTTTCTCTTTCAGTTCTGTTTCATTTTCAAATTTCTCCAAGATCTACCAAGTCACCTTTTCATTCTGGCTTTCTCTCATTTTCCCGCCTCTCTCAGGTTTTCTCCATCACACCCTTCAATGTGCTGCATAGAGAGTTCATCTCTGATACAAGAGTAAAACCCTCTCCAAATGGTCCTATAAACTTATTAACATCTGACATTCCAAGGTGCTAGGGAGACAGTGGTTTCCAGAAATATCTGACCACGCTCCGTGGATATAGTTCATGAGACACAACCTGAAACTCAAATAAGAAAATGGGAATTAATAGGTCATTGCTATGGATCTGAATACACATAAGAGTAAATCCATAATCTAGAGATGAAAAGAGCTTGAAGAAACAAGCAGGTGAAGGCACCAAGGAGAACACATATACAGGAAGCCTGTAAGATATATTAGAGTTGAAATCAAACTCAAAGAAGAGATGAGAAGAGCCACAGGTGAGAAGCTAGATTCTGATCATTCCTCCTCTTTACAAGCCATCTTGTAATGTTTCTATTGTGCATAGAGTGAAGTCAAGGGTAAAAACTCAAAACTCAGAATTTTCTAAAACAAAAAGCTATAATTTTCCAATCAAGTCATTTATTTGTTGATCCAAATGAAATACCAAGATTTCTTCCCCATCATTTTAGGGAAGGTAGCCACAGGTCCATCAATATATATCTGCCACCTTAAACACTCCTCTAAACTCCCATAGTTCTGTGTTTAAGAGGTTAAAATAGGTATGAAGAGATTAAACTATGTATTAGCTGGACCTGTTATGCAGTAGAAGTAAAATTTTTTATTAAACCTCTAACAGAAATTCTTCTCTAAGGCAATGATTGGCTAAATTCTAATCAGTGAATTTGACCGCAGTGTATCTTTCCTTTGATCACACTTGTTGTTGACCTCCAATGTCAGCACAAGATTTCCTTCTTCCCGACACAAACTAAGAGGCTTTGATTTTTTTGAACTCTGTTGAGGTCTGATACCTGTCTAATAATTAGACTCAGTGTTCTTTTATTTTATATGATTAATCTTGAATTTTTCTCAAAACGTGATTAATCCTATGATAGTTCTTAAATATAAAATTATATACATGCTCAGTCAGAACAATGAACATTAATGTTTTTAGTGACTTTAAACCAAAGGAATAGTTGCAAATATTTTGATAGCATGAAGTATTTCATTTCTCACCAGCGTGCAAGAGCTAATATAAAAGTGTAGGACATGGGTGCCACTTTAATACATATAGAGATTACATAAAACTACATAACTTTTCTATAGTTTAATTTCTTACTATAGCCATTACTTTAACATACATGTTGTATGAAAAAGAAAATACTGCAACCTGAGATTTCATCCCAATCTCTTTTCACATGAGAGTTCTGTTGAAGAAATATTTGAAAAGACAATTCATGATTTAGGCAAAAAGCTGCACTTTGCTCACAAGTTTCATTCCCTCATTCAAAAAGATTTTCTTGGAAAGAGAGCTATGATGGTGAGACTTTGCATTTTAATCATGCCCTAGTCTTTATCACAGTGTATTTTTAACAGAAAGTGGCATTTACTGATTTTGAGATATTTCTTTTTTTTTTTTTTTTGCAGTATTACCTGCACGTAGAAATTATGAGGGCTTCTAACTTATATCTAGGATATTCTGCACCAGTAATTACAGGCAATGGACATGTGCTTGCTTAGGAGCCATTTCCATTATAAAATCTATTACTAAATATTTCTGTACTGCTTCTTTATCTGATCAAATTATTTAATCTTTTCCTTTTAACCATCTAGAAGAATTTCCCATTGCAGGATTTTTCTATCAGTATCCATTGAAAGTGCTACACCTGCCTGGTTTTATATTTGCTATTCCACAAGAATGTCAAAAGCAATCTGAGGGCCAGCAAATGATGAAGTCCACTGTGTACAGTTAGGGGTTTTTCATTTTCTATCCTGCCAAGTCTCCACTTAGTTGTTTTTGCATTCTCTTATTGTCCTCCTGGTATTTTTAGTTTTATTTCAGTTTATTCCTCTGTGGATCTTTTTAAAAGAGTTAGACGTTAAATTAAATGTTTTATACTTTATTCTACATAGAGTTCATCTCATTTTTTTGGCTATCCTTTCATATTTTAAGTTTTATTTTAATGATGTATATATCCTCTGAACTAGAACTAGATCAGCAATTTGTAATGTCTTCTTTCTTAGGATATTTTTAAATGTTTATTATTACTGCTTATTTTTTTTACTCATTTCTAAGAATAAAATCCCATTTTAAATACACTTTTTATAGTGTAAAGACTGAGTTGGTAGTTTGTGTGTCTTTTGCATTAGGTAGCCTCACCTCTATGGAGATAAAATTAAAGCCTTGATAACACCTTGGTCATTTCATTCCATTTCTACCTGCTCTTTAAAAGCATCAAACTCTCTAATAAATTTTCTGAAATGTTCTAGTCCTCTCGAGTGAAATACCTTAGGTTGATTTGTGAAGAGGTCCTATTGGCTACCACTTGTCACCTAACACAAATAGTCCAGAACACTGCTGGACCTATTGACTGATATTGCATAAATAATCCAATAGTAATTCAGATTCAACTTACATTTTCAAGTTGAGGTCACTTGGAAATAATAAATGGAATAATCTATTTTTCAAAGAGAGTGTGGTAATTTCAGATCCATTTCCAGAATTATGTTTAACACGGCCTCTTTGAGACTGGTGGGAAAATATCTACACAAAGAGGCAATAAATTTCTTAAGTTCCTGTCTCCAAAAGATAAATATTTTATAAAATCACTTCCACTGATTTGACTGGGAAGATTCCCATTAGTGCAAACAGCAAGCTGTGTTGTGAGAGTTTGCTCTTTCATTTAATAGAGCTAAATATACATTCTACCCCCACTGACTACTGAGCCAAAGCACAGACCAGTCAAAATCAGCAAGCCATTCAAAATAAGATCATGCAAGCAGATTCATCCTAAATTAGGCATAAAATTATTACATTTTAGGAATATTAGATACTGCTAAAGCATCTCTTGGGAATGAGAGTGGACACCAAAGACCAAAACATATATGTTGATGGTTATTTTGTTTTCAGAATCTTGATTTTCAGCTCGATTTATTTCTTCACATTATATAAGGCCTGATTTCCTAGGGGAGTTGGCAATCATTAGACTGCCAAATAATATTCCTTAATAAGACTTGGCATTTGTGTTTCTAAATATAATATGTATAAATAAATGTTCACCCTTTCAAGGAAAGTCTAGTATCTTTTTTAAAATTTCAGACTCTTCATATAAACTGTCCAGAAAATTTTGAATTTTATTATTTTGTATTTTTCTTACTTTTTTCAAGCTTTAAGTTAATTCTCAGAGTTAACATAAACTGTAATATTAGTTTCAGGTGTACAATATAGTAATTCAATACTTCCTTACAATACCTGGTGTTCATCACAAGTCATTCCTTAATCCCTACCACCTATTTAACCTGTCCACCCACCCATCTCCATTCTGGTAACCATAAGTTTGTTCTCTATAGTTAGTAAGCTAAATTTCATTGTTCTGGATGAAGGTACTCTTAAAATCTAATAAATTATACCAAACAAAAAAGTGTTCAGACTCACTTTTTTTTCAGACTCTCTTTTTAAGTACAGAAGGTTGTTTCCTATGAAAAGTAAAATGAGGAGATATTATCCTAATTGTACAGTGGAATTTACTTTATCATAATAGTCTAATACTTAACTGACAATGCAGAAATACTGAATACTGATCATCTTTCTTTCAAACCTGCCCCCACCAAAAAAAAAAAAAAAAAAAAAAAACTTCGA